>JAHTLZ010003526.1:10678055-10723879 GCA_023846285.1 Phrynocephalus versicolor | reverse complement strand
GTTACTTCTCACCAACGTTCAAGCTTAAATTAATGTTTTTTGAGGCTTCTTGCTCAAATCTGGCCTCTCCCTCTCATGGGGTATGTTTGAGAGAGTATGTTTGAGAGGCCAGACCTTCATCAGAACAGTTTTGATATGCAGTACAGTGATCCCCCGCCTATCACGGGGGTTAGGGACCCAACCCGACCCGCGATAATTGAAAATCCGTGATATGCGGATGCAGGTCAGGTCGGGCCTGGGGTTCCTACCTGGGGGCTGTTGTACTTACCCCCAGCCTGGTGCTGCCCCGAACGGGCCTGCGATGACCTTCCCAGGCCTTCTGGAGGCCCCTGGGAAGGCCCTCGCAGGCCCATTTGGGGTAGCACCAGTCCTGGGGTAAGTATGGGAGGCCAGAAACAGCATTTGCCCCTTACCCCAGGGGGGCTTTTTCATATACTATGTTCCCACAAGATAGCGGGACTGCAGTATATGAACTGCGATAGTGGAATATTCTGTCCTTGCTCAGTTGTGGACCTGCTGCCCCCATTTGCACTGCAGACGGGCAAGACTGCAGTCCCCGGTGCCGAAGGTACAGAACAATGCATTGTCACAAAATGCATGACTCTTGCCTAACAAGGCAGATTTCCTACATTCAGGCAACATTAGTCTCACAGGAGAATGTTTGCACTGCATCTCCTTCATGCTCAGTAAACAATATTAATTTTATATTTTACATTAATTTTATATACAATCAAGAGCACATGGTTGGGTGCTAAATAGATGTCACACTAAAGCAACTCAGCAAACACTAAACATTTCCATCATGCAACATGAGGCTGTTCTAATCTCCAAACTCAATTTTGGGAGTTGAAAAGAAAGTGGAAAGACATGAGAGAAGCAGGTTTAAGATCATTTTCTGCCACAGAAACTATCCCTTCTTGCTCATCAGTGAAAAAGCTAATAATGTCCATTATTTTAATATGGTTTAACAACAATAAAAAATGTCATATGTCCCAAATCCCCTTTCTTCCACAGGATTCCATAACCTTCCCATGCCGAACTCCTTATACCACCCTTTCTTCTTACAATCTTATTGCTGTCCTCTGCATTAGTAAGGAAACATTTCTTATTGTTCAAAGAACTGAAAACAGAATGCAATTCTGAGCAGAAATGGCTTCACCCTGGACAGGGTTTTCAAATAACACAGTGGTTCCCAACCTTCCTAATGCCGCAACCTTTTAATACAGTTCCTCATGTTGTGGCGACCCCTTGCCCTGCCTGGTAGAGGCCACAAGCCCCCTTTGGCAGGCCACTGCTGCAGGTGCGGTAGAGAAGTTCTCTCTATAGGCACCCTCAGCCAATCACAGCATCTGGTGCCATTGACTGACATCCCCTCCAACCTACCAAACTGTAACTCAGTCTTTCCTCCTCTTCCCCTCCCCCCTCCAGACCTCTTCACTGGCTCATGGCAACCCCTGTGAAATGGCCATTTGACCCCCAAAGGGGTCCTAACCCCCAGGTTGAGAACCACTGAAGTAACAGCTCATTTTCCTATTTCAAGCTGTCTGGATGGCTCAGTGGTTTAGATTTCTGGTGACAGAGGCAAAAGTTTCAGACTTTGGATTCTCCTTGGTGCCTCCTGGGAGAAGAGCCAGCGTGTATGGCCTTGGGAAAGCTCCCAGGGCATCCCCACAAGTATAGCAAGTCACTTCTGTGTAATCTGCATGTAGAAAATCCAGGAAAGGGTTGCCAAAAATTGAAATCACTTTGATGGCATATTATTAAATTCTGTATTCTTTTACATAACGTCTACCTTGCTGCTAAATGGTGAAATATAACCAGAAGTTATGTTGGCATGTAGCCTTCCTGAGAGGTTCATGGGCAAAAAGGAGATGTGTTTGCAGTGGGGGGGGGAGAAAAGAAAAAGAAAAACAACTCACGCTCATTGCTTTGGTGAGCTCAGAATGGACACAAACCCTTCTGTCAAGGGACGATGCAAGGGGGATTACAGTTCTGAGCCACGACTGACCATGAGATTAACCTCTGCAGGAAATTAAAGTGCCAGTGCAAAAGACTCTCTCGTCTACAGCTGAAAGATACAAAAATTAGGATTTGGATTAAAATTGACAAGGCTGGCGATAAATCGCCATCCCCATACAACTGTTCCAGTCTGAATTGGAATATGGTCTCTCCGGTGTCATAGGCAGTTCCTTTCCTTGTCTCATACTATTTTTCTTTGAAACGTTATTAGTTTTTGTTGCAAAAAAAGCGATAGAAAAAGTTAATATTCACCTGCACTAAAGAGAAAAGCATGCTGCAACTTGCCAAATCCATCTGACTCAGTCCTACTTCAAATACTTCTGCCCAGGACTGCATTGCTACTGTAGGCATCAGCACCAATAGAATCAATTGTCATCCAACCATTCGATAAGACCAGACTAACCATTTTACCCTGGTACATGCCTTTTTCACAAGCATTATTCCACATATTCCTTGTGAGGCTCTGTGATGCCCACCTCTTTTTAGATTTCTGCGTGGGAACCTAAGATTCTTTAGAACTGTAGTTCCTATAATCTCAAATACACCAGAAGACAAATAGTTGCGGCCAGCCTTTTATACACTTGTTTAGGTCAATTTTAGTTGGCTTCTTCTTTGAGAAAGCGGCTTCCCCAGGACTGGTAGCTCTTGAATAGGAAACAAAACTTCAGATAAAGATACCGACTAGGATAGAGTGACAGACTAGGACTAACTAGAGTGTTGTGTCGTTACAGTCGTGACCGACTCTTTGTGACCCCATGATCATGGAGTTTTCTTGGCAGGAATACTGGAGTGGTTTGCCATTTCCTACTCCAGGCGCCTACAGCATTTGGTATTCCCTGGTGGTCTCCCATCCAAGTACTAACCAGGGCCGACCCTGCTTAGCTTCCGAAATCGGGTGAGATCGGATGTGCTTAGGGCATCTAGGCATCTAGGACTAACTAGACCTGGGTTCAAATATCTGGTTGACTACATTAGTGACAAAGTGGCTCTGGTAGGCAACAGTAGGCAAAACCACTCCTTACAATAGTGAATATTTCTCTAATATTCTAAAGTTACAACTGAATTTCATTCCATGATTTCAGCCATAGCTCATCCCAGAATATACTTCAGTGCCACCTTCCAGTGCTGAAAGATTCTTGTGGGTATATGAAGCGTCTGTTTTCATTACAACTCTACAGTCATTTCCTACTACTGTCATAAGAAACAAACATTGGTTTGGTGTGCAAGTCAGTTGAGTTGGCTGTTCATCTTCAGAGCCCCTGCTTGCAGTGCTCCTTTTGACATTGCTCTTTAAAAATGTTAACAGTCATCATGCATACTAATTGAGTGGATTTACATACTGCTTTTCAAGTAAAGTCCTCAATTCGTAGTGCAATGAATACATTAAGACAAAATAAAAATCACCCAGCTAGAGCAGAAGCTGTTGCATGGTGTCTTCCTGATGCTCTCTCCTGGAATCTTTCCCACACATCAGGGAGGGTGCTGAGTGCCTCTGAGAAATCAGCAATTTAAGAAAATACCTTAGAACCTGTTATTTTTAAAGGCTAATTGGCATACTTTCTATCCCTTAATTCAGACCCAAAAAAGTAGTGGTGACGAAATGTAGGATGCCACATAGGAATCCGGAGGCTATACAGTAGGACCCCAGTATCCGCTGGGGATTGGTTCCAGGCCTTCCTGTGGATAATGAAAACCGTGGATAAGAGAGAATGCCTGCCCACCCATCTCCAAACTGCTGTTTCCTGACAGTAGCTTGCTTTATGACTGCTGTTTTGAGACAGTTGCTTGCTTTATGGCTGCTGTTTGTGACAGTAGCTTGCTTTACAGATGCCATTTGTGATAATAGTTTGCTTTACAGCTGCTGTTTGTGACAATAGCTTGCTTTGTGGCTGCTGAATTATTTAATTTTTTTCCTCTGCCAACCGTGGATTACTGAATCAGTGGATAATGAATCAGTGGATACGGGGGTCCTACTGTATAGATAAACAAAAAAGGGTGGGTGGGGTAAGTTTAATTGTGATGTGCAGTACAATTTGGAGAGGCTTCCATATTAGCAAGGGTGGGTAAGTACTAGACTCCTGGAACTATCCCCGCTGAAACACAACACATGTGACTGGTCTGCTCAGGAAGGGTAGGACAGCAATTGTAGCCTAAAATCAGCCACAATAGTGCCAGTCTTATAATGTTGGTGTAATCTGTCATCAAACCGCATCTGCTTATAATAACCCTAATATGTTTTTCAAGGTAAATGAGATATGTAAGGATTTGTTTTACCACTACTACCCCGCCTCAGTGAGTTCAAATGGCCAAGTGGGGGTTCAAACCCAAATTTTCTGAACCCTAGTCTGTCACTCTGGTCATTACACTACATTGGGTATCCATTGCCAATGTCAACATTTTCTTTATATTGCCATCCAAGAAATCTTATACTGTATATCCATCAGAGTGTCTGAGTGGCAGTGGAAAACACATGTAGAGCTGTGGAAGTCAGGGAGGCAGTAATGATCAGGGCAAATCATTAACCCTGGTGGATTCTGATAAGGGATTTGAATTCTCACAGTAGCTTAATGCTGTGTGCTAACATCAAACTTGCTTTCAGTGTAAGTATGTTGTTGAATTTAGGTATAAGGCAGTGTTGGCAAACCTATGGCATGGGTGCCAAAGGTGGCACTTGGAGCCCTTTCTGTGGGCACCTGACATCGCCCCTTCACAGCCACTTGTATTCAGGTTAAATTGCTGTATTTGCGCTTTGCAAAAAATTAGTGGGTTTTGAATCGCATTTTGGACACTCAGTCTCTAAAAGGTGCGCCATCACTGCCATAAGGTCTGTGTAACTAATTGGAGTTAATTGATGAAGTGTCAGGGTGGTGCCTCAGTTATGTGAACACTCTCCTGACTGTACAACTGAGATATGCCTTGGCCCTTGATTAATAATAATTGTGTGGTATCAACTCTGACTTATGGTGACCCCTTTCAAGTTTTTCTAAACTGAAAGCAATCAAAAGTGGCTTCCCATTCCTTTCTTCTGGAGGCATCCTAGGACTGTGCAGCTTGCCCACAAGTACTCAGGCGGTCTTTTCTCCTAGGGGGCACAGTGGGGAATTGAATTCCCAACATCTGGCTAACTCAATGAGCTATATACATTAATGGACTGCAGTTAATGATGCTCAATTGCACCAAACATCAATAGGGTTTAAATATAAAGTCTTTTTCAACTAGTTAAAGTGACTCATTTATTGTATCTCAACCATTCTTACAAAAGCACTATAAGAAAGGCAATATTGATACCCACAGTGACAAAGTGGGCCTGAATCTGACATAAGGGGTGTTTGCTAAGCCCACCTACAGAATGTGTGGCTGGGCTAATGTACAAATGATACCCTCATTCATAGGTTATAGCGAGCTATCCATTTCTGAAAAAAAACCCAGTGACACATATATTTAAATATATAGACCCCTTGTCAGTCCTGAGAGTCATGGCAATTTTGTAAAACTAAACAAACATTTAGACAAAACTGGACTTCAGAAAAATATGTTCAAAATATGTTTAAAAATGAGGTAGGACAAAAGCTGGAAGTAGAGAGGGTTTGTATTGCTTTGCCCTTTCATGAAGTACTGTATTTTGCACCATATCAGGTTTTAACAATTGCCTTCATGCAGAGAGTTTAGTAAAGAAGTCAAGGAATTAAAAATATTTTAAGGAATGCTTTTGTCAAGGATTTTCATCCACATATAAATAAAAAAAAATTGACCTTGTATCCTTCAATGTAATGGAAAAGAATTCTGCATCAGCACCCAAATCATCACAGCAAGACTTATACTTGCCCTACATAACTATTGATGCAACTAAACCAGGCCTACACAACTGGAGATCGACCAACCTACATATGGTTGCTCAGCGGGCTTCAGAAAACCCCCTGGTCTTCCTGTTGACCTGGGAGTTTGGATATGTGGGGAGAAGATCCGCCTTGTGTAAGCCAACGTTTACACTGCAAAAGTTGAGGAAACTACCTCATTTCTGGAATGAGTGGTCTTCCTCATTTGTATTGCTTCTGTTTCAGCTCTGAATCTGCCAGCACAACACAGCATATTGGGGGCAGACATAGCAGGTTGCTTACCTCATTGCCCCCTCCTTCTTTTGCATTAAGTACAAAGACACTTGCTCTTCAATAATACCAAAGTAAATTCCCAATTTTCTGCACAAATTATCAAATGTTTGCATGTATGTAGCAAAAATTAAACCATCCCCTCTAACGTGTAATGTTTAACCCTGAACAGAAGGCAATATGATGGTTCCCTAATCAGCAGTAGTTTTTTTAAAAGTTGAAATTTTATACATGGCTGATTCAGCGGTGTCTTGAAATAATCATAAATCAAATAAGTGAGCCAAGCCCTCATGTTTTTGAGATTTACTTGGGATCGCCTTAGAAATGCAGAGCTGTAAGGTATGCTACGGATCATCAAGTCCACTCCCTGTCAAGGAGACACAGAGGGGATGATTACATTCAGATTGAGTAGGAAATTCTAGTGGCCTTGCTGCCAGTTGGGGCTTATATCAATCAATCAATCAATCAATCAATCAATCAATCAATCAATCAATCAATCAATCAATCAATCAATCAATCAATCAATCAATCAATCAATCAATCAGTAGATACACCCAACCTTCATAAAAATCAATTTAATTCTCTCCACTCCCTGGATCAAAATCTGTATCATTAGACATATTCATCTAGGGGGGCCTTCAGATGTTGTTGAATGGCAAATCCCATTATTTTTCATTATTTATTAGCTTGCAGGACTTGAAGTGCAACAACAGCGAATGGCCTACAAGCTGCCTACCTCTGCTTTTGAGGATCGTCTCTTGACAGACAGATATGGGTTGGGAAATAATCCCTGCACAAACCTTAACATGTAGAATTACATTTATTTTCTTGGCAAGCCATGCACACCTTTACCAGTTATTTGTTACAGTAGTCAAAATCTAAGCAGGTGAATTAGTTTTATTTCCATGCCAGGAAACAATACACCTGCTAAGTGCTACAAATCAGGCACCCATCTGAATGAGCTGCACCAGGAGGGAAAAAAATAATGAGGATCTTGAGGGCAAAGGTGAGCAGGAAACAGAACCATGCCCAGTGCTGGATCCCTTTTTTTGTATTTCCTGAGCTACGGGGCGGTGGGTGGCTATGATTTTTCAAAGACTGTTGAACTAAATGGGCCTTAGTTTGATCCTATAAAGCATTTCTGATGTTCCACAGCATTTGTCTAGGCAAGCCTCTGACTGCAGAATACATAATTTAATTCCTGGACTACTTACTCAAAATGGATTGGCTGCAAAGTGGAGTGGTGTGGGATTGTTGACACTAGGTGTGCATTTTAAATGTTTTGTTCTTTGCAGTATTTCATCTTGAGTAAGCGAGAAACATCTCTCCAACTACTTCGGTGTTGCCCTAACCTACAAAATAAGAACCACTTTTAACTGTTTAGCTAATATAGCATTCCTAATTTTGTTGAATACATCTGGATCAATTTCCCCCCATTCTCTCTGTGTCCATCCTTCTCCAATTTTTTATCCCTACTTGTGACTTACATTGAATTATCACTGTAATGTATGCCAGCTTTTAAACTTTCTAGCCAATGTCTTTTATATCCTATTTTGCTATTCCATTTTATTTTATGTTTGGCTTGACGCCGCAACAATAAACCTAACCCTAAACCTACATTGAATTATGTCCCACCAAATAAAGTTAGCTGTCTTGATGAATGGATAACCACCCCCCCCCCTCCTTTTTTTTGGGGGGGGGGGAACCTCTGACTACATTTTTAGGGGGTTTCCAAAGGTTAAACTTAAGGTCATTCCAAGAATGCCTAGGAGTGTCTGATATGGTGGTTCACTTCATTAAATTCCTATATGAATGCATTTCAAATCACCTTTGAGCAACCTACTCCTGCCCTATGCTTGCTGAACACTTATTTTCATGCACTGAAATAGAACAGTATGAATCTCTGTAAATGGCTTGAGGGTTGTCATGACATAGAAAAAGAAACAACAGCATCCAAATGTTTGCATGTGCATGGGGAGAGGAGGAAAGGGAGAGAGAGACTAGTAGATAATCTTCTTAAAGCATTCTCTATCCCTTGCCTAACTCTGAAAGATTTTTGGTAAAATACTAAAGCTGTTCAGGACTTCAGTGCCACTCTCTTTGTGTCTGCATGTGGTTTCATGTGCTCAGTGATGCTTTTGCTGCTGCTACTGTTGCTTCTGTAGTAATCTGCTCCAGCCCTTATTTGCTAGTCTACCATATACCGTCTCTCTGCTTCAATACGTTTCCAACTGTGAATTTAAAGAATGTTGTTATGCAAGGTTTGCAGAAAGGACTCCAGGTTATTGTTCCAACCCCAGCCTCACAGATTTTTTTGACCATGTTTCATATAGGTATTACACGTGGGCGAGTGTTAATATTTGACTCTACAACCTAGAAACTTTTCTGCTCAGTTACAGGCTCATTAGGTTAGCCTCTCTTTCCCACAAGTCAATTTGACAATGGCAACATTTACACAGATATATTATATACACAACGTGAAAACTAAAAAATCCTTCATAACTAAAACCAATAGTTTTGTTCAGTGTATAGAGTTAACTTGCAGGACACCCCCCCCCCCCCGCTACCAGAAGTAGTAACGTCTAATACTGTAATGTGTGACAGATGACTTGAGTCACAGATATGAACAGTATCTAGATCAGTGGTCCTCAACCTGTGGGTCCTGAGATGTTCCTGGACTGCTACTCCCAGAAGCCTCCACCACTTGCTGTGCTGGAAGGGATTTTGGGGAGTTGCAGTCCAGAAACATCTGGGGACCCACAGGTTGAGAACCATTGATCTGAATATCCCAAAATCTCTAACACTAAACAAAACAGATGAAATAGATTTTAAGTATGCTGTATTTTATTAAGAAAATCATGAAGTACTTCAGTGCTTCTTGATATCGACAATATGGTGGCCAAAGCAAACAACAGGTCAAACTAATCTACCTGTTTTTAAAACGAAAGGAAGAGAGACTGAGAGTCCAGAGGTTCATCCTCTTGTAATGTGTAATACAAGGAATGCTATAAAAGTCCTCTACATAGCCATAGGCTCAAAAGCCAGGTTTTTCACTTCTGCTATGACCTGCATCTCCAATAAAAGCGATGAATCTAAGAGTACATCTCTATCTTGGTTGACAAAGAACAAACGTCAACCAGTAAAACCCCACTGTTAACTGTGCAGGATTAAACCTTAATTTACTTATTCACATCTAGTCCAACTCAACTTTAAGACAACAATTCAGAATCTCCACATCTTCCTCAGAGAGGACAGAGATGGATATGATCATAATATTTTTATCCAAATCTCTGGATGATTACATCTTGCAGCTTTATATAGATGTAGAACAGAATAAGCACTAGCATGGAACCTCGCATATTTGAAAGAGGTTTTGAAAAAGGCATCTCTTCTCATGGATGTGCACATCATTCCACCGTTACCTTTATTTAAAAAAACCTGTAGCACTTATGACACTTGTTTGACTAGAAACAAGAGCTGACAAAAGATGCATGCACATAACAAGAAGTAATTTATTTTAGACTACTTTTTCTCAAAAACTGTTGTCTCTTTTTACTGGCTTCCATTTATACCAAATTTCACCAAACACACACACTTGCTCTCCCGTATGTAACAAACAAGATGGCTTGCTGTATCTTTGCAAATGATACTTCAATGATTCTACGTAGGGGGTGGAAATTGCATAAGTAGATGAGTCTTTACAGCTATTTTTAAAAGTATGATAATAGTTTTAAAATAATGCATTGGGAAAGAGGAATTCATGCAACAAAAGTACAATCTAGCAGAAGTTAAACATACCAACGACTACAGCAATAAAGACATGGAAAGCATGTTACTGATATATTAATGAAAATTGGTGCGGTATATAAATATAAAAATAAAATAAAAAAAAACTGACGATTTCAACTATTTCTCTAGTAAACACACTCAGGATTGTGGCCTCACTGGATCTCCCTGAACTCAGCAGGATTTATTGTACTTCTGTGTAAACATGTCAGTGTTAGATTGGGCTCTAAATTCCACTGAAGCCACACAGAAACCAAAGAAGTCAGAAAGAAACAAGCATAATCCAATGTCTTGTCCAAAATGATTATCATAAAACCACTTGTTTCCACATTAACAAAAATTATGAATTTCATTTAAATTGATTTCAAGAACGTTATACATGGATTTGACACACGTTTACTTGATTTTAAAAGAACCCACAACCAGATACTGTATATATGTTTATGGCTGCAGCTTTGTACCGCACCTAGAAATCTCTAGATTTATACCCTATTCTGTTCAGGGTCATGTGCCTCCACATTTAAATGTCACTGAACAGTAATGCCTAAATACAAGCTTCCCCATTTGAAAAGGCAGTGCAGGTTAGAGCCTTTAAAGCTACAATTCACACTATGTTTAGGTATGGGCAGTAAAATTAGCCTTTATCTGACTCTTAACACCTATCTAAAAACTGAGTCACCAGCCCTGGACATACATACCTTACTCTCTTTATTCACACATAATTTAATCTGAATCTTTTTGTTCCTTAAGAAAAAGGATAATGATTCAGACCAGCAGCTTTTAGCCTTTTTAAACCCAGAACCCACACTTAACTATCACGTGTAACATGAGGTCTAGTTTAAAATCTTTAACCATACAGTGTAATCAATATGAAACAACAGGGCTATACTGTACAGTGTTTTTGACGGTTGCACAAAATAGGAAGTTTTGGTAGGTCTTAGAAGGTGCACATGGACATGAACACAACTATTAAAATATAGGACTTCTGCCGTTTAATGCCACCATCATCTTGCTGTTTTTGTCTTTTTCACCAAACATAGCCAAAAAGACATCTCCCAAAGCAACCAAACCAACACAAACCAACAAGTAAACCAGCAAAATGATGGAAATCCTGCTGAAATACATCTCAGGGGAAGCCATATACAGTAGGACCCCTGTATCCACTGATTCATTATCCACTGATACAGTTATCAACAGTTGGCAGAGGAAAAAAGTAAATAAATAATTCAGCAACTGCAAAGCAAGCTGCTGTCACAAACAGTAGCTGTAAAGCAAGATAATTTCGTAAAACAGAAACCATAAAGCAAGCTACTGCCAAAAACAGAAGCTGTAAAGCAAGCTACTGTCACAAAACAGTAGTTTTTGGGGGATTTTGGTGTTCTCTCTTATCCACGGTTTTCATTATCCACGGGAAGGCCTGGAACCAATCCCCAGTGGATACTGGGGTCTTATTGTACTACTTAGAGTTCCCTACCAAACTACCAACTGCATGTGAGCACAGAGCATGCTGGATGGTGACAATCAGAATTATTCTCCGAAGGCTCTATTGCAGATCTGGGTAGGCCCTGGCACTATTTAATGAATCTCTCAGGATCTTCTGTACCTCACTGTGTCAATACTGGCACAGGGAACATTGGGTAGTTATAAGCAGAACCTCAAAGGTCCAGCCAAAGAGCAAAGTGGCTTAAGCAGAATAACATCCTTGGTGGAGAGACAAAAACAGAGATGAGAAAGAGGGAAAACAAAATGTGTTTTCAGGAATTGGAGGCTTTTTTAAAAATAAAAGGCTAGCACAGCGTAAGAAGAATGCGTATGTGTTTACGCATGCATGTGTGCGCTGATGAGAGGATGGATGGATGGCATGCATGTGAATGTGTAGGAAGAGAGAGACGGAATTTGGTGGAAACAAACAACAAGAGGCAGTGTGTACACTGGCTCTGGTCCCATTCACTACAGCTCCTGACAATGTTCAGCAAAAGAAAGAAATAAGGCTTGATCAGCAGAAATTCAATAAAAACACATTTCCTTCAGGATTGTACCTTTAACGTAATTAACATAAAGGGTCATACTTGTTGCGTTTCTTCTTGCCATGCACAGAGATCCAGTAAGCCAGAAATAACTGGAGTAATTGAAGCTATTTGTTTTTATTAGATTAATTTTAATGAAGCATTTAAAGCAAACATGGACATGACAAATAAATCACTGTACAGTTATTCGTTGACTTTCACATGATATGACATGCCTGAGTTACTAAGTTTAGAGTATAATTCTAATACTGTCTGGATTTAAAAGATGGGATGCATTTGACCAACATATGTCTCAGAAAACAACAAACGTATCTCATCTTTTTAATCCAGATGATCACTATAATTCTGCTTTAGGGCTTGACAGCAGCAGTGTATTAACAGTAAATATAAATTACAGCAGAACCTGGTAATGAATAAAAAAATCTATTAATTACAATAGAGCACTGTCATTTTCAAATTATTGCTAATTATGTATAATGAATGAGTTCCACATGAAGATGGCTATTATATCAGAATGCAAAAAGATCTTTAAGAGACCACAGCCCCACAAAAAATGTCATTAGATTTCTAAAATTTTCAAAACGGTACTGAGTTGCTCATGTGGCATTCTTAAAGCCAGCAGATTTATTTCTGCATGAGATTTTGCAGAGTCTAATCCACAAAGTGCAGAGCAAAGAAAAGTGATGGGACTGCCTTGAGCTCCTTGGACATTATGTGTCCTAACCTGGAAGCTGATAAATTGCTGTTGTGCAGTGAGTGCGAGGGGGAGAGAGGGTGTGCACAATAGCCTGATATCTCTGTAGTGCAGGAGATGCACTTTACACATCTGGAAATTGAGTCATGGCTACTGGACTTCTTTTTCTTGAGAGACAGAAACGTTTCGCTGCTCATCCAAACAGCTTCATCAGTCAGAGTACAGCTAGTGCGAGGCCTCCATCTTATAGTCAGCTTTGACCTCTTGTCTCACCCTGGTCTGAAAATTGCATATGTTCAGAACAGTCTCTTTACTGTTAGTTCCTTCGCAAATCTAGTTGCTAAACCATAGCACTAAAACCAGTTCATAAGGCTGATCATGGGGTGGGGTGGGTCTGAACTGAACCCTACTGGGGCTCAATTTGAGAAGGCATCCAGCTCGTGACTCGGTTTTACTGCCTCCCCACAAAAAGAAATCCTGGAACACATGAAGTAATAAAGACAATGCCTTCAAGAACCGGCAGAGTGCCTGCCTTGTCCTTTGTGTGCCTCACCTGCTCTTTTCTGCATCCTGCCCGGAAGAGTAACAGCTGAATGTGTGAACAAAACAAAACAAAAGTCCTCTGCAAATCCTCATGTTTCGTTTGAGGTAGTGTGAAAGCTGCAATTGTGTAATAATTACCTGTTCTTGCAGGCACATTATCCTAATACTACAATTATCAAGTGATAGCTATGGGCATGAAAATCGGAAGTGGCAGCAACTCAGAATTTTTAAGATTTCGACTAAAGGGCTTCCTGAAGAGGGTGGCATAGTTTGCAGCCATGCTTGATCGCTACTGCCTGGGGTGGGGTGAATATTACAGACATATAGACAGGGAGGTGCTTTCAGTTGGAAAGGCACCTTTCTTCTCTGTGCTTCCTCTGAGCCATACAGGTGGGTCCACTGACAGCATCAGAGCAGCTCTAAACCACAACCCAGGCACAGCCAGGCTGTGCAGTGGGGGAGGATGGAAGAGCCACACAGACTGAGCGTGGCGTGCGGTTCCTAATGCCTCCGGGAGCAAAGGATGGGATCATTCCACAACAGGATTTGAAAGTGATCAACTCTCTAGCCCAGCCAGCCCAAGCTGCTAAGTCTCTGTGGCTGTCAGCTTAACTCCGCCGCCGGTTCCTGTTGGGTAGAGAGGAGTTAAATAGGACACAGGCTCAGAGGCAGGCAGCCTGTTTGCTGGCAATCAAGGAAAGCAGAAGAAAGAAGGTGGAATTTGGTCAGAGCCCAGGCAGGAGAAAAAGGGAGCCTGGCCAGGTAAGCCCTCCCGCTTGGCTTGATGAAGAGGAGGGGGGAGGAGGAAGAAGGACTTTTAAGGACCCAACGAATGCCTTTGGATGGGGAACTCGGCGCTGTGGGCAGGCACAGAAGGGAAGCGAGGAAGGAAGAAATAGTATAGGACGACCAACCCCAACTCAGGCTTTTTGGGTAGGTGGGGGGAAGGCGTTGTGTGCGCCTGTGTGCGATGCGGTGTGGGGGGGGGGCAGTGGATCTTCTGTAAATGTTCCTAATATCTTTCACCTCGTCCTCCTTGTGGCAGATTATCTCTCCTCTCTCTCTCTCTCTCCGCAGCTTTTACGAACCGCATCCAATCCTCTCGCCCTCTGCGCCGTATGAATTTAAGAGCCTTTGGGAGGATTTGATTGCCCATCAAAATAAATGAAGGGTTGGGAAGTGAGAGAGAGCGAGAGAGCGAGAGAGAGAGAGTGCGTGCGTGTGATGGATGTCGACCAAGCCTCGGTCGTATTATACAAATCTAAAAATAAAGCCAAAAGGAGACATAACATTTGCCCGGAGCAAGCGGGCGGAGAAGGAGGGGAGAGGGAGAAGGAGGAGGGGGGGGAAGAGGAGGGGGAGACGGAGAAGGACGTCCGAGCCGAGTGGGCTTTCTTATCGGAGGCGGGGCGGGGGGAGCGCTGCAAAACTGGCCCTTGAATGAACCTGAAAGACCACGAAGAAGAGGAGGAGGAGCTGCAAAATACTGTACTGCCTTTCGGAAACGGGGAACCCTCCTTCCCCGCCTTCCTCTCCCCAGCTTTTTGAAGGCTGAAGGGCAGGGGGAGGACCTGTTGTCATGGTGTCTCTTTATGGTCACCAGGGGACAACACTGTCTTGGAGGTTTTGAAGGAGGAGGATGTGCACGCGCTTTCCCTTGCGAGCACGCGCTCCCCCTCCCTTAAGATGGAAATGTGATTGCTGCCACCACCAGGACCACTACCCTCCATGGAATCACTTCGAATGGTGTTCTTGAACTCATTCCTTCCTGTATATATCCCTAATTGTGGGGGGGGGGGGCAAAGAGAGAGAATTACATCCCTTCTGCTATCCTGGAGGGATATGAGGGAAGGGAAGTTTGGGAGCTGGAAAGAGGTGCTAGCCATCCTTGCAGACATGACCATACACTTACAGGGCTTGGGGAAGCTCTGATCAGCATCTGGTCCCTGAAGATCACAATTGGCCATGGGGAATTTCTGAGTTGAGGGGCCAATCAGGAGCTCACTAAGGCTTATCTTGCAAACTTATGAATATTAGGGCCATGTGACTAGTCTTGCTTTCTCTCAAGTACCAGTGATTTGCTAATCCTATTACAATATTTCCCCCCCCCCTACACATCATTACCGTATCCTGGCAGCAAAACCTATGGTGTTTGAAGTGATGTGATAGATTTGTCTGTGCCACTAGATTTGTGATGAGCTAGTTGCAGAAACAAGATTTCACCTGATTTTGTGGCTATTGTACAGCAAAGTTATGAACAGTTACGTGGGGATGAGTGGAGAGGAAATACTGAGAGTTTAGTCCAAACAGCTCACCATTCTGTCCAATAATGACTGTAGGGAGCTTATACTGAATCAGGTCATGGGCTCGTTTAACTTAGTACAGTCTGCACAAATTGGCAAAAGCTCTCTGTGAGTTCAAATGGAAGTCTTCCTCAGCCCTACCTAGAAATACCATGGATGGACATGGGATCTTATTCATGCAAAGGATCTATTCTGCCACAAAGTTAAAGGATGAATTAAACCCTAGGGTAGTTCCTCTTACTAGCAGTGTGCCTATTTGGAAATAGGCAGTTGAGGTCAGAAGGTTTAAGTTACAGACAGGTTTAAACATGGTTGGGAGTTTCCTTGGGACAAACTAACAAAGGAATGAGGCCCTCCTATGAGATAGGGGGTTTACCATTGTGACAAGGAATACGGAAGACAGATATCTACCATCTGGTTCATGTTTAGTGACCAACAAGAGAGCAAAGTTAAGAGGGCCCCCCACGTCTAAACCTTATTGTTAAAATATTAGTCATTATCTGCAGTTTGCAGCTGTAAAACTCCAGGACAAGACTTTGCTAGCCATCTTTAAGGTGGTGAACACCCTGTGTTCATTACACATATGTTATTCCCATGCTTTGTCTTCAGCGCATATACAAGGGTTAGCAGGGCTAGCTTTATTCTTTGTTGCTGCTACCTCTGCCAAACCCGTCACACACTCCACCTGCTCTTATTTATCAGTAATCTCCAAGATGGCACCTTGTTTTCTCATTGCATAGGGATCTCCTAGCAGAATCACCTGAATTGCTGTAAGTAACTTGTATGCAGCATACATCTATAGCACAGTTTTGGAGGTACTCTCACCATGTGAATTCTTTTTGAACCTCTTAGAAATGCTAGAAGGAGGCTTCCCCCTGCCTTTTAGTATAGCCATGTTAGCTTTGCTGAGCTCTTTTTCGAGGCCTATATCTGATTTTGTTAGCCACCTGACAGCTATATGCTTCTTGCTCTGGTTTTGTCTTCTAGATTAGCCAGTCTGTTCAATCCTACGAGAACGTGTGCCAGCCTGGCTGGCAGGCACAAGACACCGTGGGGAAAACAACCATCATGTTGTCTCTGAGTGGAGGCTTCTGGTGGAGGAACAGGCTTTCTCTGAGATGGAGAGAAACTAGCTGTAAGTACTGTCCAGGTTGTTTGCCCCTGGTTCTCAAATAATCGGGGAGGGGGTGTACGCGGGAGGGGGGTTAAGGAAGAACAGTGTCTCTTCTTTAATAGCAAGGAAACTTCTTTTGCTCCCTGGCTTCTAAACAATTAGTTACAAAGAAGGAAATACCAGAAGGGGACACTACAGTCTTTTCACATAGTAAAAGCCAGTGGCATGGGCTTAAGGCTTGTGGCTTGAATGAGCTTGAGAATGCTCATCATATGTGGAGGATCCATCATGCTTCAAAATTTACTTTGTTTACCATCTATATTATTTTCTTCCCTGGGACTGATCTTTTGGCCCTTAGCAACAAGAGCTATGCCACTATTCTGTTGTGCATGAAAAGCTGCACACTCCCTGCGGGAATCCTATATATCGCCTTCTGTAGGAAGGCTGTGTAACCAAATGTGCAAATTTCAAAAGATGTGTCTGATTACTGGACCCTGAGTGAACTGCATTCACTGGACTACAGTAATACCTTGGTTTATGAGCATAATTCGTTCCAGAAACAAGCTTGTAAACCAAAACACTCTTATATCAAAGCAAATTTCCCCATAAGAAATAATAGAAACTCCAATGTTTCATTCTGGGGTCCCATAGACCACATAATGTGCACACAAAATGCCAAAACTCACAAAAGAAGTTGGCTTCCATGTCCACACCACGGCTTAAGTATCTGGCTACAAAATCTTCTCTGTTTAGGATTAACAATTTTATTCTGTGTTTTTATGTAACAAGAATCAAGTGCAATTTGTAGCCCTATACACACTTGACTAGCTGCCCCATGACTAGAAATGGTTTGAAAAAGAAAGGATTTTGAAATCAAATTAAATACAAATATAAAGAAAAATAAAACCCTAACCTGCACTCTCCGTTGAGAACCCTTGTGGCTGGTGCAAGGGAGAACACAATTCCTCTCTCCTCTCTCTGCTTTGGGGGCTGCCTGAGACGAAATGTTCCAGACAATCCTACACAATCCAGAAGGGGGGGGGGAGAGAGAGAATGAACCATTGGGTCACTTGTGATCACGTGACCTGCTTCGGTGCTCATATTGCAAGACACTGCTTGTTGATCAAGGCAAAATTTAGAAGAAATGTTTGCTTGTCCTTGCTTGTCTTAAATTAAGGTATTACTCTACTCACTTTTAATAGCCATATTTGTATGGACCTGTCTCAAATGTTTAAAATGGCTCTTTCCTATATAGACAGGCTATATTCCGAAGACTTTTTGCAAAAGTCAAAGACAAAAGAACAGTTGGTATCATTTATGAAATAATCAATTTGAGATTGATCTTATTAACCTGTTATTTTACTGAATTCTGGCAGCATGCACTCAGGCTGCGATGGGGTTAATGTGGCTAGAGTGACCTAAGTCAGTAGCAACACTGGAGTATTGGTGTATCCAGTAGAATACCCACATACTCCAATCCCTCTTTCCAACAAATAGCTTCCAAACAAATTTATACCACGCCTCTTCACAACAAAGATCTTGACTCGAGAACCAGGTCCAGAGTCAGAAAATGGTGAGACTCCAAAGAAGTAGTGAAGGGCATGAAAGGGAAGCGCTGTGTGCTTCCGTGAACCACCAAGCAGTCTCTGCAGAGCATAACAGAAGGGGATCATTAATGAGGAGACATGTTGTGAAGCTAAGCAGGTGGTATAGACTCCCACCCAAAATTGTGACTATGGGTCAGAATATGAGATGTCAGTGAAACTTGCCGAGGGAATTGTTTCCTTTCACTCGGGAGTCTTGCCTTTTGTTATACTGCCTTGCCTTCTAGATTGCTGTTATGAATTATTTAGTCTAAATGTCACTGAGCTCAGGCCTAATCTTATATGCGTGGATCATTTTACTAGAGTCCTGAATATCGCACAAAGTAACATTACCTTTTCTTGACATAAGAGCATGAAGTGTGCTGCTGAATATTTCACTTAGACTATTGTTTCGTAGCTACCGCTGTTTTCCATGGGATAAAAACAATCTAGAGGCTCTGCTGGGCATCCCCCACCCAAATGTCTTCCAATATCTGAATGCGCATCCTCTGGATATCAGAACACAGCCTCACTCTTGTTTTTTGGCATAGCCACTAATGTTGAAACCTAGGTTTTGTCAGCAACTTCAGTAAGAAGGACCCCCCCCCCTCTCAGGTGCCCATCGAGTAGTACAGCCTTGGTTAAAAACTAAATTCCTGACTGCTTTGTGGTCCCTGATTTTCAGAAGAAAAGTAGTAGGCCATCAAATAAGTTAGTATTCGAAAGGAGTTCAGCCAGGGAGTAGCAGACAGGAAAGCATCTGATTAAATGAATGCAGAAGAGTGTTACCTATATAGCTTTACCTGATGTATTCTCACCTTTCCCTGTATACAAAGCAACTAAATGTTCTCCTCTTCACTGATATCACTGCATTATTAATAGGGTACTTCTGTCAAGCATCCAAGAAAGGCAGGATCAGCTGAACAATTCATGTCACTTTCTTTTCCGTCTTGTTCTTTCAAGCTTTGTGGCACATCCATAGGGTGAGATGCCCGGAGTGGAATGAAATACACCTGGCCACCCAGTATAAGCTGTGAGGTCAACAGAATCTACTTTCAGGGTATACAACATCCATTGTAACATCTCTTTTGTGACCTCTGACCGCTGCTTGGTAGGAATGCAACTGTGAGGTCTGCAAGAGTATACTATGGACCTCCCCAGTTCTGTCCTTACATAGCTGCATAGCTAAACCTATGCAGATACGTGTTCATTTAACTGGGAGGCAACAACTTATGAAGAATGGTATAGGGTACAGTCTGTATTTGGAAACTGAAACACTCTAGTGGATTGCACTGAACTAACACTAAAATCAGCTAGGGGATCAGGTGCAAATGCAGAATTTTGGGTAAAAAATAAATAAATCAAACAGCCCAGAGTGGCCATGTTGCTAGATGGGTAGGATAGAAATTAAATTAATACATAAAATAAAATAATATAAATTCCAGGGGGGCTAGAAATCAGATTTGGATGTAGATGTGTCTCTGTTTAGGACTCAAATTAAATTATTTTGGATTTAAATCTAAAATATATGATATACAGTATTCTGAAAATGAAAACACATCATGCTCTTAAGAACACACATTCATCTTTATGATAATTAAAATCAGCAAAAACCTGTTTTTCATATGGCTGTATCATTCCACTAGAAGCTAATGGCAGTGCATTCTCTTTTGGGAAATTACATACTTTATATGGAACATATTGCTTGCTGTGCTCCACCCTCTCTTAACTGCTTATGTGGTTACCTTCAGGATATGATACAAGGTTTATATTTCAACCTGCCTTCCACTACGTTTTCATTTGTATTTCCGGTATAAATTCGCTAAACACTGAATTGTGTATTGGTAATTTATATACAAAAAGTGTGAACTGGGCGAGAACAAAACATGCATTAAAACATGAGCCTGCCCGTGCTCTATATGAGCCTGCCCATACTCGAAGAGAGTTCAGGAGGCCCTCCTGAAGGTGCCATCCCTCAAAGAGGTGAGGGGGGGGTGGCATGTCAAAACAGGGCCTTCTCAGCGGTTGCCCCCAACTTTGGAATGCCCTCTCTACTGAGATCTGCCTGGCACCGACACTTGGCTTTTGGTGCCAGGTAAAGACCCTCTTGTTCAGTCAACATTTTAATTAGACAGTGATTTAGCTGGACTCGTGAGCAGCAGGGTTTATAATTTGCACTGTATGTCAATTGTTTTAACCTATATTGTATTTTATAGTTTTAACAGTCATGTTGTTTTATTGTTTTATAGTTTTAATATATTGTTGTATGTTGCCCAGAGACCACCTGGTAGTGGGGCGTCTAAAAAAATCTTGTAAATAAATAAATAAAATACATAAATGCAGATGCTGGAACCAATATCAACCACAAATTCCATTCAAAGAAAACATTGAATTGATAATTTGTGCTCTAAAATGTATCTTAAAGGTATCTAATGAAATATTAATATAGCTATTATTTACGGAAAATGGATAATTTATATATTAAAAAGGGTTTTTTTGGACTATATATTTTAGCTCTGGGTTGTCCCCTAACCATGCTTGGCTTCATTTTGTTTATAATGTTAGCATTGTGGCAGCAAAGCCCTCTGGGATACACTGACCTTTCTTCCCCATGATAATGTAAAGAAGTTTCTTCTCTGCTATGCTAGCCCATAAAAGGCTGAAAGGAAGTGCACACGGCGGGAATCCATCTAGCTTCAAAGGATTCATCTTTGAGAAATTTTGATTTGGCTGTGCCAAGCCATAGAGGGGTTGATACATATCTACAGTATGTAAGTGAAGTCATCCATGTCCACTTGAATAAAGAGAAAAGAAACAAACAAGTTTGTTCCTGCTAAGATAACGCTATAGCTGCCTAGATGCCCTAAGCACATCCGATCTCACCTGATTTTGGAAGCTAAGCAGGGTCAGCCCTGGTTAGTACTTAGATGGAAGACCACCTGGGAATACCAGGTGCTGTAGGCCCCTGGAGTAGGAACTGGCAAACCACTCCAGTATTCCTGCTAAGAAAACTCCATGAACATGGGGTCACGAAGAGTCGGTCACGACTGTAACAACGCAACACACACACACACAAGATAACGCTATATCAGTAGTGTTAAAGAGGTATCTCTCAGGCCAGGGGGCAATTTCTTACTGGACTCTTAAATGGTTTGTGACCACAGAAATGGCACATCCCTCAACATTTCAGGGTCATGTTTCTGCCGTTGGTCCCAACCCATTGGCCACTCTTGCCCTGGACACGAATAGGGTTGTGACCCTTTGGCATTTGGCTACAATATCAGGTAAGATTCATAAGTGAAATTGTATGTGCAAGCAATCACTGAGGATGTTTTAATATGTCTCTGTTTCCCCTTTTCTCCTGTGTAGGGCTTGCCTGTTGGCTTTCATTCTGTGCAGCGGAGTCCCTTGTTACTTGCCCCTACTCTTGCAAGTGCAACAGTGACCTTCTGGAGGTAGACTGTAGCGGACTGGGCCTTTCATCCATCCCCTTTGACATTCCTACAAACACCAGGACCTTCCTTTTCCTCAACAACCAATTAAGCAGCTTACCAGGGGAAGCTTTTTCCAATCTCTCTGCCCTCCAGAGACTGGATCTTTCCAACAACTTCTTAGATCAACTTCCAGAAAGCATTTTCAGAGACCTAGTAAATCTCACTGAACTACAGCTGAGGAACAATAGCATCAGGAGTTTGGACAAAGATCTTCTGCAGAACACTGTTCTTTTGCGTCAGCTGGATCTGTCCATCAATGGGCTGGCTCAGATCCCCTCAGGCATCTTTGACGACCTCTCCTCCCTCCGATGGCTCTCCCTCAGGTCAAATCGCTTGCAGAATTTGGACAGGGTAACATTTGAGCCCTTGGTCAGCCTGCAGCAATTGCAAGTGGGTGACAACCCCTGGGAATGTGACTGTAACCTGAGAGATTTCAAATACTGGATGGAATGGTTCTCTTACCGAGGTAGGTAATATTTAGGAGAATCTGATTATTGATGCTGAAAGTTATTAACCACTTGTCTTTGCTGAGTATAGAGGGCCAGAAAGGAGCAGCTAGAGAGAAAAGAAGGAGACGTTGAGCATGTCAGGCTGACCTATATTCTAGGTTTTGGACCAAAGAATAGTCACGATGCATTATAATCCTGCTGTGTTATGCCACAGTAAGCATGCTGAAGTTTAAGTTGCAAGTGCCTTCCCAGGTATTGTTTATTTTGCAAATGGTAACACCGACTCAGCTTTCTAGAAGTGGGTTCATTATGAGTGCAGATAAGGCAGGGGAAATCAGATAAACTCGATCATTTTGGTGTGTCAGAATTTACTGGTCACAAATGACAACATTAAGGAAAAGACTGCTACAGTACAAAAAGAGAAACCTGTGACCTGTTCAGATATCTTCCATTAAAAGGCAGTTTCAGTGACTTCGAACCAACATACCACCAGCAGTTTTTTTTTTTAACAGCGTTTGGCTTTTGTGTTTTTATTCTAAACATAATTATGTTACACGCGTGCAAGGTGCTGATAGCTATCCTTTGCCTGCAGACTGATGGAATTACAGTTTACATCACTAGAGGCAAATGTCTCTGATAATTTGTTAATTTACAGTGACTTTTGTGTCAGTTAATTGACAATGTGTTTGATCGTTACTGGATGGATAATGTTCAGCCTTTCCGACTGCTAATACAGTGGCTTCTGTGTTACAGTAAGAGCTTCATATGGTGATGCTGTCTTGAGTTATCTTTTTCTATGTGTCTTTTTGAAATTTTAATTATCTCCCTTCAAATTCTTCCTTGGGAGCTCCCTTTTGGGGTTAAAAGCAAGTGGAATTTTTTTTTCTAAATTTTTAGCAACAAGACTGATCAGTAACAACTTTGAATGTACTGTATCCCTTTTTTCATCTCCGAACAGAAAGCAGTAGACAGATCAAGGCAGAGAGATCTCTTGGACCAGAAACCAAACTCCTGTTTTGATGATGGATGAGGTTGATTTCATTTTTGGCATGTACTGATATTTCAAGAGACAGATCTAGCGGGGAAGTTCCAGGCTTCTAGGTGGCATGGGCAATAATTGCAGTGTCATCAGACCTGGACAGCTGGCATTGGTGGTGGTTTGAAGGAGAGAGGCTAGGGTGAACAGATGTCTTAGTTGTCATTTTCTACATCCAGTAGCACATTCCAGATAGTCAATTAACCCTGTAGTTTGAGGTTGGCCTATATATTATTTAAGCTCTCAGTCACCTAAACAAATCCCCCTAGCTTTTGAATAGTTTACTTTACCCCCAAAAAATTTGTTTCAACTGTGATTCAAAAATTTAGAAATAGCTGAGTTTGGCTTGCAGTGATTCAAATGTTTCCTAATTTGATTCAGGTCCAAATATAAATCTTCTTCTTGGCCTTTTCCCAAAGGTGGGGGGAGGGGTTCACTTTTCAGATCCTGAAACACCACTGATCAACCATGTCTTTAGGGCGCAGGCTGACAATTTGAATGTTTTTATTGAAAGTGTCCTGCCATCTCTGTTTTGGCCAACCACATGGCCACTGTTGTTGTTGTTGTTGTTGTTGTTGTTGTTGTTGTTGTTGTTGTTGTTGTTGTTGTTGTTGTTGTTGTTATGTTGCTATAGTCGTGATTGACTCTTCGTGACCCCATGTCCATGGAGTTTTCTTGGCAGGAATACTGGAGTGGCTTGCCAGTTTCTACCCAAGGCGCCTACAGCACCTGGTATTCCCTGGTGGTTGCCCATTCAAGTACTAGCCAGGCCCAACCCTGCTTAGCTTCCCAGATCAGGTGAGATTGGATGCGAGGGCATATAGGCAGCTGGCAATGAATATTTAGCTGGTATGCAGTTTGGGTGATAGTGGAATGTGGTGTTCTGAGGACATGTCCATGACCAGCAGATCCATCTCACCCTCTGTTATTGATATCACACCTAATGGTATCATTTGTGGGGTAGTATCATTTGTGACATGGTCAAGCAGGGAGATACCTATTGTGTGTGTGGTGTTATTACAGTCATGACCTACTCTTCGTGACCCCATGTCCATGGAGTTTTCTTGGCAGGAATACCGGAGTGGTTTGCCAGTCCAAATATAAATCTTGGTTCAGAAATTCAAATCTTTATGCCTGCCATGCATCATAAACAGAAAAGGACTATAAGTGTTTTATAACTATTTAATTGTTTGATGTAGTTGCAGTTTCCTGCAGTTCATATTTTTAAGTTGTTGTGATCTTTGCAAAAAGTGCCTACCAGTAAGTTTTAGATTCTACCATTTATTGACCCCTCTGAAGGGATCAATCTGTCAGGGATCAAAAAAATATGTGTGACATATTCTTTGTAGGCTTTGCAATCTGTGAGTTTCCAAGAAAGGACATGGTCATCCCTACAAAGTCCCCCTCCACTTTGGTTGGTAAACTATTATTAAGCAAATTAAATATGCATAATATTGTCCCTGGTGGAAAAACATGAATAATTCTAGGTGAGTAGGCTTTTTACTAGTGGGTTCAAATGGGGGGTAGAGATTACCTCTTATTCCTAACCCCTGTCTAAGGGTGCAATTTGCATAATAATGTGCATACCATTATTTTGCAAAACATCAGAAAGATGGGTGCAAGAGCTCAGAGACTATGATGAAAAAAAAAACATCTGAACATTTTTGTTTTCTGCTCAGTTGCCACCAAAATTGTGGAACATGCAAGAAGGCAGGTGGATGATGGCAAAGAAGCCATAGTGACAAGGGCTGAAGGAAGATGAAATAAACAGTATTTCCCAAGGGAACCCGCAATGTCTATCTGGCCACAGACTCTGTGAAAACTTTTTAAAATTCCTGTTTTAATGCTGTATCAATCTAAGAAATTTCAACATCTTTCCCTTCAAGCTTTGGAACTGGACAGCCCCGGTAACATTATTTCCAGGTGTGGAAGAGAGATGTGCTAGCCATCATCTACTACAATTCGTCCTCTTCTTTCTTCCCTCTCCCTACCCTAGGGTTTTTCTTGTGCAGATTTTGGAAAGAGATATATCAATCAAATTGTCAAGTTATATACAGTAGATTCAGATCAGCTTTAAGGGATCTCTGTAAATCCCCCAATTCTGTTCAAGATTTGGAATCTGTTCTAATCCCAAGCATATTGCACAATTAAGATAAAGGTAGAGAGCCACCCTCTGAACCCAGATATAATGCTCCTTGTAGGAAATTGTTCTTGGGTTACCAGGATCTACATGCCACAATTAAGTTTTGATTTCAATGGCAGTTAGATGCTAAAGAACCATTAGAGAGTTTGAAGATCTGTCTAGTAGAAGTGGGGAACCAGATGAGGGTCAACCAAATGAAATATTAATCCAAATGAGCAATGAATACTACTGGGATCAGTCAATCCAGAAAATAGGAGGTCTGCAGCTGAAGAACCTGCCTTCTTTTGGGTATTTATTAGATACCAGTATCTATCTTTTACTACCTTAAGTTGATATGGTTAGCTTGCACCTACATTATATCTGAGGAAAACAGACCTAATAATCAATGTTGTTATAGTTTTTAAAATTAACCTACTGTTACTCAAGGAGAATTAGACTGTAGTGAGGCTGGCAGCACATTTACTGAATGGATCAGCCAAACAGCTCAAATACTATTCTATTGCTGCTGGTTGCCAATGTGCTTCTGAGCTGGAACGAACCTTTAAAAATAAGCAGTCTTAAACGAATAAATGCATATCCTTGATGCTGTGTATAAAGACATCAGCATCAAGGATTAGGTTCTGTATCCCCTACCTTCAACCATAAGGTTGTGTGTTAAGTCAAAAATACTGTTTTGAGTTTTTTCTCACCTATGATATATAATGTCTCCCCAGTGAGGGCTACTTGGTATCATTCAAGTTGCTCAATTTTTTTGTTCTTTGTTAAACACATGGGTGTTTCTAGAAGGCTTTCAGTGCATAAACTGCCCTAGAATTTCTGCTGAGCTAATGTGGTGTTCTACATGTTGTTTGAAATTCATTTTTTTGTTATCTGTTTTATTTAAAATCATCATCATCATCATCATCATCATCATCTTCTTCTTCTTCTTCTTCTTCTTCTTGTATGTCCCACTTGGTGGTGGGTTCCGCTTTATTTAAAAGGTTGTTATCATTGTTAAATCACTTATTGCTAGAACCTTGGGGAGAAAAAGAGGGATAACCTGTAGACTCTGTTGAGGTGGATACTACAATGTTTGTTGGAAGACAGGTTCAACTTCTAATTCTGCCATATAAGCATATTGTAATGATTTAATACCTAGCTAGGGACATACACAGAGACCCCTACAGTCTATCTAATTCTTCCGCTGCAACATCTATATTGAAATCCATCACTGCACTGCACATGGTATAGTCTGACATGCAGAAAAGGATACTAAGTATTGTACATTTCTTCTTTTCTTGCGGGACAGGAGGAAAGTTAGACCAGCTGGCCTGTACAATGCCTAAGGAGCTGAGAGGCAAGGATATGCGCATGGTGCCTATGGAGATGTTTAACTACTGCTCCCAGCTGGAAGATGAAAACAGCTCTACTGTATTGGACAACATTGGCCCTCCTTGCAATAAGGGAATCCCCACTGCTCCTAAGCCTAAAACAAGTCCTGAAACAGAAGAGGAGCCCAGTGTGGTTTGTCTCCAGAAGCAAAAATACCGGCCTGTCAGTGTGCGCCGGGCCATTGGCACAGTCATCATAGCAGGGGTGGTTTGTGGCATTGTCTGTATCATGATGGTAGTGGCAGCAGCTTATGGTTGTATCTATGCATCTCTCATGGCTAAGTACCACCGGGAGCTGAAAAAAAGGCAGCCATTAATGGGTGATACAGAAGGTGAACATGAAGAACAAAAGCAAATCTCCTCTGTTGCATGAATTGCCCTAGAAATTAGTGGCAGAAGAGGGCAGAATACAACAGATGCTTTATGACCTGGGACTTTCCACATCTTCTTAGACATCACAGATGGTCTTCTCTGATTTTTTTTTTGTCCTGTA
Source organism: Phrynocephalus versicolor (assembly GCA_023846285.1). NCBI lineage: Eukaryota > Metazoa > Chordata > Lepidosauria > Squamata > Agamidae > Phrynocephalus > Phrynocephalus versicolor. Next base: position 10,696,719 of record JAHTLZ010003526.1, on the reverse strand, counting down.
AGTGAAATGTGCTCCTGGGTCCAAGACACCTGGCTGTGGGCCCAATTCATCTCACTTGCCTCTGCCCTCCTGTAACTCCAAGTTAATAAACTGTAGTCTGACCTCAAGTGCTCATCTTTTCTCCTCTTTGCACAAGATGCCCCATTGATGGTCTTATCTGGGGAAGCTCAGGCAACCAGACACCCTTCCATTTCTGCTTCACATCTTGGGTCTTTTTCAAGTTCCCATAGCATCACAATATTATATTGTTCTACAAACCATAAAAGCAGCTAAAGGGCCCAACCCTGCTGAAATATTTAAATTTCACAGGTCATTATCAAAGGCATTACAGATAACTGTTACAACTGTTGAGTCATTTTCTACTTATGGTAAGCCTGGTAGGAGTTTTGAGGTATGTGAGAGGTCCAAGGCATGGTTTGCCCTTGCTACCCTCCAGTAAGTTTCCAGAGCCAAGAGGAAATAGAACCTAGGTCTCCTTCGTCCTACTCTGACGCTCTAGCCACTACACCACACTGTTTTTCACAGATGACTACCGCACTGAAATATAATGCTGTTCATCAGTTGAATTCAATTGAATAGCTCATGACCACTCCAGAACTAATGTCAACTCTTTAACTGAGTAGCTACAGGGAACTTGATTATCTTGCATTTAATAATAAAGAATGAATATTCTTTTAAGTTAAAAAAGCAGCCTTGCTGAACACATAATCTAGCACTGTAGTTTAAATAATAAAGAGTTTAGACAAAGAGATACTTTTTCCCAGGCTGATCACCCTTATGTGTATACCAGCATTCCCACATGAATTATTCCTTTGCATATCACTACTATGTGAAGAAATCCCCAAAAATGTGCCACCTGTATCACCTGATATAGATAATTTATGATCCATGTAATGGAGGGCATTAAAAAGTATTTGAGAAGAAGGAAAAAGACAAAGACAAGGAAGCATGAATCACCCTTACTAAAAGGACAATTACTTTAGGAAGGCTAATGTGCATAATCTGAAACAGAAAATGTTTTTCATCCTGAGATATTAAAAAGTTAATCTGGAAGGGCCTTTACTTTTTTGTAGCAGAAGTGGTCTTAAGCATTTAAGTGAAGGGCAGCCGTTCTGATCTCCTCAGAAACAGTGTGCTGAGGAGAAGCATGAAAAGTGTTTTAAGAGGAAATAGCGGACTTGGGAAGCCATAATGGGAGTCATTTGTGTAGTGGGGTGGCTGATCCCACATATTATGGGAAATAATTTGAAGCTATGCCTGAAACGTCAATGCACCACAGTGTAGAATGTGGGGGAAAGATGATGTAGCTCATAAATTGGAACATGTTTCTCATAAACTTGCTGATACGGACATGTATGTACAAACATCACTTGCACATTTCTATAATGAGGACCTACTTAAGATTCATACTGAGGATATGGGTAGTATCATTAATAATTTGAGACTCATCCATGCATATAATACTGCATGCACACAGGCACAGAAAGGCATATATGAACCCATTTCTGCATGTTCACACAACTACATCGACTGTGTGAATCCTTATTTGGAGTATCTTTCACATATTAGCTTCTTCTCAAATGATGGCAGAGACTGGGCAGGGGCAGAACCAGCATAAAGGACTCATTTTACATTGCAGAAAGTGGAATAAAGTGCTGTCTCCAGGGAAGAGCATATATTGCCATGGTAACCTGCTCTAGACCATCACAGCGGGCATTTCCTGGGATAGGAAGATGACACGTGGGAGGTCGTGCAGCCACGGCTTTTGTGGCTACTATGATCTTTGCAATCATGAAACAACCTGGCAGTTGGCCTAGATTCTAATATCTCTTTCCAGCAACTCAGGAGCAGAGCCTGGCAATCGCCTTAGCAGGGCAGGAACCAGAACATCGGAGTTCTTCCTTCTTTGTTGCATTCTGATGCCTTTAGATGATCTACATTTATTTCTCTAGCTGATCCTGATGTCTCTGAATGGGAGCAGAGCTCAGTCTTTTAATTCAACCCTCTGTCACAAAACAAGAACACTGTGAAGGCCTTGTGCAGCAGCAATTCCACCTTCTTCTATACTGTTAACAAATGACTATCAGATACACAAAAAGATGGGCTCGTGGCTCTTGTGCAAATGTGGCAGTGAAAGGAAAGCCACCATGGAACATGGCAAAGTCAATGTGGGAAACGGACAGGAGTATCTCACTTTATGTACCATGTTATGCACTGTAGTTCCTCCATGTCTGCTTTATCCGAAGCTGATGAGCAAAACTAGGCTACGGAAAGACTCTAGCTAGTGTGTGTACGTCTGTATTGCTCCTACTTATATACAAAGCAAAACAACACTAGCCTTCTGCCTGCTGGATATACAACTCCAATTTTACTCTCTCTATAATCTTCCCAAAGGAACGTACCTCTGTAATAAATGGACAGCACAATCATACTTGAAATGATGTCAGAGCGGTATATTTCTAGATCTCTATTTTACTGGTAAGAAATTATAATGACATGGTTGCACAGAAGAAATGATGAGTACATGTGTGTTTAGGGGATGAGAAAAACTGGGGAATGAAAATTTGCAATAGGAGAAGCAAGGGAAAAAAAAGTTTCCTTCCTCTTCCCATCTCCTGTTTACACCTTGATAGGTTTCCCTTTGTTGCCAATAATATGTTGTTTTCCATGTTGTGAGTTCAATTACACCTTTAGTTGTTGGGTTCCCCCCCCCTGATTTTCAATGATCTGATATGTGATTGGCCCTGATACTTCCAAGTTTAGAAATCAACATCTGAAAAGGGGAAGTAAGTGAAGGGACAACATAGCAGCTCACTGAGCAAAATAATGGGTAATTTATACATTTGGGTTGGTCTTAAAGACGTTGTACTTATAGAGTATAATGGGCTAATGGAGAAGCTGTGACGTGATAAAAAATGCAATAAGCCAATCTGGGAAATGTCCTTTTTAAGCTGTTGAGAAACTGTGCCTTCAGCTATTATTGGGATGCCTAATTTGTCACTCTCGAACATGGGCCCCACAGAACATGTGTGAACATTTCTTGCAACTCTTCTTTCTCCTATCACATAAAACTGGCCATTCTGAAAATACAGGGAGCTAAAACATCCTCATTCTTGTATCGCTGCTACTAGTATGTATTCTTGTGAACAGTGTAGCAACCCATGGGAAACAATGGTTTTACCAGATTCACAGCATTTAATTCTGTATGAAAAGATGTTCACTTGGTGGGAGAATAAATATTTCGCCACTGGAGTACTACAAGAGAACCAGTATAACCCTGCTAGTAGAATTGGCTGTGATATAGTCCCTATAATCAAAATACTAACAAAAGTGCATGGGTATGTAGTGTGTATTAGAGAATTTTTCAGGAGTTCATTCATATTATGATGCTACTATTGGAATATTATATACAGTTCAAGCCCATAGAGTCTTTCACAAGTATGAAGGATGCACATTTCTCATTAATGCAACTCTGGAACATTCCTATTGAAATGTTTAATGCAAAGCAGCCTCATTAACTTCAAATAGAAGTCCTAATTATCTGACTATTAATTCTACAAATTCTCAGAGTTTATATGTATGAACAGAATTGGATGTAAATAGGAAGCTGTCAAAATTGAAACAGCTTGCTACTGCAAAAGCGTAGTCTACTGCAGTCAAAAAAACCAACTGGTAGATGATTAGAAAGGTGAAAATGCTAAAAGGTGAACATTTATAATGCATGGCATCTGACATCACTGCAGAAATGTGCATGCACAGAATGTTGACCAAGATTTCTACAGATTTTGTGAAAATTCTCTTTGTGTATTTCAGAGTATCAGGTACACACAGCAAACAGCTAAGGAGTGTCTACCTTAACAACACCTTGTTCTTCGTAACAGTCAAGAAGATACAGTGAAAAATCTAATTGTACTAGTAAAGGCGTCATAGGCAAGTAGTTGTGTTCTTCTGTACTGGTACATTAAAGCCAAAATAGAGAGTGGGGGAGAAATTTATCTCTTTGGTGCAGTCAAAATGACCCAGGGAAACAGAGGCAGGCACAGTTTCAGGAAAGGGCACCAGAGGGTTGGGCAGAGGGGCCATGTAGTTATTTTTCTTTCTGTTAAAATTTAAGGAAGAACAACAAGTTTTTTTAAAAGAAAAAAATAGGTGAAGGTATATTATATTTCTGGCTTGTTGTTTTAGAAGAATAATAAAGAATGTATTTTCCTATGCAACTTGTGTTTTAAATTTCTTTTTGTAAAAATAACTCCTGTTTTACTGAAGATTCCCTGCAGCCATTCCACTGAGTAAGGCAGCAGCTCAGAGGGGGCTGGGTCGGCGGGAAGTAGCTCCGTTTCCCTCACAGTCGCCCACTGTCCATTCGTCCATCGGTCAGCTGCCGTGGCTGCTCCCGCTTGGAATGCTGGCTGGTTCTGCCTCCGCCTGCCCCCTTCCTTCCTCACAACCACAATAGCACAGGCCGCAGCCACACAAGGAAGGCAGCTGGGCGAGGTGGAGGAGAAGCAGGGGCAGGGCCTCGGGGCCATGGAGGGAGTGGGAGACCTTGCGGCAACCCTCCCATTTTAAATTGCCCCACTCAGCTGCAATCGGTGCCTCAACCATCTGGGTGGTAGGTGGGGGGAGCAGGGGACCTAGCTGTGGCTGTCCCACTTTGAACTGCCCCACTAGCCAGCATGCCGATCATCCGGGCAGTGGGGGAGGGGAGTAGGGGAAGCGACATAGCCCACCACTTTGAACTGCCTCAGCAACAGAAGCAGCTGTGGAGGCTGCCTTGCTCCCGAAGCAAGGGGTAGGTGGGGGGGGTGTATCTGCAATTGGCTCCAGGGGCCAGATTCAGGACCCTGGCCAATGGTTTTCTTCTCTTAAGTTGAATTGCTCATTAGTAGAGCCGCTCGTGAGTACAGGTACCATCCTCAGATGCCATGTGAACATGTAACTACAAAGGCAACACTGTAATAACTCTCTCTCTCTCTCTCTCTCTCTCTCTCTCTCTCATGTGTGTGTGTGAGATAGAGAGGCATAGAGAGGGAGACAATATGCACACATGCACACACGTATGGGCATGTATGTGTGTAACAAACATGCACCAACCCATTTGATGACTGAATCCTAGCCTACAAAAGATAACAAAAGGTTATGGAGTATCATAAGATTCTTTGTTAAAATTAAGAATCGCCACGTTAATACGAATGCAAGATCCTTTATACAAACTGTACTCCATTCAGAAATCTATTGATAGATATTCTGGCATGTAAATATAAATTACATCTATCATTCCCAAGCTTGTTCACATTGCGTCAACGTTGGAAATTAAAAGCTAGAATATTTCCTACAGATGTCCGTCCAGCCTTTGGGGCGGGGAGTGTGTGGGTGTGTGTTGGGGGGAGCCATGGGGAAAAGACCCTGGGACTGTAGTCAACCAAATACTGACCACGACTCAGCAGTGAGATGAAGCAGCAAAAAAGATTAATATGGCTCTTGGCTACATCAGTACAATCACAGATTGTTAGTGATGGGAAGCAACATATCTACTTCACACTGCACCAGTTAAGTTTCATCTGGAGCACTCTGTCCCACTCTGGGTTCCATACAAGAAGGACAAACAATTGAGAATAGTTATCAGAAGATACTTATCAGTGCTATACAGTGGACCCTTGTATAACAAACAGCTTGTATAACATAAAATCTGTACAACATAAAAAGTTCTGGAGATAGGGGAAATTTGCTTAACGTAATTGCCTATGGGGAGAATCCGTACAATGTAAAAATGGGATTACTCTGTTTTCCATGCATTCCTATGGGAATTTGTATAAAGGAAAATTTGCTTAACATAATTTCATTTGGAATGAATTAATTACTTTATACAAGGTAGCACTGTACTTCACAAGTCATCTTCCTATTTCCCATTACACTGGAATGAGACCTTTCAGGCAGAAATCAAAGAAAAACAAAACAAAACAAAAGACAAAAAAAAACATGTGGCACTTTAAAGACTAACTTTCATATTTTAATATAATGTTTGGTGGACTACATGTCCCTGTTCTGTGTAAATTGGACTTCCAAATATCTCACTTCCAAATGCATTAGATCATTCCTTTCTCATCTTTTTTGTTTTTCTTATTTCATCTTAATGGTCTCCCTCTTTTGCTTCAACATGAACAGCTGCTCTTCAGACATACCTCTCTCTGATCTTCCCAACTGTCAATTTTCGGCTGTCACAGATTATTCCTACCCCCACGTTCCATCTGCCTTCTAAAAGGGCAACTCTCCCTCACAAGCAGGATCCTTTCTTTTACCATTCTTTTGCTTGACACAAATCCAGGTCATCCTCTGACACAGAGAGATGCAGCAGAGATTTTGGTGGGATTCACATTTACAGGCAGCTTCGCATCAAAACCAATCAAGATTTAGGAGCCTACTGTAAACTGAGGACATCACACATGTAAGAAAGCAAGCTGTATCCACTTAAAAAATATAGCCCCTGAAGTAAAATTTAAAAAGGACATCTTTACTGTAATAAAATAAAATAAAATAGAAGTATTTAGAAGGTATACACATATTTATTTTAGGAAAGTTATCACAGCATTCTCCTTTTTCTAGTTAGGTTTGTACCCGCATGCTAGGGAGATTGTGCTGATTGCCCTCAGTGCCAAAATTGCTAGCTACATCTCCACATACAGAGAGTGGGATATTTTCCTATAGATCTTAGCGTAAATTTTTGCATTTCTGTAAACAGATTTTGTGCATATTATGCACATTTTGTAGCTAAATCATGATAGTTGCTGCCTTTTGTCTACATTTTTAAAACTAGAAGCAGTGGCTAAGTTCTTTATATCTTTCTGAGAAATAACCCTTTAGCTTGCTCTGCATTGCTTCAACAAAGAGAAAAAGTTTCACACACTCTGCAAATTGTGGACAACTCAGTCAGAAAAAAGTTGTTCAGTTCTCACACTCTTTTCTTAGTGTTTGTCCCACTTGGTGGTGGGGTCCACTGTTGTTTACTTCTCACAGTGGAGACAAGAAATCTCAAAAAGATTTATGAATTCTTGATAAACCCTCATGAAATGTTGAGATAGCATGCCTCTTTGTGAACTAGCATGTAAATAAGAATTCTTCACATGGTAGTTGTGAGTTTTTGGGGCTGTTTGGCTGTGTTCTGGAAGTTTTTCTTCCTGGTGTTTCGTCAGATCCTGTGGCTGGCATCTTCAGAGGGCAAGGAGCTCAGGGAACTAGGAGTTCCCTCCTTGCTATGGGGTATAGAGTGAGTGAGACTGTGGTTTTTTAAAAGTTGTCTGAAAGAGGAAACTTGTCCCATGCAGGAGAAAATTCCAGAACACAGCCAAACAGCCCGAAAAACTCATAAAAACTATCAGATACTGGCCGTGAAAGCCTTTGAGAATTCTTCACACCCTTAGCAACCTAAAACAGACAATGTTGAAATCAGTGGAGAAATCACTTAGCAAAAGGTAGCTCCATATATTTGACTCCAGGGGAGTCTATCAGCTCCATCCCAATTTGCATTCTCTGCTTCAAATGTGTCTGTTTAAAAGTTCTGAGTACTGCCCCTTCTTTTTCTTCACATTCTCTGTCAGCACATAGGTACCGGTATATCTGTCATCTGTGTATTACATGGAAGGGTACACAGTCCTCAGCCATCACTGCCACCGTAAAGCCAGCATACTTAAGCTTTTGCCCTTTTACAATAGTATGGCTTGGTTTCTAACCAGAAATGAAAAACAGCTGCTACAGAGAAAGTGGAAATGATAAACCTGCCAAGGTCTGGTTAATATAATCAAGAAAAACTGCCTCAATACAAAGCACCATGGAAACATTCTTCTACTGCTTTACTAGTTCATCCTGCCAGTTTATAGCCATTTATGAATGCAGAAAGCCAAATATACTAATCATGAATATATAGGAAGGTTTGAATGAACTGCAAATTAGATGCACAGACCTAAGCAATTCCCAAGACAATGCACCCCCCCCCCCCCCGGGTATCTGGAGGCCAACATAAAGAATTGCTATATCTCTTCTCAATTTTCTCTTTGGGGTCTCCCAATGAAAATTGGCAGCAACAGATGCAAAGAAAGAGAATATACCTTTTCACAAACATTGCATGGAATTGATCACCATCTTATATGCCTTTCAAGATAATGCCAAATTTATGAACTTGTTAGCCATGGTGATTGCAGGAAATATAAATGTGTAGACATGTTATATGACGGAATTCAGTAGTTATTGGGGAGCAAAAATGAAAGAGGATAATTGCCTGGCTTCCAGATGGCCATTGTGGGAAACTAGAGGATGGATTACATGGTCTGATCCAACAAAACTTTGTTTAATATATAGCATGCACCTTTACACATAATTTTCCTCACATACTTAATATATGTCTGTCTTGTCAACTTTCAACCTAATACAACATTACTCATCCATTAATTATGTTACTTTCCAGCAACCTATTTATTATTTAGCAATCTAGTAATATATCATCATCCTGTCTTTTCTACAAATTATGTGCTTTTATAAATCATTAAGAAAAAGTCATACATGATTGATCGACTACAAGCAATTTCTACTTACTACCAGCAACCACACATGTAGTTGTGTACAAGGCTGAGAGAACACACATTTATATTCATAGATGCCTAAACCACGTTGCACTCAAGCTGTATCTCTGCAAATATGACCATTAGCACACAGTCTCCAGACGTTAAAAATCCCAAACCCTACCAACAATGCCACTTCTACATCTATGTGCAAATAACATGCTCATGTAGAAAATACCCTCTATGAAGAACTAGCACAAAGTACATTGTTTCATGTGCTTGGCATTCTATGCTCTCATCTAGTGCAGGAACATAATACAGTATACCCTCTACGCCAGGAGCCCTTTAAATATTCAGTCTTGTCATCACGATGCCTGTATGATATTGGCAGAACTCCTTTCTCACAGTAAATACACTTTAAATACACATTCCAATAGGATGGGCACAGTACAAGAGTTAATGCCAGAGAAAGGAAGAAGAGGAAATTAAAAGTGAAAAAGTTGAAAGCCCAGCACATGATTCTTCCTCTATCACATCTGTGAATCCTGGAGCGTGAGAGTAATTGTCTGAAATGAGTCAGACCAAAGGCACAAGGAAACAGTTGCCATAGCAACCACCCTCGCTGCTCTAATTCCTCTCAGAATTAGAATGATATCAAATAATTCGGGAACTGAAGGCATGTGGTGAAGTCTATGGGTGCCCATCTGAAAATGCCCTGCAGTCCACAAACCTCATCTGGTCCAAATCGAGGATTCCATTCCCTTCTAGCACAACGTCAGAAGCACTCAAGAGGAAAACCAGCCAGGACAACTAAGGCAGATAACCCTCAGCCACACAGGGTCTGCTGTGTGAGAGAGTAAATTAGCTCCTGGGCTGCAATCCTAAATATGGAATGGGCTTCCAGCCAGTGAACTAACATGTTGATCTCCCAAGGGAATTCCTCACAATTATCAGAAAGGGAACACATACACTGGAGAATGTATTTTTTTTGTAAATTGGTCCACGTCCGTGGGAAGAGTCCCTACCCAAGTGAGCTCAAAGCTCAGGGGTGAGGCAAAAAGGTCAAACTCTAGCATAATTTTAATGTAAATCATAACACTGTGGATGTAAAACAGGCCTTTTTATTTTAATTTTATTTTTGTGCATTTCGGAGACTGTATTCGAAATTCATGTTAACTCAAAATGGCCCATAAAGGGCCGCATGGAGCTGCAGTTAAGAAAAAAGAAGTCCAAAGGTCCTCTATATGGACATAAATCAAAGAACTGATAATTCCATTTAGTGTTTATATCCAGCAATAAAAACAGGTTCTCTCAATGCAAAAGATGGGGAATAGGAAAAAAAATATGTCCTGAGATCTAGAAATCAATCCTAGAAATCAATCCTATAAGACTATACTTTTGTCTAAATTTGTTAGCCTAAAAATTGAGGGTCTCTTATACATGGAAGTAAGCTGAGGAGACAACCACACGGTTGCAGAATTGTAATTTGGGGTTGGAAAGTAGGGATTGTCTTATATGTGGGGGCATCTTATAGATGGGAAAATGGTATCTATAATCATTTTGGATTAACAAAGCCTGAAATGCAACCTTAATCAACTCTATAAATAAGCATATGCACATCCATGCACATACAGGCTTGTTTATACTTGGAATAATGATCAGATACCAAGCAAACAGCTCACTTGAGAAGGTCACATAGTGAAAGAGACATCATATAAATGGACCCAATAAAGAACAGAAACCCCGCACAGATTCCAGCAGTTTCATTGGGACTTTAAATCTGACAGCAGCTGCAATGTCACTTAGTTGTTTCTCCCCAGTGACAAATAAATCCCTAGGTTATTGACTCACACGAGAGAACAGTCAGTAACATAAGTTGGAGCCAGGGTCGAAATTCCAGATATTACACAACCTTTGACATACATTGAGAGCTCATTTTGTTAGCAAAAGGCTCTAGGCTTACACCTCTAGAGACAAAATAGAGTCAATTAAACTATAATTATTAATTATGCCTTAGTTAATATTTCCTCACTGATCAAAAGCTGTTAGCAGCATTATAGCCACTAAAGGATGGCTATAATGGATGCAGTATAGATAACAGCAGGATGAGTTTCCACCATGCAGGCTCTGTCTAGAAAAAGCCACAACAGATTCAGAGCCAGATATATCAAGATAACATTCAGTATATCAAGGGACACCAGGTGACAAAGTATTTTGGTTTCTGCATTCTATTCAGAACCATAACAAGGTTTGGAAATGCAGTTCCAGATCAATATACAGCATTTAGTGTTCTCTAAAGAGAATGACTACATCATTCTATCCAGTTCCAGCATAGTTTTTGAAATGGGCAGGATATACCAAAGGCCACTCTTCAGTTCTTGAGACATTAACTCAACTCTTACTTCTCAAAGTAAGGATCTTGAAAAGAAATCTATCTAAATCTATACTGACTTCACGTAGAAAGAAATACCTGCCACCAGCAAAACATGACCTTTCCCTAAGTCAAAATGAAACACCATTAAGGGCACTCACCCACCAGTCTTCCCAAAACCCCTGCTTCTCTGTGAATTCATTTAACCAATAATTACAATCTACAACCCTACTTTTATAGGTTCTTTCATTTCAGGGGTGAAGGGAAATATTTTAAAGACACAAAAAGACACAAAAACCATTATCTGAATTCTACCAAATCACATGCTGCATTTGTCTACTGAATAAAAAAGAAGAATGAAATCTGTTTCAAGCTATAGATCCAGAAACATCCAACAGAGCTTAATAGAAAAATTGCAGTTTTTGCTCTAAAATTATCCTCAAAAAGATGTAAACTTTTATTGAAAAAAGTAAAAATAGAGGTTGCTATATTTTCCTGCTCCTGAGAACTCTTCATAGTTGCAGATAAAATGGAAGGTTTTATGGTAATGGTGATAAAAAAGTTGGGTTGATGTTTGCCAAACAGGGAAAAAGGTACTGAAATCAGTTGTTAACAATGTGGATTCAACCAATGCATCACTTGACAGTCAAGTGACACCACTAGGGGCGCTTTTACACGACCCCTAAAATCCGAGGCATAGGGCTCCCAGATGCGGAGCTTAAAATTGTTTTCCCACCAGCTCCGGACTTTAAAAAAATAATTAAGTACGACTACACCCACCTAAGCACACCCCAGCGCATTTTCCAAGTACCTGGTCTCCGGAGGTAAAAAAATTTCCGGTGCGGACTATAAAGCTGTGGATGCTGGGCTCTCCTCGCCTTTTGTTGTCCTCCCGCCCCTTTAACAGCCTGGAATGCCTACTCCAACCGGCAGACGGAGGGCAGACAGAGGTGAGCCTGATTTTCTTCTCTCCCTTTTTTCCTCTCTCCCCTCATGCAGACAGGAGCAATGGAGTGTGGAGGGGTGGGAACACAGAAAGCAGAACAAAACCCCACGATCTCTGGTCCGAATTTTATTTGCCAGTGGATCTTAGGGATCGTGTAAAAGCGCCCTAGGTCTGTGTTGGTTTTGAACAGACATCATTTCATACTCAGAAAAGTGAGTTCTCCATCTTTATATCCAACACTAAGGTTTAAGTATATTGCAACAAGTTCCTACCTGCAGCAATTCCTGTCTTCCCACCCACAGTCACCGTCACCGCCGTGCTCACTGTTACTGCCTCAGGCATACCTCCTGTCAAGAAAGAAAAGCAACAAATTGAGTATCCCTTGGGTACAGAGCCTGACAACTGACACAGTTAAGTTCTTTCAAAAATCCAGTATATAAGATCAGAGTACAAGGAAGAATAAAGTCTAACCCTTAATAAACACTAATTGAGAAAATGAAGCAAAATTTGGATGGTATTTCGTCATACTGGATTGTACCTCTTCACTCAGAGGTCACTTAGTTCATACTGCTTGAGACAAACTAAACAAATAAAAACAACACAACACACACTCATTCACTTAGAAAATTAACAAACACAAGACAGCCAGACCCTTCTCCTTTATGCCTTTCTGTTGGAGTGTTTATCACAGGGAAACATTCATGCATTCAACTATTCAAACCAGGAGGAGGCAACAGGTAGAGGTACCACACGGCTCAGTCTTGGGCCTGGTGCTCTTCAGCATTTTTATGACTTGGATTAGAAGGGCAAGGAACGCTTATCAAATTTGCAAATGACACAGAATTGGGTGGAATAGTTAATACCCTGGAAAACAAAACAAAACAAAATTCAAAAACTTGATAGGCTCCAGCACTGGGCTGAAAACAACAAAATAAAATTTAGAAGAGATATAAGTGCAAAGTTCTGCACCTGGTTGGTGGTGGTGGTGGGGAGCCCAAATACATAGTTACAAGATGGGGAATACTTTGATGAGTTTACAACATATGAAAAGATCTTGGAATTGTTCTAGATCACAAGCTGAATATGAGCCAACATTGAGATATGGCTGCAAAAAATGGCAAATACTATTTTAGGTACCATTAGCAGTAGTATAGTCTCTCAATCCTATGAAGTACTACTGGTAGTTCATCTCTGTTTGGAATTGGTTAAGTCTCATCTTAAAGTTCCAGTTCTGGAAACTGCACTTTAAGAAGGTTGTCAATAAACTAGGAATTGTGTGTCCGTGTATCTGTGTGTCCGTGTGCAGGGTGTGTGTGTGTGTGATCAGGGGGCAGGAAATCAAGCCCTATGGGAAAGATGGAGAGAACTGAACATGTTTAGCCTTGAAAAAAGAATACTAAAAAGATATATATAATAGCACTCTTCGAATACATGTCACTAGAGAGGAACATGAATTGCTGGTTTGCCCATTTGTACCAGTTCTGCTGATGAGCGCACAGCTGTTCCATAGCAAAGTGCCCACCCTCTCCGGCAGTGCCCAGCGGAGAAGGAATATGGAAGCAGACGTACTGCCATTTTTATCTCCACCTCTGTCAAGTTGGCCATTTTGCCCCAGATACAATGTCTGATGCTTCCTCAGGTAAGCATTTTGACACTTTTTAGTTCTAAGGCAGCTCCAAAACATGTTCCAGAATATCCATGAGATCCAAGTGGCAAGTTTGAACAATGACTTCTTTCCTGATGCAGGAGAAATGGATTTAGACACTGGATGTTCAGACAAAAACCTTGAAAAATCCTCTTGAACGCTATAGCATTTCCATTCTACAAAATGTTAACGGTGTGAGTGATGGTTTATGCGATGTAATCTTAATAGCGTTCATCAGGAAAGACAACATCAGGTGCCCCACTGGAACACTGTTCAGTGTGTGGACTACTGATCATCTTCAAGAAGAGTATGGACTACTTATCATCTTCATGAAACTCATTTTATCAGTTGAGGAATAAGTAAACACTATGACATAGGCACTATTAACTCAGAATGGCATGTGTAGTCTTCAGAAGGGAAAGGAGGATCTTGATTAGTAACAAGGGGATTGGAGTTGATGACTCACCATGTGCTGACATTACAGAGACTGTGATGAATTCACAGGCAGAAAGAGGATGACAGGACACAACTGACTTACCAAGATATTTTTGATACAGAGTATGGCCTAGTCCTTGTGAAGTTGGTAGAGCCATAACTGCAACAGGAGCTGACAAAGCTTTTTAAATAATGAACTATGGCAGTAAGGGATGACCCACCACAACATAAAACTAGCATACAAATCATACCATGGTAGCTTTACTACTAAATGTGAAGATTAGAACTGAAGATGATGAGCCGGGCAGTGGTAGCATGGGTGGAATGCTAAGATGCACTACCACATAACTGATGGAGCAGAAATCTGTGCTGAAATTATCAGCAGAACTGAGACTGTTGTTGCAGCACATGCTGGACGCTCCCTTGCTGTCTACAAGTGAGTTACTGCTGTCTTGTGAACAAGACATCAACAGTAAGACAAATGTTCAGAATAATGGCAATATTAATAAGTAAATGGAAAGTGATGATGCATCAGTGTGTGATGACAGCGAGATAAATATCCCTCTGGGAACTGACTACACGGTTGCATGTAATGACAGTATTCTGGAGACTGAAAGTGTTTTTCCATATACTGTATAAATTTTTGTCTAAAATAGTTCAATTGAAAATTAAGGGTCATCTTATACACAGAATTAAGCGGAGGAGAGAACCGCATGGCTGTGAAACTATAATTTTGTGTTGGAAAAGTTAGGATCGTCTTGTATGTGAGGGCATCTTATAGACCAAGCCTACTCAACATGTCGACCGCAGGCAACCGGTAACCTGTGGGGCAATTTTAAGTAGCCCACAGGTCTCCGCCAGCCTCCCAATCCACCACCAGCAGTGGCATGTTCAAAAACAAATTGGGCCCCCCACTTGCCCGGACATTTGGTCCGGATTTGTTTCCCTACCTGTCTCCACGATGCCCCCCCCCGCTCACCTCCTCTGTAGGACTAATCTGGAACACCAGCGAAGTTCGAGTGCACACACACACCTTAAAATAGCCCACAGATACATTCGGGAGCTCCAAGAGTAAACCATGGGGCACGTCCAGGAGCTCCAGGTAGAACATGGGCTGTTCAAAGCTGGACTGCCCTGTTATAGATGAAAAATAGAGGTACTGTAGCACAAACAGATACTGAATACTTCGTGTATGGTACCCAGAGTCCTTGTAGTACATTTTGTTTTATAATCTACAGGCCACTAATAAAAAAAAATTGCTGGCGACATCTGTCTTAGATGAGGCAGGAAGCAGAAGAGCTGTTGGCAGGTGTTGTAAAGCTGCATCTGAGGCTGAGAGTTGGGTTTCACACTCCAGTCCTTCAATCAAGGTAGCATAGGTCATGTACACCCCCCCACACCTATGGCCTTTGGCAAAAAAAATCATCTTGCCAAGAATTTAACATCTAAGATTAACTTCCCAGCAACAGGAATCCTGCCATGTTTGGATTTTTTTGATACTTGCTTTGAAGTGGATAATGTCCACAAAAGCTTGCAATGATTTTTTTTATTTTTATTAGTGATCTATAAAGGTATTGCCTATACCCTAGTGTTGCACTTTTATTTTGTAATGGCCAGATGGCTTCCCCTGTTTTTTTTCTGAAGCTCTTGAGAATGGGCAGTGGAGAATCCTCTTTGTAGTGAGAGGTCTTATGACTGGCACTTATTGCCACAACCAATAAGGTTTGTTCAGTCTTGATTTTCTCTAGGAATTCGCACACAATGAATTTTCTCTAGTTTCCCCTTAAATGCTAGTATACACATTTGTATTGGGAGATGTTGTTGTGAGGTTTGGGAGAAGAAGAGTCAACTTCTAGAATTTCTGAAGGTGCACGGTTAGAAACTACGTTCTTCTTAATCCAGTCAATGATGGTATACTTTAGGATGATTAACTTTCTGGCCCCTCTTTTAAGAAAGACCAGAAGACTTCAATTTCTCCTCCGTGTATGGTTTGAGAACACTAATGTACTTAGAGTTAAGGTTCATAATAATGATGCTGAAAGAGTCAATAGTCAGAGCTGAGGCTCATAGAAAAAAACTTTGAGGTGATTTACAAATATAAGGCATTGGGGGGGGGGAGTCAATGAGGGAGATGCTGGTCTCAACAGCAAAATATTTTAAACCAGCATGCCTCGACTGACTCAAAAATGGGCTGACAGACTGTGCTGACAGAGGTGTTATGTTCTTTTCCAAGGCAGAAAATACATTTTGTTTTTGTCTACGAGGGGAATTTTCCCTTGACATAGATAACTGTACGTAAAGGAAGTTCCTGGGGCCCATGTACCAAGGAGAAACAAAAACAAGAAAGAAAAGATAGAATGTGCTATCAACAAAAAATATTGAAACATAAAACCAAATAAAAGGGGGAAAGAAATAAACCAAAAATTAACTCCCCCCCAAAAAAACCATAATGATTTGTTCCAGTATTTCTCTTAGAGGTGTACTATTATGTATTGCTTCTATGGTGGACAAGGCAGAACTGGGGGTAGCCCCCCTGCCAATGTGTTGTAGGGAGGAGTTGCAGCTAAAAGATTCAGTAGAGCTTTATACCTATGACGCACCGAAACCATAATGAAAAACAAAGCCACCCCTTCTTCACCTGTTTAGAAAAACTTGACTTCAGCCTCAATGATTTATATTTCACTCTACTGCGCAGCTGTTCCCTTTTCTGTGACAACAGGAACATTCTGAAGGTCAGGATATCTGATCATATATTTTTTAAATTTTTATTTCTGTCCCCTCTGTTGCCTTCCTGCCAGTTCTGCCTCAACATAAGGGGATTTCCTCTCTCTCTTCCCCCACAGTTCCAACCCTTGTTGTTGCTTTTTATTCTTGGCTCCATCACTGATCTCTGATGTGTCCTGAACATGACTTTGCAGCTTCATTCAGTTTCAGCCTGAGGTCCTGTGAATATTTTTTTTAAATGAAAACCCTGGAATTAAGTTGATTTGTGGAAGGGCATTGCATAGACCTAAGGGAACACATGCTGAGTTCAAGGACTCTCTTTCAGGATAAACTTGTGTGCCTTAACTGTTATCCTTGTGGCATTCAACCCCCCCCCCACTCCCCGAATCTATGTACAATTTGGGTAGTAGGCAAAGGACAACAAAATCCTCCGGCAAAATGTCATGTGACTTCTTTATGAGCTACACATGTAGATGCAGCACAAACCAATAGGAAATAATGACTTTTCAGTTCATGCACTGGACGTGGTCATGATTCCAACATCTGAACTTACCTTCTGCATGTTATACTGCCAGGTAAAATGATATAAGAAGAATAAAGTGACATATTCTCCCACTCCGTCCCATGTATATTTACTATAGTACACAGTTTGTGGTAAGAGTTGAAAATGCTCCCGTACATTTTATTTTAGAAACACAACGAAGCAGAACAACACAAGTGGCAGACAACACACACACACACACACACACAAGCAGATTTTATGAATTAACATGCATCTCTAGGAAACTTTTTAATGGTCACAACCCAGATAAGAAACAAATCAGTTTTAAAGATAGTTCCGTGTTGTTTTAGGCAATCAATAGTTACACAACATATTGATCCATATACTGGCCAGAATCCTATTGGTGATTTACATGGGAAACAACATAACTCACAGTGAGTGACCATCAATAATTAACCAGGTGCTGGTTGTATTCTTGGCAGTTGCATGGTTTTGCAATAAGTATGTAACCAGGAACATGGCTGGCATCTCATTAATTAGTAGCAATTTGCCCCTATGACTTTCAAAATTTGACACACAAATCACCAATAGCCCTTCTGTGCCAGTGTCAATTCTGGCCAAACATGCTTTGCAGGTTAAATTAGAAAATGGATAAACCTGAAAAGTCTGTTTGCAAATCAGTTACTTAGCCTGCCTCTGTCCACAATCTCTTCCTACTATTAATTCGTTTTCTTTCACGTGATCCAAACCTCATACCCATTGTTCAAATTAATGGGGACCTTTCAAACACACATCCAATTATCTGCTGAAATTTTGTAATGAAACAGTTTCCATTTAAAATCACACAGATGATTGCTCCCAGATAGCATTTTGTATAGAGCAGTGAAATCCTATGCAATATAATTAGAGATGGGCATTTCATTTCGGAAGGGGTCCGGTTCTGAAACAAAATGCCCATCTCTAAATATAATATGAAATTACTGGGACAAATTATATGCCTGAGGCAGCCGGAATACTTAAAATATTGTATTTTAATAATATAAGCCACCTTGGGTTCATTTAAAGGAGAAAGGCAGGGTAAAAATATTTTAAACAAACAAAAACACCAACCAAACAACCAACTACATAAATAAAATGCCAGGAACAAGGGCTGAGAATGATGGAAGTCGTAAGACCGTGGCCGTGGATCAAGAACTAGACAAAGGCAAGGCATGAAAAAGCCATAGAAAGACAGAAGTCTTAAAAGGCTGGGAGGAAAATGAGGAGTTTTCCACAAGCAAATTTTCCTTCCCATTCCCTTCTCTCCTCCAAAAGGACTGCCCCAAATGAAGCATTATAGATGTCTGTAAACTGGTATCTTCCAAATACATTTCTTTATCTTTTCCATCATTACAGTTAGCATGACTTTTGACCATAGATAGATAGATAGATAGATAGATAGATAGATAGATAGATAGATAGATAGATAGATAGATAGATAGATAGATAG
>JAHTLZ010003526.1:10620767-10670767 GCA_023846285.1 Phrynocephalus versicolor | reverse complement strand
TATTAAAGAAAATAAATATATGCAAATACAATGGCAGTCATATAATCAATTTAAAAAGAACCAAAATGATGGTGAGTGGGAATAATCAAAATTATCAATCCATAAAACATTAAGAAAGGATGCTCTCAAAGGCTTTGGTAAACAGCCTCGTTTTGAGTACCCTCTTAAAGGCGGTGAGGGTACCCAGGTACAGCTCCACCAGGATAGAATTTCAAAGGGATGGAGGCCATTAACTGAGAAGGTCCTGTTTCTAGTAGATGACCTCAGGAGGAGCATGACCCGAGAGGACTGGGTGGTGGGGTGGTGGATGTTTTAAGGGAAAGACACTCCAACAAATACCGAGGTCCCAAACTGTGGAGACCATTTATTCACATTTGACACCAGCCTGGCTGATACATTCTGCACCCGTTGAGCTTCGAGTGAAGCACCATACAGGCAGCACTGTATTAGTTGAACCCTGGTGAGATTATCAGTGCATGCGCCAACATCTTTAAGACATCTCTATTGGCACAACTAGTCACAGCCACAATCTTGAATTCCCATGAAAGATCGGATCAAGGAATATGCTCATGTTGTCCACTTGATCCCCAAGAGGAAGGCTTACACCGTCCAGCCTGGGAGAACCCCCCCCCCATCAACCTGTCTGGAGTTCCTCTCAGCAGGAGGATCTCTGTCTTTTCTTCCTTCTTTTCAGGTTTAGCCTATTAGCCTTCATTCATTCTAGAACTGAGGCCAGGCAGTGCTAAAGAACCTGTACAACATCCACTCCAGAAGATGCAAAGGAGAGGTAGAGTTGCACGTCACCAGTGTACTCTTGGCAACAAGTACTCATGTCTAAATCTCTAGATGATCTCTCCCAGTGGCTTAACATGTGTTAAAAAGCACTGGAGAGATCAATGTCCCCATGGAGCTTTCTAGACTTGAGGGTCCATGGGACCAACATTTCTTCCCTAGATTGTACCTAATCCCCACCAGTCTATTCAAGAGGATACCTTGGTCAATGGTATCAAAAGCTGCTGAGAGATCAAGGAGCATCAACATAGTCATTCCTCCCCTGTCAGCCTCCCTTAAAAGGTCATTCTGAAGTGTGACCTGTACTGTCTCAGTTCCATGGCTTGGCCTAAGCACAGACTGGGATAAATGCAGACAATCCCCCTCCTTCAGGTACATATAGATGTGCTGTGCTACCACCTATTATATGATAGTATATTAGCAATGGGCCTAAAACTATTTAGGGTATCCATTGCTAACTTTGACCAAACAAGGAGGGAGATGTCCATCCCTGAGTGAGGCCTTTATAATGTTTTTCACCCAGTTCATGGTAACCCCAGTGGCAGCTTTCAAAAGATATGATGGGCAGTTATCAAGGACGAAGGTGGAGGGCTTGTAGTGTAGCAGCACCTTGGACACCTCCTCCAATGTCACAAGCTGAAAATCAACCAACCAGGCCAAGGGAGAGGATGCACCAGTGATCTCAATCTGAGATCTCAATCTGATCAGCCAAATTGACCTTGGAGCCCAGAGCATGCTGGATAGTCTCAATTTTAGAATTAAATAAAGCTGCAAACGTGAAATCACCTGGGTGAGTCCACTATTGGCAAGCTCTGAAAAAAAAAGTAACCAGGCCTATTGACCCCATCACATTAAAGAAATGCCAGCTCAGTTCTTGGGGCATTCATGAAACAAGGATGAAAATAATATTTTGTAACATCAAATCAGATGTTAAGAATGAAATAATTGCTAAACTGCTACATTTTGGCCTTATTGCAGTTTAGAGCTGTTAAATTACTCATTTTAATAGTGGTTCTTGGTATTACTTCTAGTCTGTTCTAATTTTTTAAATTTAAATTGGTCTTTAATTTTTATGGAGTCTTTTAATGATTTTTTTAATCTATGCCACTTTGCTTTGGGAGCCCTTGTGGCCAGAAAAATAATAAATAATAACACAAATAAATATCTAGATAGTAAAATGAATAAATAAAACAATCAGAACTATATCTATTATACGTTTATATTTAACTTCTTGCTGACCACCCCCAGTACACTAAGCAGTTTGGTACAGTCATATTACATCAACATTAATGAACTCCAAGTCTAACTTCTACCCACACAAATGCCAGATACTCCATACATGTCAATCACTTTTCATACTCATTCCTGACATTACTTACCCACAATACATTATTGTACTAAGATACAAACTATATTACGACTTATGTAACATCACAATATGTAACTCAGTGGGCGTGAATATGTCAGAACCATTAAATCATGTGCATAAAACGGTATGTACAGATTTAGCATGTTTATGGTACTTCAAAATTGTTAAAGATTTTTAATACTTTGGTTCAGCCATCAATCCAAATGGAGACTGTAACTAAGAAATAATAAGAAGAGTGAGAATCTGAGAACAGCAAAGCTGGAAGGGATCTTATGGACCATTGAGCCCAGCTTCTATCAAGGTGGCAGAATGGGAATTAAACTCCCAACTAATGTCTAAACTGAACTATCCAGTAGTTCAGACTTGAAAAGGCAGGTATGAAGGACCTAGAAATGATCCTTAAGTGCAATGATGCACCAGAGGTTCACATGCACAAGATGAAATTTATACCATGGGATTCTTGGTTACGATGTCTGGACATGAACATTGGACAACCAAGAAAGCCAAAAGGAACACAAATAATTCAGAATGTGGTGTTGGAGGAAAGCTTTGTGGATGCCATGGACCACCAGAAAGACAAGTAAGTGGGTGCTAGATCAAATCTTTCTATATGCTAAACTAAGTAAATTGAAGCTACTGTACTTTGGCATATCACAGGACAAGAGTCACTAGAAAGCACTAAAGTTGGGAAAGGTTAAAGGCAAAAAGGAAGAGCAAATTAGAGATAGAGTGACCCAATAAAGGAAGCCCCCACTTTGAGTTTGACAGTGATATTTTTTTGGAGATCACAAATTCATCGGGTTGCCATATGCCAGAAGCAAATTAATGGTACAAAACAAGAACCGCTGCTTATGTTATATCACAGGTTAATAAATGTATATACAATGAGGGAGGGGAGCATCATCTTTTCCTTTGCTTCAGGCAGCAAAATGTCTTGGGCTAGCTATGGTTGATAATATACTATTCAGCTGAAAGTTAGCATTACGTTGCTGTCAGATTTATACCACTGTTCAAATCATATATGAAAAGGTATTAACAGGAAGCTTAATATGAACCATTTGAACATAATTATTCTTCAGGATTTAAACCTATTTAAATTGCCTTGATTTAGATCAGTGCAACCTAGTTGAGAATGTTCTACCAAATTCTAGGAAGTAGTTCACACATCTGTGAAGATTCTCAGTCATCCAGGTGCGTTTAACTGGGAGTTGAGTCATGGCTACTGGACTTCTTTTTTGAGAGATAGAAACGTTTCGCTGTTCATCCAAACAGCTTCATCAGTTCACACATGTACCATAATTAAATGTGGCTATGCTTTCATGTGGCCTCCTATATGAGTGAATGAACCATCACTGACAGAACTTTTATGTCTCTTTTCATCATTTCTAACTCAATTTTTTTCATTCAGTTACCTTTAGCAGCCAATCGTCAGCTTTGAATATGCATGTATGATCCAAGCATAGGTCTTTGGGAGGAGTACTTTGTGGGTATAAAGTGTGTATCTATTTGAACTATTTATGTGTGTCTCTCTGTGTGTGTTGTGTCATTACAGTCATGGCCGACTCGTCATGACCCCATGTACATGGAGTTTTCTTGGCAGGAATACTGGACTGGTTTGCTAGTGTCTACTCCAGGCGCCTACAACACCTGGTGTTCCCTGGTGGTCTCCCATCCAAGTACTCCCATCCAAGTACTAAGTACGACCCTGCTTAGCTTCAGAAATCAGGTGAGATCGGATGTGCTTAGGGCACCTTATCTAATTAGACGAATATAATGGCTTAGATCTACACAATGGGGTACCCCAGCATTCCCCACCTAAAGTGGATGCTTCTCTCTGCCCAATAGTAGGGCTAGTTCTGATACTCATTAAATGCCAGCTCTATTCAAATGGGGGCGGTGGAGTGGGGGAAGGATTGCATAAACCTGTCATTATAGTGATTTTCATAATGCACCTTATAAAGTGAGGAAACACGTCTGTTCGAGGAAATGTCATTTCAAAAGCATTATCACACAACGCAGATTAACCAGCTGCAGCTCACCTCCCTGACAAGGTTTGGAGTACTTATACAGGCACTGAAAATAAATACAAAGACATTCACTCCTTAGTATCTGTAAAATTCATCATTATTTAAGCCATCATCCAGAATTTCTTGGGTTATAATAGGCTATTTGTGAAGATATTATCTTCCTAAGGGCTCAATCTTAAGAAAAATAGTTAGGTGGAGTCTCATTAATCTACCTTCTGCCAGGTGAAGAGTATTCAGGCATCCTGAAACAATCTCACTGCTAATCAAACTGGTGGCAACAGTATATAAACCCAGGTATCTCATTTAATCCAAGAGCTTTCTGCTTTTCAGCCCAGATCCAGCTGAAGTTAATCATGCTTAAACCATGTTGAAATCAATGACAGAAATTAGTTATTTAAATTTTATTGGAGTATCATGTCTTCCAAGAAAGCTTAGTAACTTGCTTTTATCAACAAAAGTAGGCACTGTAGGATATGTTCTCATTAATTATGCTATGATAATAAATACATGCCAGAATTCCTTCCTTCGGGGATAGAAAGAGAAAAGATTAAAGCTTTGAGCTGAATGGTACTAAACGTTTGTCACCTAGACGTTTCAATTGAAGACTAAAGCAAATTTATTGTGCATGTAAGTAAGCAAAACATTTGCTGACATTTCTGTAGAGGGTCACAATTGTCTTGCTGTATCTTGCCTAGGTGCACTAAGCATATCCAATCTCGCCTGAGTTTGGAAGCTAAGCAGGGTCAGCCCTGGTTAGTACTTGGATGGGAGACCACCAAGGAACATCAGGTGCTCTAGGTGCCTGGAGTAGGAACTGGCAATCCACTCCAGTATTCCTGCCAAGAAAACTTCATGGACATGGAGTCACAAAGAGTCAGTCATGACTGTAACAACACAACACAACACACACACACACACACACACACACACAAATCTTGCCCAACATCTTGTAAACAATTCCTCACTGAGGGCTGTACCAGATTACCCCATCTAGAGAGCTAAAGGAACACTAGCATATAATCCATTGTACTAATTGGGAGGGACAATCTAGTGCAAAGTGAAGTTCAGGTACAGACTAACAGCTGTAAATCAGTTGCATATGGGGAAGCATGCATCCATGTGTTTCTGTATTGCTGAATATGATCTACTGTTTTCTAATAGTAATTTTAGTATATATGAAGTTTAACCAGCAGCATTTCAAACTAGCTAATTAGACAAAAAAAACTTTCAGAAAATAGCAAACATAGCAAAAAATTTAAAAGAATTGCTACATGTAATCTGTTGGTTGCAAATTAACGCTTAGTTACCAGAAACTAACCCCTGAGGTAGAAGTACAGATGCTAATACTTTTAACCCACTGGGTGGAGCTGTTGTCCACAGCAAGCAAGCCGCATTGTAATGGGCAAGAAGGCATACAGGGTGGTGATTTTTCAATCCAACCAATCACACCGGATGCACACATACAAAATAGTAACACAGAGGTTGCTCATTATTTTCTCCATACGGGGATTAGCTCTGCTGGGCAAGCTATTTCAGTGTGATTGGGATTTGCACGACAGCTTGGCTAACTGGTTTAGAAGTAACATGATAAAAATTTCTTGACTCCAATGTACAAAAAGATGAACAAAAATAGGTCATTATAATGGAGCAATTGCTTCACAGCGCCATAATGGGTGGCTCGTGCAATATTTATTCAATTCATATTCCATACTGGTGTGTGTGTGTGTGTGTGTGCGCGCGCGCATGCGCGTGTGTGTACTGTATGTGCCTCCTTTGCAACTGATTCTTTGAAATTTGTATTATGGTATCACATAAAGCAGCAAACAGGGCTCCTGAGTCCTGACCAAAACATCTAGTCATTGTTATGTGTGAGCAGCTGTAACAATATCTGTTACCAGAGGGATTCTGTTACTAAAGTCTGCATCCAGCATGTACGAACAGATGTTACTGCACAACAGTGGAAGGAATAAGGTGATGAGAAAGCCCCACGTGCAGAAAGCATCATGTTCTCTCTACGAGGGTACAGTCATTCTGGACAATGGATGCAGCACTGAGAGGTTACTCAGTGCAGGTAGGAGGCGTCTGTTTACTGAAGGAACCAGTAATGTCCAGCCAACAGGTTGCCAATTATCTCCTTCCTCTCCCTAGCAAGGCATTCTTTGAAAACAGAGAGAGAAAAAATCAATCCTGCCTAGAAGATATGCTCATTGACACAGAAATTTGGCTTCCCACTGGCTTAGATGAATGCCCTTCTATTTAGCAAACACAGTCCCTATTTTCTGCTGTCTGTCACAAGGGAAACACTGCTCTTTCTTTGCCCACCTTTTTCCTCTTAGAGATGCTTTTAGGAATGCCTCTCAGTATGGAGAGATTGCTATCCTTTAGGCATTTGCTTCTTCCCGAGGGGTACCTAAATGCAGGGGCGTATCTAGGGGAGCAGAAGGGTACATCTGCCCTGGGCGCAGCAATCTGGGGGTGCCTGGAGGGGGAGGGGAAGGAGGAAGCCCTGCGCCCTCCCGCCAGCAGTCCTCAGGCTTGGTGACGGGACCCACTCCATTGCAGCACCCACCTCCTCCGCCACGCACCAGGCGAGCGGCAAAGCAAGCAGGCAGGCAGGCATGCGAGCACGGTGGCTGTGGCGCCCTCCTCCTCCTCTTCCTCACCTTGCTCTGGGCCACTGCAGGAAAGGTAAGGCGTGTGCATGCTACCACAAGGGCGTACACACACACACAGACACACACACACACAACGCCCACCCGCCCGTGCACCCACCCACCCCATGCCCACAGAATTGCTCCCCCCCCTTCCTGGGTGGATGCAATGGGGTTGGGGAGGGCTGGAGGGGCGCAAAAACAACTTTGTCCCCAGATGGCCCCCAAACCTTACTAAGCGGCTGCCTAAATGTGTGGGACTTCAACTGCATCAGCACTTAGTGCATATGCCTATAAGCTCTCATAACCCTGGCACAGACAGTCCATGGGATGTTAATGCCTGTTGTTCCACAGTTTTCAAATAGCAAGTTTACAGTAATCTTGTACCATCATGAGACCCCCTGTGTTGAGTCTACAAGCAACTTTAATATTGGCAAGAGTAGAGTGGCCAGGTGGCCAGATGTTTGGGGTATAAATCTAATAAATAAATAAATAAATAAATAAATAAATAAATAAATAAATAAATAGTACAAGATGTGCAAAGAGAAGGAAGCCTTGGCTGAAAAATCATGGAGATTGCTTGGGTATGCATCACAGCAACACCATTTAGAGCAGTTCTAGAACCATGGCAGCCAAAGCTGTGACAATGTCTCATCTCTAGTGACAGAGGAACAAAAATATGCATGATATGACAAGGGCGGGACTGTAACACATAATAACGGGTGACTGTTAAGAACATATGGCTTTTACTTTCAAAAAATGGTAGCTCAGTACAAGTTCAATTTTATTGTAGTCATTTTAAAACACACTGAAAGGCAAACAAAGAGCTGTGTATTCAAAGAACTCACCTGTTGGAGAGTTTCTCCGAGCCAACATAGAGGCAACTTCTCATGAGACCAGCCCGAGTTCCCATAAAAGCCACCTCCACACCCCCTTCAGTCTCACTGGTGGACACAGATGGAGAGGAAAAGAGAGACAGTGTTAAGTTTCAGCAAAGCCAGTTCAATATATTTTGCATGCTATGATAGGAGCTAGGTTGTGGTACAGAGGCACAACACTGATGAACGTGTGATGTTGTCAACAAACAATCAGTTTTGTTTTGCCTAGTGGTGCAGTGGTTGCACTGTAGTACTCCAGCCAAAAATGTACTCAAGACCCAGAGTTCAATCCAAGACAAAGCTAAAAAGAAATCACACCACATTTAATAAAATCAAGGATGTGGGGGCCCAGATAGTCTTCGTGTCCACCCCACAGGCACTGAGAAGAATAGAAAAGGAAAGGAAAATACTTCAGATGAATGACAGGCTGCAGATGTGATATGATTTTGTGACCATGGGCTATGATTCCTGGAAGATGGCTTGCTGGCAAGTGATGGGTTGGACCTCACAAGGACTTGGAAGAATGTGTTTGGCCACAGAATGAAGAACCCCATTAGGAGGGCTCTAAACTGTATTAGAAGGGAGAAGGAGACACCAACTCAGAGGCAAAAAGAGATGAAGACTTATGCACAATAAAAGGAACAGACAAAATGGGGCCTGATAATAATCTTCATAAAAATATGCAAAGGAAAGCAGACTACGCACAATCTCCAGAGCCTATATATGAATGCCAAGAGTTATTGGGAACTGGAAATCTTAGTTCAGGAAGCAAATATGACTTGATAGGGATAAATGAAACTTGGTGGGATGACTCCCAAAATGAGTGGAATACAGCAACTGAACGCTGTATCATTCAAAAAGAAAAATACATGTCCCTGCACAAAAATATAGGAGGATAAGAGTGGTTGCCCCATCAAGAGCATCTGAATGAATATCAATGGAGTAAAAAACAAGAGGATTGTTGTAATTAAGAGCCTACTGCCAACCACCCTATCAAGCAGATGTGGATGAAATTTGAAAAACAAAGTCCAAGAATTTCAGAGACATGGTGTCGATCTTTGTTGAAGTCAAATTCTACCAGATTTCAAGAAACTCCTGGCTTGTATTGCTCATGTTTCTTTCATATTAAAAATGGAATAAGAAACCAAAGGATTAGCTCCCTTTTATCCCTCTGCTGGCAGCTGAAACCCATATTTTCAGACAGGCTTTTAACAACTATGACTGAATCCCTGAATGCCTGTTTTTAAAAGTTAAGATGTTTTAACATGCTATATGTTTTTAATAATTCAGTGTATTTTAATCAGTTTTAATAGTTCAATTGTTCTTCAATGCATAACGTTGTGTTTTTAATTCTATTCCTTTTAATACTCTGAGCTATTTTGCGTCCCCTTAACTTGATTTTCAGACGGCTTTTGACACAATCCCTCACCAAAGGCTGCTGAGAAAATTACACAGTCAGGTGATAAGAGGGCAGATCCTCTTATGGATTGAGAATTGGTTGAGATCCAGGAAACACTTCCTAACCGTTAGAACAGTATGACAATGGATCCAATTATCTCTGGAGGTAGTGAGCACTCCAGCACTGGAGCCATTCAACAGAAAATCAGACAACCATCTGTCAGATATTCTTTGTTTTGGATTCTTGCATTGACCAGGGGATGGTCTTGATGGCCTAATAACCCCCTTCCAATTCCATTATTATCTGATTCTATGATTCTTTACCAGGGATGATTTATTGGAAGTGCCACATTAAGAGAATAACTGATAATGGTTTTTTAAAAGAAAGGAAAACATTTACAGCCCCAGAATGACTGATATCATCATGGACAGGAAAGGCCATTATTGTGGTTATCTCCCTATTCGTAACACCAAAACATGTGGAACTGTTGTAAGACTGAACTTCATACAAACTTACTCTGACATATTGAGTGCCAAGGTTGTCCAGTAGGCCTCCATGGGTGCTGTTACTACAGAATCAAACAGTACCTCTTGCACTAACTCCTCATCACCTGAGGAGGAAAAAGAATGAGAAGACAGTTGACCACAATGAAAACTCAAAATAAGAACAATGGTACTTTAAAAAAGGACTATAGAGCTCCATGGAGCAGCCCCGCGGAGCAGTGGTTAATTGCCTGTACTGCAGGTAAAACTGTGCTCAGACCTGGGGTTCAATCCCAGGTAGCCAGCTCATGGTTGACTCAGCCTTCCATCCTTCCGAGGTCAGTAAAATGAGTATCCAGCTTGCTGGAGGGCAATGTGTAGCCTGCATACTGTAACTAAAAACAGTAAACCTCCCAGAGACTACTTGGAGTGGTATGGGGCAGTATATAAGCAGAACACTTACATACTGCCCCATGGAATTGCAAACAGGTCTAGGCTAGCTCCGTAGCTACGAAAGAGAACATGTACAACTTCAGGCAGTCCCTGAGCTTGTTAACCACCGGCAGAAGAACTACCTCCAATAAATGGAAACAAAATGATTATGCTTCATTAACAGACTTGTCGTTGGAGACTTGGAGACTGGCATATATGTTAACATTCATACATTAATCAATAAGTCCAAATTAGCAACCATTTGGCCTACTGAGGGAAGGAAGGCAGGGCAATAACAGATTTACTAAAAGATAGACAGCTTTTATTATGTTTTTGACCTGCGAGGTGAAAGTCAATGCAGGGTATTATAAATCATTAGGAAAAATAGAGTAAAACTGAATGTTGAAAGTAAAACATGTTAAAACAGGAAAAAGGGGGGAAACTGAAATCCTGAAATGCTTGCTGCATGCCTCAGGAATGTATAACCGCCACCCTCATTCCCAGCATGGCTTAACCTGGCTAAGAATGGCGTTTGGTACATTTCTACAGTAATCCCCCACCTATTGCAGAGGTTAGGGACCCAACCTGACCTGCGATAATTGCAAATCTGTGATATGGGGATGCTGAATCAGGTCAGGACTGGGGGGGGCATGGCCTTGCCCCGAACGGGCCACCAACAGGCTTCCCGGGCCCCAGAAATGATTTCTTGCAATCCGGAAGTCATTTCCGGTTTGTTGGAAACCACTTCTGGGGCCTTTGACAGGCCTGGGAAGCCCATCAGAGGCCCATTTGGGACAGCCTGTCAGGCCTGGGTTAAGTGCAGTAGGCCTCAAACATGCCCAAGCAGCTTACCCCAGTGGCCCTTGCCTTTCATATACTGCAGTCCCGCAATATACTGGGACTGCAGTATATGAACCATGAAATGGCGGGGGACCACTGTACCAGCAAAAAGAAGAGCAGCTAGGATAGGAGGCACAGACTCAGTGAAAGCCCCTCTTATTCTCCACAGAACATAAAACTCTGGAGCGGTGCCTTCACTCAGACTTGACTGGAGCCCAAGAACCCAATGTAGAACTAACAGACCCAAGTCAGGACCACTAACCGATGGCTTCATTTTAAAGCTTTCTACCTGAAGTTTCCATAGCTGATTTTCTCTCCTCTTGCAGTTGCAAAGGAAATGGTAAAAAAATTCTGAGGGCACAATATCTGCTTGAGTTCTGCCAGAGTCCTACCTGTGTTCTAGTCAAAAACCCCAATAGACTGCTTAAACTGGGAAATACATTTGACCATGGAGCAAAGCCAGCTTGCGGTGGAGGGCTGAAGAAAGGTGAGAAAAGGCATCGCCTTTTGAGACAGCAGTTGCCCCCAAGGTGGTTTAGAAAATGAAGCAAAGCAGGAGCTATCAGAAGAAATTAAGAGATGTGAGAGGAAAATCTATGCAGGTAGGTGGTGTGACCTTAGAGAAGGTTAAATGAATAGACAGATGAGAGACACATCACATCAGTGGTTGGTTGCTAGCCATCAAGCTTTGACTGCCAGGACTCAATATCTTTTCATAGACAGCAGTGTGCTTCTGACTAGTCAAACAAAGCCGAGAGATTAATGATAAGAGGTGGATTTCACCATCTGCCCAGGCATGGGCTGGGCCTGCCAGTTCCAATTCACAATTAATTTGAAAATCAAGTCAGAGTCAGAAATAATTATGACTAGGCCATGGCAGCCTGCCGATTACACAGTTCGTCATGTTAGCCTGAAGAAGAGATGATTAAGAGGTGGAATGATTGCCATTTTCAAATATTTGAAAGGCTGTCACATAGATGATGGAGTACATTTGGATTGCTTTTTAAAATTATTCCATAGCCTTCAAACTAATATATTGAAAATTCAAGAACAAGGGATTCAGGGACTTATATAGCCCAGGAAATTATCATAAGTTTATTAATATTGATTTAGTTTTCTGTACCGCACCCCTAGCAGTTTCATCTGCTGAAGTCGTTGTTCCCAATATAGGAATCTGATGGTGCGGCGGTTGAACTGCTATACTGCAATCAAGACTCTGTTTTGAGACTGATCCTGGCAAGCTCAGATGGCTCAAGGTTGACTCAGCCTTCCATCCCAAGGTCAGTAAATTAAGTACCCAGCTTGCACATGGGGGTGCATGTGCAATGTGTAGCCTGCATAATTAAATTGTAAAACACTCAGTGAGTGCTTTAAAAACTTTTGGGCAGTGTATAAGCAGCATGCTTTGCTTTTAAGTATCCTGTTGCAAGTTTCCATGCCACACCTATGCACTGACTCTCAACCTATAAATGTTGCCCCTTTTCCCATCTTTTACCCTGCATACACCCTCCTTTCATTCTTCCTCTGTCTTCACTTTTTCTACTTCTAAAAAAAACTGTGGCACTTGGTATAGCCCCGATTTGATAGGACAACTTATCACTCCAGCGCAAACAGGAATTAACAAAAACTCTAGTTTTGGTAATAGGATGTTTTCTGATGAGGGTGAAGGTGCTTCCTGGAAATATTACATATGTAAGTAAGACTTGAGGTGAGCTGAGAACTGACCTCTTTGTGAGCATTTATGCATGTGTATAATTGCTCTTTTCTCTTTAAACAGGGATTTGGGACTGCTGGGAGAGGGCAGGAATGCCATAATGTTTTTTTTTTCAAGGCCTTGGCGGAAAAGATGTGGGTAAGAGGATCTGGAAGAAAAGGAAACATTTGATTTCCAAATTGTGTCCGTGTATGTACTGTATATTGGTAAGTCAGTAGGTAGGTAGGTACCCATATAGCTAGATATAGAGATACAGGTACAGATATACCGTAGATATGAAAAAAATAGTTGCAGGCATGAAAGCCCTCTCCAATCTGACATGGTCAAGTTAATTAAAAGGAGACGGTGTGTATTGGAACAGGGCGGGGAGGTTTTCATTGAGTGATCAAGGAAAAGAAAATAGTTGCATGTCATTCCAGGTTCCCTCTCCCACAAGCATTCTTACTTTTAAATTAATATTAAATTAAAACAAAGACCTAATGGGTTCCTGTCCTAATCTGTACCCCACCTCTCTCCAACTCAGCAAATAAGAAACATCATCCCATGCTGACTTAAAAGGTGGTAGCAGCTACCCTCAATTAAAGAATTCAGCAAGGTAATTATGAAGGCAGTGCTTATTAATATACCACTGCATTTGTTAGGAACATTATTAATATTACATGTTTTTTTTCTTCTGAGGAAAGATGAGAGGTTCTTACCAAAGGGGGATATTCCTGCTATAGCCCTATGTACCAGTGGTGGCGAACCTTTGGCACTCCAGATGTTTTGGACCACAACTCCCACAGTCCTTTGTCATTGGCAGTACAGGCTTGGCATTTTGGGACTTGTGGTCCAAAACATCTGGAGTGCCAAAGGTTCTCTACCACTGCCCTGTACCATACACAATGAAGGCATCACTGTCGGTATCATTCAGGACACACTCACCATTGCCTCTTTAGACCAATATAGACAATCATACATGCTAGAAACTGAAACTAAGAGATATGACCAGAATCACTACCAAAACCAACCCCAGTAGTTCTGCCAGCCAAATGAAATGTAATGAATGGACAAGAAAAAGGACTGAAAATACTTGCAGTAAACTGCAAAATTGGCAGTGACAACTGCAGGATACATTGCAGTATAGGCAAAACACAAGGAAGCACTCCACACAGATGATGGTAGATTCTCCTTCCTTGAGACGTTATGAAATAAAGGTTGGGTAACTACCTCTTTGGGTGCTATAGTAGCAAATTTCCTGTACAGTATCAGCAAATAATTGGCCAGATGACTATTAATGTCCCTTGTAATTCTTTGATTGGCATATGTAGGCCTTAGAATCTGGTGTAGCCTCAAAAGCAGGGATCATTGAGAGGTGAACAAAAGAAACACAGGGGGACATGTGAAAGAATGTGTGAAAGGATGATTAATTATGACAAGAAAACAAAAAGAGATTTTGGATTTAGCATACGAGCTTGAAAGTTTGACTTCCTCTGAATTGGTGCTTCTGGATACTAAAACCAGCCAGCCAAGAACTCTTTCTTCAGACTGACAGCTGCTTGGATGAATAGCAAAATGTTTTGATCTCTCAAGAGAAGAAGTCCAGTTGCCATGACTCAACTTCCGGATAACTCTTTCTATAGTAGGACTGCTGTTCTTAACTGCTTAGGCAAAAGATTCAAGGAGGTTGTAGGCTACGTGTCAACACTCACATTCTAGGTCAGCTTCTTCTCCAGTTAGGAAACGGATCACAGCCTCCAACTGGCTCAGTTTCCTGTGACCTGGATCAATATCTGTAATACAATAAATCCTACGAAGAAAGAGAGAGAGAGAGAGAAAAATTCAGGAATCAGAAATACTTTGGGGATATTTTTCTCCACTCCAAAGAGCTGTCTGAACAAATCTCCATGTTTAGGACTGACCATAAGCTCAAGATGGAGCAACATCCATGATTTTCAGAAATGACAGAAGTTATTATAGCTGAATCGTTTCTTATGATGGAAACAGCAGCCAAGGTAGTATTCAACTATCCCTTGCACTCAAATGTGCATTGGTGGAGGGAGGATTTCATAAACTTCCCTATAGTTTTGAGAGAATAAAAAGCTTAATGAAAAAAAAACACAATAATGCTTTCAAGGGGTTATCTAAAAATATTTAAAGTTGTATAGTTATTAGTCTTATTTAGCATGCGAAATAGTCAGTTTTTTTGTGTCACATTAGTACTGTTGCATGGGGGATATATAGAAACCTAGCTACCTATGAAGCTATCATCACACCTAGTCCAACCACTGGTTTATAAAGGGCACCTGTTTATTTTCTTTAAGATTGGTAAGATCCTTTGCTTTAGATACCCTTGGGCTATATCAAACACACAGAAAAAACATGTAAACCAAGGGTGCCCAAACTTTTTGTAAGGAGGGCCAGATTTGGTGGCTGAGAATGTGTCAGGGGCCGGTTGCTCCCTGACTCTGCCACCCCACTGCAAGCCCCACCCACTGACCCATAAGCCCCACTCACTGACCCATTGCAACCCCACCCGCGGCAAGGAAGGCGGAGCAAGGGAGGGAGGGAGGAAGGTGGAAACCAACAGAGGAAGGAAGGAAGGTGGGGAACAAGGAAGGGAGGGAGGGAGGGAGGGAGGTGGGGACCAAGGGAGGGAGGAAAGAAGGAAGGTGGGGACCAAAGGAAGCACAGGGAGCTGTGGCCACAGGTCGCCCCTTGGAAGAAGTGATCTGTGCGACCTTGCACCCCTCCAAGCTCCCCAGCGGTGGCGATGGCTCGCCTGCTAGCCCACTCCAAAGCTCCTTGGCGGTGGCAGAGGCCCGCTGGCCTGCCCACCCCCACACATTCCCCTGCGGTGCCGGTGGTCCGCCCAGCTGCCCAAGCTTCCCAGCAGTGCCGGTGGCGCGGCCCGCCCGATCACTGCCCCGTGCCTGCAGCCAACCTCACAATGTTCCTGGCTATACTGGTGGCGGTGGCCTGCCCGTGCGCTGCCCTGCGTGCATAGCTTCACAAGGTTCCCGGTGATGCCGGTGCTGGCGGCCTGCCTGCGCGCCACCCCGCGTGCGTGCCAAGCCCCACAAGCTTCCCGGCAGCACTCATGGTGGTGGCCCGCCCCCTCGCCCGCCCACCCAGCCCCACAAGCTTTAGCTCACCGGCCGGCCGGCCGGCCCAGCCTCTCAAGCTTCCTGGCGGTGTCAGTGTTGGTGGAAGATATTTTTTAAAAAAAAACATGGGGCGAAGGAGGGGGAGGGAGGGGCGGGCCAGCCAGCCGTGGGCCACTCAGAATGGCCTGACAGGCTGGATTTGGCCCCTGGGCCAGACTTTGGGCAGGCCTGATATAAACTATTAGCATACCATAAAATGTTTTGGAGGCTTTACTAAAATAGACTAAAACAACTGAAATTTAATTGGAATGGCCTATATGCAAAACATGGTATATGCCATAATCTACAGGGCCTCCAAGGACCTTGTTTTCCCAAGGTCTGGAGTTGCAAGTATTCCAAATTTAGCAGCAGACTCCCAACAAGAATGCCTACCACTTACCACTCATTGGCCAAGCTTAGGTCTGGCTGCAGCAAATCATGCAACCCTGAAAGCAAATGATAAAGTGTATAATAAAGTTCACCTTTCTTTTTACGTAATGTACTTTTTTATCCATCTTTTTAATACACTGCTGGGTGTTTGCCACAGGAAGTGAAACTGCACAAGGGTTGGGTTTTTTAGGGGGCTAACAGACCAACACATATACTAGGCTGAGGTTTGAGTCTGTTCAAAGGATCAATGCTTAGAAAACAACAGGACTAAGTCAGTTGGGGCCACACACATAACACATTTGGAACGATGAGATTTAGACTTGACATTAAATCAGGGATTATAAAATCCCTAATGCTCAATTTCAAGATAGCAGGAATTATATTTGGTAAAAGAGATAAACTATATCCCTCATTGCCCCATCACTGCAATCTCATTTTGAAGAAAAGAAATGCAAGAAGTGGTGTTTTACTGTGTGGTATTAGAAAGGGACCAGGTATGTCCTGGACAATTTATCTTCTAAAGGCTAACTAATGGATGAAAATGTTTCACTAGTTGTATAAAGAAACCACAAGAATAGAAGCCTGCTTGCAGCTATGTGCAAGAGTCTTCAAACACTCATCTGTGGGACCAGTACAGGAAATTCAGAAACAGGAGTTCAACAGCCAGACTTCCACTTGCTAATTACAATGTAACCTTTGCGAGCAACTGGTTAATGAATGAAATTTCGCCACAGCAGTTTATGGTACCACACTTACACTGGTATAACTAATTGATAAGATTGTGGCCCATTTTTTTAAAAAAAATGGTAGATATATTTAGTGCATAGGATTCCTCTGTCAAGCTACCAATTCAAAAGGGGAAACAGATACTTGATAGAGACAGGAGGGTCATGGGAGATGAAAGAGATATAGTTAAACTCCAGCTGTGGTATCTGAAGTGAACGCATACAACTGTTTCACAAATATATGTCATTCAACCTACCTTCTTCCACTGATGTGTTTCCCATAAGGATGTACTCGCCGTGACCTCGTGAAAGAACAACTCCCAGACTATACAAGTTGGAAAAAAATACATATTTTCTGGCAAGGAAACTTAGAAAAGCCTACATAGTGTGATGCAGCTACTGCTACGATAAACATTGACTCCACAGTTTAAAAATCAGGCATTTCCCTCTGTAACTCATTGGCTGAATTCAAATTTCAAAAGATGACCTCCTTCAAATCACAGATTTTGATAGCATGAATGTCATGAAACAGTGGCTGAAACCCAGCAGTAATCTGCTGCCAAAGAACGCCAATTGAAATAGTAGGGCAGGCATGTCCTAACTTTGGCCCTCCAGATGTTTTGGGCTACAACTCCCATAGTTCTTTGTCATTTGCAATACAAGCTTGGAATTCTAGGAGTTTTTGTCCAAAACATCAGCAGGGCCAAATATGATTTTTCTCCTCATGTTAACATTTCTCATTAGCTTCTGCTTATGGCCCATACGTCTATAAAGCCCCCTTTACTGTGGTTTAATGGAGCATGGACTGGGAGAGCACAGATGGTAAGCCGCCTCTTTTTTCACAGTAGTGACACTGACATCACTTTGCAGACAACCGTTTATCCATCTCTGGCATGCCAAATAAGTAAGCTTATCATCTCAGCAGGTGGGTAGGCAGCACCCTCAGGACAGGGAGAAATCTACTAAACGGACTGAGCAGAATGGAGAGATACTTGAGGGAAACAATCTCTATTTGTACCCATGGAAACACATAACACTAGCTCCCTCTTCTCTTTTGTCACACATGACCAGGTATGTCTGTGAAGATTCCCTCAGTCATCCATGTGAGGCAACCTGGAACTCGAGTCATGGCAACTGGATTTCTTTTCGTAAGCGAATGAAATGTTTCGCTACTCATCCAATCAGTCAGACTGATGAAGCTGCGTGGATGAGCAGCGAAACGTTTCAATCGATCAAGAAAAGAAGTCCAGTGACCCTGACTCAAGTTCAGGAATGACCAGGTACTACTTCAGAGTCATCTGATGAAGAGTGACTGTGTTTACTCATGAGATTAAACAAGAAGTGGCTAGTGAAGGAAGACGGGGTGCATTGGTGATGCCTATCTCATTGATCTGCACATCTTAAAAATGGAGCTATTTGTCTCTTTTCTAAAGCCAATGGCACATTCATTAATCAGCAACCTCTTCCCCGAAAAAGAGCAACCAGGCAGCTCCAAAATATCTGCTCACTTACCTAAAGGGTGTGCCACTGATATCCGTATAGAAATAGTCATTAGTGAGGAAAAGCATTCTTTTCTGAAAGGAAAAAAAATACCATAAGTTTAAAATCCAAGATAATTTTCCTGAAAAGAAAGCCATTGTATAAATGCAAAGGAAGGCTGGACTTTTTTTTTTACTAATTTATAGATAGAGCTATATATAGTACAATCAGAATCAAAAGAGAAGCTTGTTTCTTAAATAAATCCGCTAATCATGTTCTGTATTTCTCAAAGGGGCAGCTGGCGTTCCTCCAAAGGGCATCCTCATTTGTCTAAAGAGCAGCAAGGACTTCCCATGCTGAAAGATTGAGTTTTCTCCCCTCTACACCAGATGGAAGTTGAAATCAGGTCATGATAGATGCACTAAAAAAATCTCATGGCAAGGGCAGCACTCACTGAATGAAGGATTCTTACAATGTGATTATCTGCACTTCTACTACAAACTTTATTTATTTATTTGTATCAGAGTGCTGCACATTTTAAAATTCTCAACATATCAGTACAGTATATGAAATGCAGGTAAAATTAAAAACAAATCAAAATATTAAGACAATTAGACTATTTTTCACCAGAAGCAAGACAATAGTATTATTTTAAGAAATTTGCTTGCTCTTCCTTTGTACAAGTGATGGGGCAAAAGAAGATCTAGCAAAAGAAATAAATCCCATTTTCAACATAGCTTGCTCCTAGCTAAATATGTCAACGACTGCATTCTTAATTAACTGTTGGATTTAGAAGACTATTTCTTTCAGCCGGAATTTAAACAACAGAAAGGAATGTTACTGTAGTGGATGAACATATTTTTCTTATATTTGGATAAAACACAAATATGTCACAAGAGGACAGCAACATCTCCCTGAGGACTAAAACTGCCCCACATTTTGGGCTGCCTGCCCCTTGCTCTAAACTGGACTTTATACTATGTACATCTGATGGAGAGTTTTGGAGGACTTCAAAGTTGGCCTTGTTTGCAACTTCTTTGTGATCTAGCAAAGGAAATTCGGAGCCCATGATTTTGTTTCTAGTCACATTTTTACATTTTCCTAGACTTTCTGGCTAGTGCTTGCTACTTAGAAGCTACCTATGCTCTTGGATTATAACTAACATTTAAAAGAAACTTCCTATGCTGCTTACCTATTTGTAGTTGTCTCTTTTTTTTTTTTTTTTTTTTTTGAGAGAGAGAGAGAGGCAAGTGGGTAGAATGAGCAAGTAGGTTTTAGGAGGGCATGGTGAAGACAAAAAGGCAGGGACGGAAGTACAAGAATGTTAAGAGGAAAGTCTGACAATATTCGGGAGAACGATGAATAAGCAACCTTTGAAGGTTCAAGTCAATCACTAGGCAAGCCTGTAGCGGGGGTGGGGGAGGCCTCTGAGCATGCGACTGCAGTGCTCAAATGGCACCACGCCAGGGCTCCTCTGCCAATCAACCCCCCCCTCGCTCAAGGTGAAGACATGCTTCACCTTGCAAAGGAGGAAGAGGAGAAGGAGGGAGGTGAAGACAGATAGAGGTCTCCTTCCCCATTGAGGACAGCCTCATTTGGACCTCCTCTGTTAAAGGAAGCTGATTTTGCTACCTGACACTCCATCCTTCTTTCGACCTTTCCTGTTGACTGTGGGGAGTGTTAGCAGGCAACAGCAGGCAAAGTAAAGGGCTCCGTTCTGCTCATAGCACAACAAGGAGGGGTGCTTGCTTAGGCAGGCCCAGCAGTCCGTGGATCTCCCTGCCACAGGATGTGGTGATGGCATCTGGCCTGGATGCCTTCAAAAGGGGACTGGACAGATTCCTGGAGGAAAAGTCCATCGCAGGTTACAAACCATGATGGAGATGCATAATCTCCAGGTTTAAAAGTGGGGTACTTCAAGGACCAGATGCAGGGGGGTGGTATCAGGAGACAGATATCTAGTCTCATGCGCTCCCAGACACATCTGGTGGGGCCACTGTGAGATACAGGAAGCTGGACTAGATGGGCCCTTGGTCTGATCAAGCATGGCTTTTCTTATGTTCTTATGTTCACCCTCCTTGTGAGTTTGCTGCTCATTATACTGAGAAGGCTTTTACACCTAAGGTTATCTCCTGGGACAAGTCTTCAAACCTGTACTTAGTGTATTCAGATAGTTCTCCTGCACCTGGTTCCACATGCTTACCACACCTTTCTCATTGGAGAAAAGGAGTGAATGATACAATAATCAGGAAGGTTGTCACTGGGCAGAATATTCTGGCCCTGCCTTTGTAGTTCAATGGTGGCAAAAAGTGTTCAGAAACCTTGGCTGTCGTCGATCTGAGCGCTGAGTAGATGGACTGGATGGAGCTACATATGCAGTTGGGATGGAGGCATGGAGAAAAAATGGTGGCAGACTGCAGGATAATGGCCTGTCCTTGTAGCTTATTCCCACTGCTCCAGTCACAGGAGACCACCTCTTCCCCTCCATCCCTCCTCCTCTTGCTGCTGCTGATTAAGTACTAATCCTCTGTCTACTGGAAATCCAGCTGGCACAGTGACAGCAGGCAGCAAGAGGACTTGAAGCAAAATCATCCATGCTTCATAAAGACAGCTTGCTGCTATAGGGGAGATTTGTAACCTGGCTGCCAGCTGAGCATTTCAAAAATATCTCAGCTAGCTTCAGTAGCTGGTCAAGCATGACCAGTCCAATTGCACCCAAGGGCAAACTGTGTTATGTGCTGCTGTGCAGGCTTTGTGGCTTCCCTCTTTTCACCCTGCTGAGTTGGAGAAGGAATAGACTAAGCCCAATCTACAACCACAAGACATTCCCTAAGTTTCCTCTGCTGCTTCCAATAGCATTTCTTGCCTTTTGATACTGGGACCCTCATATAACAAACAGTTTGTATAACATAAAATCTGTACAATATAAAAAATTCTGGAGATAGGGGAAATTTGGTTAACAGAATCGTCTATGGGGCGAATCTGTACAACATAAAAATGGTCGCGATTAGGGATTACTCTGTTTTCAATGCATTCCTATGGGAAATTTGTATAAAGGAATATTTGCTTAACATAATTTCATTTGGAACGAATTAATTCATTTATACAAGGTACCACTGTATATGTATCAGAAACACACACATGCAAAGTACTGCACAGCAAGGAGAACATATACCCTTATAAAACTACAAAAAGTGAGACAGAAGAAGGAACTGTGCCTACAATGCATTTATTATCAAGATATTACTATCATTGGAAATGAAAATGATAAAATAGCTCCCAGATGCTTGCTGGTAAAAAAAAATAATAAGCTAGGATAATTAGCCCACAGAAGATAAAGAATCACACACACCCAACATCCTTGCATTGGTCCCTAATTCTCTAAACAAGGACTTGATTAACTATCTGTAATGATGTGACACACAGGAAAGGAGACAAGCAAAGCAGCCGAAAATCAAGGAACTCCGGTCTGCGTTAGCAGGTTTGCCTTTTTTTAATGCCTCCTAAGAGGGCCTGGAATAACAGAGAACTGGTTGCAAATCTCTGCTTGGTCATGAGGCCCACCAAGTAGCCCATGGGAAATCAGTATCTCTTAGCAAACTTGGCTACATGACATGATTTAGAAGAACAAATATAATACTGTAAATGAGGAAAGGCGAGCACAGTATATATTTGAAAACAAGAACACAGAGACTATGACGTTCCAGACAGATGTGAAGTGCAAGCAGAGAGGAGAGAATTGTAGCTGGAGAGTGATAAAGGAATCAAGGAATGAGTTCAAATCTCCAGGTCAGGATGGACTGCATCCAAGAGTATTGAAGGAACTGGCTGAAGAACCACTGCACAATTTTCTTGAAATCATGGGAAATGGTTGAAGTACCAGATGATTGGGGGAGAGCTAATGTTGTCCCTGTTAAAAAAGGGTTAAAAGGAAGAATCTAGAAACTACAGACCAGTCAGCCAGAAATCAATCCCAAGAAAATTTTTGGAACAGATTATAAAGGAATCACTATGCAAGCACCTAGAAAACAATGCAGTAATAACTAGAAGCAACACAGATTTTTCAAGAACAAATACTGCCAGCCAGACTAATCTGATCTCATTTTTTGATTAGGTAACCTCCTCGATAGACAGAGGGAATGCTTTAGACATAGTATATCTCGACTTCAGCAAAGCTTTTGCCAAAGTGCCCCATGATATTCTGATTAGCAAGCTAACTAGGTGTGGGATGGATGGAACAACTGTTCAGTGGTTACATAGCTGGCTAGAGAATCCTACTCAGAGGGTGATTATTAATTGCTCATTCTCAAACTATGAAGACATAACAAGTGGGGTACTCCAGGGGTCTGTTCTGGGCTAAGTGCTTTTCAACATTTTTATTCATAACCTGGATCATGAATGATCTGGTGCATGTAATTCTAATAAAATTTGTGGATCTTAAAAAAAAAAGATAAACTATGCTGCTTATATACCACCCCACAGCGCCCTTTCCCAATTCGTCATGGGCAGCTCATAAGCTGCTAAGTCAGGTTTTAAATTTTGCCCCATTTACATTTTCTTACATTGAAACACATTTGGCATTTTGCCGTCCATTCCACAAGTTTGGAGAGATCCTTCTAGAGCTCTTTGCCCTTTTGTTCTTCACCACTTGGACAAGTTTCATGTCGTCTGTAAACCTAGTAAACTCACTGCTTATTGAGGTATCCAGGTCATTTATGAACACCAGTCCCAGGACAGATCCCTGTGGCACACCACTTTTCACTTTTCCTCAATATGCAACCCCCCCCCCATCTACACCTACTCTCTGTTTCCTGGTTCTCAATCTCAACCATTTCTCAATCCATCGGAGGACCTGCCCTCTTATCCCCTGACTGTGGAGCTTTCTCACCAACCTTGGCGAGGGACCATGTCAAATGCCTTCTGAAAATCCACATACAATATCCACCAGTTTTCCAGTATCCACATGATGTGCTGGTGGAGAGCTTGATGAAAGTGTCTACCCAGTATGTGGCAGTGGTGAAGAAGGTCAATTCCATGCTAGGGACCATTAAAAAGGGGGCTGAAAATAAAACAGCCAATATTATAATGCTATTGTACACAACAATAGTAAGGGTGCACCTTGAGTATCACGTACAGTTCTGGACACTGCATCTCAAAAAAGATATAGTGGAACTGGAAAAGATGCAGAAGAGAGCGACTAAAATGATTACTGGGCTGGGGCCCCTCCCTTATGAGGAAAGGCTAAAGCATTTGGGGCTCTTCAGTCTGGAAAAAAGGCACCTGAGGGTGGATATGATTGAGACGTACAAAATTATGCAGGGCATGAGTAAAGTGGATAGAGGGACGCTCCTCTCCCTCTCCCAAAATACCAGATCTATAGGGCATCCACTTGAATTGAGAGTAGGGAGAATGAGAGCAGGAAAAAAAAGGATGTGGTAATGACATCTGGCCTAGATACCTTGAAAAGGGGATTGGACAGATTCCTGGAAGAAAAGTCCACCGCAGGTTACAAGCCATGGTGGGGATACATGTTATCTCCAGGTTTGAAAGGAGGGAGTGGTACCAGGAGAGGAAGTATCTAGTTGTCTTGTGTGCTCCCAGAGGCAGCTGGTGGGGCCATTGTGAAATACAGGAAGCTGGACTAGATGGGTCCTTGCTCTGATCCAGCAGAACTTTTCTTATGTTCTTATGTTCCCCAACAAACCCTATGCCGAGTTCTTAAAGGGGAGTTTAGAATTGATGATCTGAGCAGAGGAGTGGAGGTTACTCAGCAATAAGCCAACAACTCCTATAACACGGAATTGCTTTCCAATATTTTCATTTTCATTTTTCTAAATTGCTTAAAAAAAAGAATACTGATCTTAACTGGTAAATCATATACTGTATATTTCAATTTACCTACAGGGTTTGATCTGTACTTTCCACATACCGGTTACAATATTTAATTCGTACAGGCTAAGAGAGGAGTTATCTTTTACATAATCTGGAAGTTACAGTAACTGAAGATCTGCAAACATAAAAGGGACATTAAACCCTGACATATATCTAGGTATTGTGGCGAGAGGGAAAACCAGTAGGGCATATCAATGAGTTCCAGTGTGTCCCTTCCTCCTTAACCTTTGAAATAATGTCATTATTAACTGAGAGAGAAAAAGAATACTTGGTTAACTAATTACATCCATGAAGGAACTCAAACTTGAAAGAATGATCTATGTCACTGAGGGGAAAAAACAATGTGATAAGGCTAAAAGAGGGTTTCTCCCATCCCGAAAATTGTACGTTTTGTGACTAAACTGTTCAGTCACAAAAATGTTGTGGGGGTCTATTCAGCGCTGTATGTACTCCCACACATATGAACAAAAAAACACTTCCAAAATCCTTAAGAAAATCTATTGTCTATATACAGCCTAACATGCTCACACAGAGAAAATATGCGCAGCCAATAAAAAAGAACTCCAGAAACAGTGTGTAATGAGACAGAAAACTCAGAAACAAAACTAAAGAAAGAGGCACAGACATGGTGGCAGGTAAGGGGAAACTAATTAGATGTCTACAAAGGCCACACAGCACGGCAATTAGAAATGAAGCAATGCCTTGTGCTTGGGGAGCTGTCTTGATAAATAACTCCCAACTGTTGTAGCAGAAATGGGTAAGAAACATTTGGATTTTAGGTGGAAAATAGGTAGTGAGGGAAATGCAAGAAATCTTTTGCAAAA
This sequence comes from Phrynocephalus versicolor, assembly GCA_023846285.1. Taxonomy (NCBI): domain Eukaryota; kingdom Metazoa; phylum Chordata; class Lepidosauria; order Squamata; family Agamidae; genus Phrynocephalus; species Phrynocephalus versicolor. Next base: position 10,645,748 of record JAHTLZ010003526.1, on the reverse strand, counting down.
AGAAGCTCTCCAAAGAGCAAAGGTAAATATGCTAATAAAAGTAATGTGAAGACCTCTACATTCTTTCACAACTCTGAAAGATGGCTTGCCTTATCTCCCACAACAGGATTCACCTATCCCATTCTATGCTCTAGTCTAGTGGCATTAAGCAGATTCAAAAGATACCTGCTATGTTAGATTTCAAAATTTTATAAAACTTCATGAAATTTTCATCTATTATCCATAACCTCCAACTGGTAGTGAACTTGGCTTCTGTAAATAACATATCTAAAATAATGTATTAGGCAGTCTATGAAAACGTATGCCAGACAAATCATAATTAAGTACCACCAGGCTCTTTCCTGTTTTTGCTCCAACAGCCTAACACAGCCTCAACTCTTTATTTGTGTTCCAAATAAAACTGATAGTTGGTTTTGCTCATGTAAAAATGATTATATTTTTCTCTTTCCTTTTGCTGACTGCTTTCTAAGAGGCCTTAGATCAGAGTTGAAGAAAGAACCAAGCAACTATCTGATGTACATTTGCAAAAAGAAGGGTTTGGGGACATAGTTATGGGGTTCATTGGCACAGCATCCTCACTTAATGTGACCTGTTTTGCATGTTCACAACATACTCCTCTGGGTTTTGAGAGAGCCAGTTAACTCAAGGTCATTCACAAGTTATGGGAGATTTTTGGGTGGTCCAAGAAGCTTAGACATATGATAGCTTATGGAGTTTCTTCAAGTAGTGTTGAGGAACGTTTAGGTGGTTAAAATGAGATATTAGTCTGCTTCAGCACATATAATAAAAACCAATGCAAAAATAAAAACAAAAGTACTACCCTAAAATACTAGCAAATTTATCACAGTATAAAAATTCATAGATTCTCATGTCTGCAGCTGTGGAATGTGAGATTTGAAAGCCCACATTGACATTAATCTGTTAGTCTTTAAGGCTCCACGATAGCTTTGATTTTGTTTTGTTTTTCTTACACTTGCTGATAGTTTGAACACACTGAAATGTTAAAATATTGGTTCCGAGTTTACCGTTTATTGCTGCATTTATGATTTTTGTATGCAAACTGGCTATGAAGCCAAAGGAACATACTCACCCCTTTATCCACAGGCACCTTCACATCCATCGAGAGGTAACCTGTTTCACCATTGATCATTGCTGTCCGCAGCTGCAGAAAAGAACACGGAATTTGGATCAAAGTCTCAGGTTATGACTTAGGCCACCTGGTTTGGAGAGGCCTGTGACAGGTAATAGAATTTGCCAGCTCAATAGCAGGTACTGATGGCTGGGCCATGAGGTAGTGAACAGTGAGATCTGGGTTGCTCATGGGCAAAGTCATGGCCAATACACAGAATCTCCCCTACAGCTTTCCCCTAGTTTTTACCCTTACATGCATGAATACATACTTAGCATATACTGTACACTCCTCACTCAGTAGCACTCCCTCTCCCTCTCTTTCTTTATCTCTCTCATATACATACACACTCATTCTCAGAGAAGAAACACAAGGAGAAAGGGAAGGATTGACCCTCCCCATATACTCTTGTTAAAAATCGTTGGGTTTTAAATGTTTCAGAGATTAGCAGAGTTATACAGTGGCGTGGAAAGATAATTGAGAAGCACAGATTTGAAGCTGGGAGACAGAAGTAAACTTTAGCATAAAAGCTTGTATTACAAAAACATACGCAAATACTCAACGAGATAAAACACAGAGCATAAATATTACGGAGTAGTGGGGAAACTGCTCATCTCATCAAAAAGCAGTCCCAAAGTAAAATGGGTTACAATCCTGCCTTTTATACATATGGCAGACATCATATAAACCAATCACATGAGTACAGTAGGATCCCTGTATCCACTGATTCATTTATCCATGGTGGGCAGAGGAAAAAAACAAATAAATAATTCAGCAGCCGCAAAGCAAACTACTGTTATAAAGAGCAGCTGTAAAGCAAGCTACTATCATAAAACAGTAGCTGTTAAGCCAGCTACCATCACAAACAGCAGCTGTAAAGCAAGCTACTGTTGCAAAACAGCAGCTGTAAAGCAAGTTACTATCACAAAACAGCAGTTTTGCGGACAGTTTGGCGTTTTCTCTTATCCACGGTTTTCATTATCTACGGGAAGGCTTGGAACCAATCCCGAGCGGATATTGGGGTCCTACTGTACACATAGGCAGACAATGTTAAGCAGTTATCCATGGCACCTGGATATAATTATTCTGACCTTTTCATGTGATTACACTATTCACCTGTGTCTTGGCAAATGACTATGCATTTATACACAGAAACCATTTTGAATCTGTTAAATATTATATAACATACATTTTATTAACAGCTACACTCTGCCTCTTTATACTAATACTATAATTCTTAGCTTTAAATATCATCTCTTAACAATGTAAACCACCATAGTATACTCTTAGGTTTCAGCTCTAAATATTTCCGTTCGATGATGTACGCCATCCTTGGTCCTTGTTACGGCAAAAGGCAGGGTCAAAATATTTGAAATAAATGGGTAAGATTGTTGTTACAAACGGGAGGAAATACACCGGGTGTCCCAACTGAGGCACTTACTTTTTCATCCACATCTTCCCATTCCACCTCAGAAAGGTCAACACTGTTATAGTTTGGTTTGGGCTTCAGCTTCTTCCCTTCCTTATACTAGAGTTTTAAAAGAACCAGAAACATGCCTTGAATGCTGTTGTTGCTTGACAAGGCTCAAAGATAAAATCTCTCTCTAGAACAACAAACACATTAATTTCTCCTACCCAGCTAGCTAATATTTGCACACATGTTCATCACTAAAAACATTCTAAGCATGAACAGCTTTCCCCCAAATAATTATAGTGGTCACTTGGTGTAAGGGACCCACCCAGTGTTCTCACACTTAGCTCATTCCTTGTAGAGAATAGTACCTTTCACTTACGGTTCACAAGCCCTGGATTGCAGCATTGCTGTAAAATATTACAGCCACAGCTATTTTGAATGGAATGTATAATGTGGTTTTGGGCCATATGACATAAAATCACATTCTGCTCTCCATCACTGTTGATGGGAGGAAATAACCTTTCTTCCCAATTCATGCAGCTATTTTAATGCAGTCATTTTTAACTGAAAGAACAGCAAGTACTCTTTCAATAGTGAACTCAGAAGCAGGAGGCAAGGGATAGTTGTGGGACAGTATTCTTAGAATTAGGAGCAATGTGTCTGGGTCTAGGACAGCACTTGGCCTGTGTCACATATTGATTTTGATGCTTTAATCAAGTGGGCAGCTCGGACACTGTGGCTTCTATTATTTTATTTATTTATTTGGAAGTTTATTATAACCTGCTCCATGCTGTAGATTCCAATTTACAATAAAATATAAATCAGAAAAATAATAAAAATAATAAAGTGCCTCATAATCTAGCAAAAGAAAGCTAAGAATTGAAGTAGTTCTTTAGATCTTGCAGCTTGGCTGCATATTTAAGCAGTGAAATACACAAATATAGCAAAACCATCAAATAAAAAACATTGGAGCATAGGTTATATTCAGCCATCCAACACATTTATGTGGATGCTAGCATAGTCCCATTAAAGTTATTGCCATGGGCAGAACAACTCCTCAGAAAGAAAAAAGGGGCACAGTTTGATGGTGAGTAGATGTATTTCTGTTAACAGAAAGGAGCTCTGTAGTGAGGTGGCACATCAGCCATGGATGACACCCAGTATTTTTCAGAAAGCCTCAGAGCTACAGGAGTCCCAACAGCTGTGTTTCTGAAATATGTCCAGGTCATTTGAATTCTCCAGATCTAAACACCTCCTACACCTACCTACACCTAGCATGAATATTTTTATTCCCATAGGAGTTGACAGGAACGACAATTATACAGAATTATATAGAGGGACGCTCTTTTCCCTCTCACAAAATACCAGAACTAGGGGACATACACTCAAATTGAGGACTGGGAGAGTAAGAACAGACAAAAGAAAATATTTTTTCACCCAGCGCGTTGTTAGTCTGTGGATCTCCCTGCCATAGGATGTGGTGATGGCATCTGGCCTGGATGCCTTCAAAAGGGGGTTGGACAGATTCCTGGAGGAAAGTTCCATCACAGGTTACAAACCATGATGATGTGTAATCTCCAGGCTTACAAACCGGGGTACTTCAAGGGCCAGATGCAGGGGAGTGGTATCAGGAGACAGATATCTAGTCTCGTGCACTCCCAGATGCATCTGGTGGGGCCACTGTGAGATACAGGAAGCTGGACTAGATGGGCCTTTGGCCTGATCCAGCATGGCTCTTCTTATGTTCTTGTTAACAACATCAACAGAAAGTGGGATGGGATACCCATACTGCCCACCCTCTAATTGTCACCTGATGGGCTTTGGATATACGTATATTATGAAATATTTAGAATTTTGGACATTTATAAAAGTTTATTTCTTCTGCCCAAAGCAGCCTCACCAGCCAGAAGAGCTTTGCAGCTAGATAAGCAATATACATATCAAATAAATAAATAAATATATTCTCAAAAACTTTCTTACTTTCTTGGAGCATGCTAAAACAGAGGTAGACCAATAGACCTACATTTTTTTTACAAGTTTAGCTTCAATAAATTCTTCTGTATCGTTGCTCTATGGATCATAATGATAAACTGATTGACTGCTCTGGATATAGCAAAGGCTCCACTGCAGATTTCTGCACCACCATCTTCCCAGTAAGCACAATTAGTTGGTGTTTCTGAATCATTTGACGAGTTTAGAAAGGCACAATATAAAAAAGGATCACAAAGAATCTGATAAAAGAATGACGATTGTGGCCTTGTATGACCTACCAGTGGGCGAAGGTCCGGGTGAGACAGAATGTAACCATTGTTAGTGTTTAGAAATGCATATCCATGGACTCCCAGCTGTAAATACAATGCATTATATTAATTAGGCTTATTTCCCAGACATTAATTTTTTATATAACAAGAAATGGGAAAGAATCAGCTGTGCAATGCTAGATTCCGATTGACTTGTGCTCATAACATCATTTTTACTCAGAGAAATAAGAAACTAATATGGGTTTCAGTTTAGAGCTGCTGCCAATATTTCTTTTTAAAAACATATTGAACAATTTTAAATAAATAGAACAATATAGTAGCCCTATCACTTCTGGGTCCTTTTAAAAAAAAATTATGACCATAGGAAAAACTGGAATGCTTCTGAGATAGCAGTTTATGTGACTAGGCATTATGAATCTGCATTTTATTTGCATCACAATAGATACTTGCCGTGTATCAATTGTCTAGTCTAGAACCTATGTAAAAAGGAAACTGGATTTGGCTGTGGGCAGTGTCCTGACCAGCCTTTCAGACAAGGCAAAAATGTATTCATTTACAGATTTTTTAAGCCACCCCACTACCAAGTGGACAAAAATAATTGCATGATCAATGGTTGTGGGGATTCCGCACCCCAACAGACCTAAACCCCAATAAGTTGGCAGCGCCGAGGCAGCTTTAGGGCCTGGATTTCCAGAGACATCCAGAGAACAAGAAAAAATCCAGTGTGGTTAAGCAGACGTGGAGCTGACCTACTAGCTCAGGAGGCAGCAAAGCAGATGGCAATTCCAGATAGCAGGATATCAGGGCACATCTGGTCCATGACCAAGCCCAAAGTCCCCTCCTCTCTCCCCTTATCAATGAGTCCACTAGCTAAGCATGTTCCTCTGAGATAAGGTGCATTCTGCCCCCCCCCATGGAATGCTTTACGTGATCATGACCAACCTCCTCTTTCTCTTCCTATTGTGTTACTGTTATCAATAAAGCTCTCTGGGTCTCAGGTGCGCGCGCGCACACACACACGCACACACACACACACACACAGAGACCCGTGCACAGATACACGCAGCCTGGGACCAGAGATGATTGTACCCCAAAACTCTGTGTATGCATAATTAATAACGCTACAAATGGTCAACTGCATTCTGAAAAAAAATCACTTCCTCTGCCCTTCCACCAAGGAGCAGAGGAAGTATTCAATTTCTAAAGTAATTAACAAATTAGGCCACTTTATGATATCAGAAATTCTAGCTAGAGGGGCCCTTGATAGCAATAAGGCTCACCTTTGGTCTGTTCCCAGTGATCACACACATTGGAAATGGACCAAACTGGAGCAGCCCTATCTGCACCGAAAAAGCTCCTGCTAAGGTCTCAGAAAGATGTGTGTAGGAATACTCTATGGACAATTTATTCCACTCCAGTGATTACATTGTCTGAATGAACAACCCATCCCCACACAGCAAATCAAACAGCAAGCTAAACGCCCAACTAATTGCTCCCTTCATTCCTCAGCTGCAGAGGCTCTCTAAAATTACAAGATGCATTAATGCTCTGTGATCACGAGCAAAATGATAATTCCAGGTCTTTAACTCGAAGCAATCCATTGATACTATACAGAAGTAGTAGGAACACAAATGGAACTGTTCAACATTTGAACAGGCGAGCAGATTTAAGAAACACTGGAAAATTATTAGAAGTAAAATAATTTGCTAATCAAGTCCAGCACTGACTAGTTTGACTGGCAAAGACTCTTGCAGTTTTAGGCAGCAGTCTTTCCCATCACCTGTTATATGAACCTTTTTATTTTAACTAGAGGCATTTAAAAAACCTTTTATTGAATACGGGACCTTTTGCACGCAAGGAATGTGCTCTTTCACTGAGTTATAGTCTTTCTCCAAGGAACCATAAACGAAATTGAAAACATAAAATGCACCTAACAAGTCCAGCCAATTCTTGTTTCAGTCCTCAAATGCCTTAATGTTCTTGCTCTCTGCAGGAAATTTATTTATTTATTTATTTATTTATTTATTTATTGGATTTCTATGCCGCACATCTGACAGAGAGGTCACTCTGGAAAACTATGGTAAAAATTATTTATGCATACATATACACCCACATATTTATGTGCAGACAGATCTCTGAGGTGCAGCATATTTCCTGTTTTAATGGCAAAAGATTTGGGCCTTCTCACATACTTTTCCTAATAAGAATGCAGGTGCTCCCAAGATCCTAACAAAACGCTGATTTAGAGGTAGCACTACTTTTATTCTTGTAATTATAGACTTTGCATGCCATGAAAGGCAAAGCAGGAAAGTCACCACTTTGATCCTTATTGCTATTAATATCTGTTTATCTAATATATTTTAACCTGCCTTTCTCCATAACAGGACCCAAGGGGAGTAGATCAAAATAATATAAATTATTCAAGCGGCCTCTATTTTCTCAGCTATGCCCAGCCTGAATTTGTTGTCTTAACAAAAGAATTTAAGAAATGCCTTGTTATATCAAATGAAGAGCGTAGAGAGGATTCCTTTGTACAGTTTTCTACCATTGTGTTCTGTATTAAATTCTATCAATACATGGAGCATTTGGCTACAACACTTAATACAAGGATAATTCCCTTACCTTTTTTATTGGCCTTTAAATTTCAAACACTTGTTTGGGGCAGAAACCAAAATAAATACAGTGGTACCTCGGATAATGAATTTAATTCGTTCTCCAAGACAATTTGTTATCCGAAAAAAATCATTATCCGAAACACGGTTTCCCAGAGGAATGAATGGGAAACCAATTAATCTGTTCCAGAGTTTAGGAAAATAACACAGACACCTGTTTTTTTGTTCAAAACTCTTTATAAAGTGCACTTTAAAGGTACAGATGCGATGCAGCCTGGGATAACTCTTTTTTTACCAATGCATGCTGGAAATTGGTTATCCGAGGCAATCCATAGGGAAAATTCATTATCCGAGGCAGCCCATAGGAAAATTCATTATCTGAGGCAGGCCATAGAGAGAATTCATTATCTGAGGCAGATCTATACCTAGAAATTGCCATTTGTTATCCGAGGCAGACCATAGGGAAAATTCGTTATCTGAGGCAGCCCTGTACCTGGAAATTGCAATTCATTATCCGAAAAATTCATTATCAGGGGCATTCGTTATCCGAGGTATTACTGTATTGTTGTTTACTGATATGTAGGCCCAAAATGGTTGTTAAGCAACTTAGAGTCAATTGGATGATGTCCAACAAAATATAATATTACTTATTTTTTTTTCCTTTTTCTACACTCCCGCCATCGCCAGTGACCAAGCGATCTATTGTTTCCTGTGTTTGGTGTTTAATTACTGTTCACTTGGTTTGAAAGTTAAAAATGATGCCATGTTGGCACGCTGCGTGCAATAGGGTTTTAACTGTCTTATATTTTGTTGTTATGCTTTGTTTATTAATTGTCGTATTTCTCACTGTTCGATTGGCGCCTGTCACCCACTGCGTGCTGCTTAGAGTTCCGCAAGGAAGATAAGCGGGATACAAATATAACAATAAATAAATAAATAAATAAATAATACTATTATCCTCATAGCCTCCTGCTTTTTACCTTCCCTAAGGCCATTTAGTTGGTCACTTTTACAGAATGTAGAAATGAACTGTGACAAGTATCCCAGCAATTATATTCACTTTGTGGCTCATGACCACAAATTAAGTGCAGCACAAAAACTGGCTATGGCTGTTAAATATCCAACTTTACACAAATAAAGGGACATTAGGGTGTGGTATGTGGAAACAAAATTTCTCCTTTGAGGGAGAACGGGAGAAACAGCAGTACAGATACAATAATACGGCACCATAAACAGGTCACAGAAGCCATGCTGTAGCATAGAAGCATGAACTACTGGCCTAATTCTGCCTGATGCTAATAAGCACTTCCACAACTTGTGCTGCACACTGTACAAACAGATGCTATATTCTGTGAGATGGCTTTGTCATCATAATAGAGCTCTCCTTTGAGACTTTGAAATTCACAATTACTAGATGTATTATCTCAGTTCTTACCTTGTATCGTGGAGCGAGCTTGAGCAGTTCTCTGAGAGGAACATCTGAGCCTACCACACCCAAGAGAATGCCATGAGATCTCTGGAAAATAAAAGAGAAATGAAAAATAACGTTTCTCCATTCTCTGGTGGTTAAAGCCACTATTACCAGTCCACTGTCCGGTTTTATGCTCTTGCTCCAAAGTAAGTGTTCATTTGATCACAGATTTAGGTGGTTACTTCACGTCCTTCTTTGTTCCATGACTAGTTTTGTACCGTGACAGCATTGGTTGCGACCCTGTGGTTTTGTCCCTGTTTCAGTGTTCCCATGGTCGTGATAACTTGTCTCATGAAAAGGGTTACCTCAAGGTCTTGTACTGAATTTGTCTAGCTTCTTTCCCCCCCTTTTTTGGGGGTGGGCTTAAAATCCCCCCGATATTTCACTTCTGAAAAGTCCAAAAAAAAAAAAAAACAACAGACAGTTTTCTGAGAGAAATGAATGTTTTGTTGTGTGACAGTCGTTACTACACAGTGTCTTGTCACAGAACAGAAAGCGGGAACAAAGAGTGACAAGGGAAAATCCTACACCAGTACCAGGTAAAGTATTGTCACACTTAGAACCTATTCCGGGGGCATGGACGAGACAAATTTCAGTAGTCGTGCAATGGACGTGAAGTAACAATTTTTTGTACTGCTCCTAAGCACAATACTAACAGAGACATAACAGATGTGAAGTAACCGCCTATGATAATTAGAGATGGGCACGAATTTAAAAAATGGCATTTCGTTTGTCGTTTGTCATTTGGAGGGTCCGTTTCGGTTTGTTTCCGTTTTTCGTGAATTTTTGCAAAAAAAAATCATTTTCGTTCATTTCGTTACCATTTATTTCATTTTTTGTGATTTTTTAAAAGGATTTTAAGCAATTCACTCATATTGCAGTAACGGAAACGAAACGCATGACAACATTTCCGGTGTTTCTGTTCGTTTCGTTTCATTTTAGAGACAAAATTCTTTTGTCGTTCGTTATGTAATGAAACGAAAAAACGAAAATGGAAACGTGCCCATCTCTAATGACAATATTAGAACTAAGACAATTGCCAGGCTGATGAAACAGGAATGGCTTTTAAAACCATTCCTTAAACAGCTCACTTACCTTGAAAGCCCTATTAGGGTAACAGTAAATGATTTCTAACTTGGCAGCATGTAATCAAATCTGAACTCTTACTAGAAGCTAAAACGTCCAAGTCTTTGGGTGAAAGACAATAATGCTAGTAAAAATAGAAGGCAACAGAAAGAGAAGGAGTCAAATATGAAACACATTGTCTCTCAGTAAAGCAAGCCACACCTTTGATGGATACGATCTGGGCAGGTTTGTTAATTATAAGACCTTTTGGAGATCATTAATTCAAAGGGTCCCTGTAAGTCAAAAGTGATTTGATGGCATGTAACAAAAAGAGCTGCTTTCTGCCTGGCTTCTGTGCCACCATGAGTAAAGTGGACAGAGGGACACTCTTCTCCCTCTCACAAAATACCAGAACTAGAGGACATGCACTCAAATTGAGGGTTGGGAGAGTGAGAACAGACAAAAGAATTTATTTTTTTTACCTAGTGTGTTGTTAGTCTGTGGAACCCCCTGCCATAAGATGCGGTTATGGCATCTGGCCTGGATGCCTTCAAAAGGGGATTGGACAGATTCCTGGAGGAAAAGTCCATCACAGGTTACAAACCATGATGGAGATGTGTAATCTCCCGGCTTAAAAACAGGGAACTTCAAGGGCCAGATGCAGGGGAGTGGTATCAGGAGACAGATATCTAGTCTTGTGCGCTCCCAGAGGCATTTGGTGGGGCCACTGAGAGATACAGGAAGCTGTACTAGATGGGTCTTTGGCCTTATCCAGCATGGCTCTTCTTATGTTCTTATGTTATGTTCTTATTTAGCAGGGAAACTGCTCTAAAAATCAAACCTCCGGTATCTTAGAAGGCAAGCATGGAAATGTTGACTTTTTCTAAAGGAATACCATATTCCCAGATGCTTCCTGACAGTCTAGTGTAGCCTATCAGAGAACAACTTTGATAGATTCTGAGAGTAGTCTTTCCAATTCTGCAGCTGGATGTTTCACCTTAAAAGTGAAAGTTATATGCCCCTATATAGTTCAGGTTTTACCTCATCAAATATCCAGAGGGGACAGTCTGAAAAGATTCAAGAATATTTTAATGGGACATATTCCAAATTTTACAAAGGTATGTCCTCATATTTCATGAACAACCTGAGTGTTTTATGCTTAGGTATCCATGTGACTTTATAAAATGTAAAATGAGAATCAGAAAAGGAACTTAGTGCATTAGGAAAGTAGGAAAGGAACTCAATAAATCACAGAATTGTGGGCCATCACAATTTCCAAGAGAGGAATATAGGGCATCTCAAAGGACAAATTAAGGTAACCTTTCAAATGCTTTTAAGGGTGTGATTCTTAAATTAGCAGTGCTGAGAAGTAGGCAAAGACAGGACATAAATTTAAGAAATGAAATTGTGTCTAGGACAGGTATTAAAGCTTACTTAAACATTATATGCTTTCAAATTTTCAACCATAATTTTATTTTTATATTTGCTTTTCTAACTCAAGAGGCCAAAGTACATCTTTCCATGTGTTGTTAGACTATAGCTCTGTCAGCCCCGGCTAGCATAGCTAATATTGAGAGCCTGTCGTTCTAGAGACCCACACTTTGCCTGCCCATTCTTGAAAAGGGGTCTAGTAGTTGCCCGGGGACATTGCTTCATGCTTACCGTTTCATTTTTCTTGCTGAAGACTGGCATAGCCACTGTTGTCATGAGCAAAAGACTTTGAGCTTGAGATGCAAAGAGCTATCAGGTAGAAAAAGAGCAACATATTAGCATATGGAACAGAACTAGTCATGTGAGGGGCACCACACATCGTAGGTATCCATCGTAGAGAGTATGCTGAAGAGCATTTAAATAAATATGTAATCCCAGAGAACCTAGAAACACAACTCAACTCAAGGAAAGTAACAAGACTTCGAAGTGCTTTGCCAAAGGTGGCAGGAAACATCTAAGACTGGAGAATATAAACAAAAAGGAAGCTTTAAAAGGGACGGTCACTCGGCCTGTTCAGGTTAACATGGTACAGCTGGAGGCAGAGCGACACAACCAAGGATGTGACATACATAATACACCCTAAGCATACTTACACTGAAATAGAGTATACAAATAAACTGAGAGGGAGGGGTGAGGTAGTAGAAGATCACATGCCAAATCAACCAATGGACATTTTTGTATGCATCCGTGTGGGACACCCATGATAAAAGAAATATAATAAATTAGGAAAATCACAAATGTTCTTGTTCAGAAGACTGGAACAGATAACAGAAGGTCCATGACATGAATATAGAGTGCAAATCGCTATATCTCTGTGTGAGAGAGACAGAGAGAAGCCGGGGCAGAAAGATACATATTTCTCAGAGACAGTGAGAAGGGGGGGAGGAGAGAGGGAGGCATTCATGTGTATAGTTCTGTGCATGTGTGCCTATATAGTTTAGTCCTCATTTAAACCTGATACTATTACAGTATCCATGGAGTACTTCAAGGGCCAGATGCAGGGGAGTGGTATCAGGAGACAGATATCTAGTCTTGTGCGCTCCCAGACACATCTGGTGGGGCCACTGTGAGATACAGGAAGTTGGACGAGATGGGCCTTTGGCCTGATCCAGCATGGCTCTTCTTATGTTCTTATGAGTCTTTCTTACACACTCAGAGCACAACACATATATCATATCTGCAATCTTTACAACTACTTTAACATTGGAAAGCATCATCATTGCACATGTGGGTTAAGGAAAAGGATTTGTATAAGAACACAATTTTACAATATTCACTACTGAGTTCAATGGAACTTAGTCCCATATTATTTGGAATAGCATTACAGCATAAGGGCCATCCAGTGAGCAGAGAATCAGATCAGGATTATCATTCCAAAGATCATACTCTTTGCTACTGCACAACAGGAAAATGACACAGCACAACCTCTTAAATACATCCAGAGCTATATGCATTTCTCTCTCATGCTGAACAGCTCCATCACTCCTGTATGGCCATCTCCTTATTTCTTTGGATGTATGATTTAGCTACATCTAAGTAAACTACTACAGAATACAAAAACTGACACGAGACAAATAATGAATGTTCACAGAACACAGGACAAGTTGTTACCTCCTCTGATTGTGGCAGCTAGTGAAAGACATGGATGGCAAATGAATGTACACATTAATGAATGTGTGGATGGAGGAATGGATGAAAAGACAAGCTACCATAACATGCAGAAACAGACAAAGACAAATGTGAAAAGGAAAAGGAAAAGGCAGAAACAGACAAAGACAAATGTGAAAGGAAAAGGCAGTGCAACACCACTGGATAGTTGATCCCAAACAATACAGAGTTTTAAGAAAAAGGAAAAAAGAGCAACTTGCATAGGAATTAATTCGTTCCAAATGAAATTCTGTTAAGCAAATTTTCCTTTGTACAGATTTCCCATAGGAATGCATCGAGAACGGTTTAATCCCTTATCACGACCGTTTTCCGTTGTATGGATTTGCCCCATAGGTGATTCTGTTAAGCGATTTACCCCTATCTCTGGAATTTTTCTCCTTTAAGAGGATTTTCTGCTAAACAAACTGCTTTTTATATGAGAGTCCATTGTAGTTGGTTAGGCAAAATGGACTCCTAGTTAATGCTCAGAAAATAACTTTACTGTCTTGATTAGGAAATGCACACAGATCTTTCCAAGGCCAGGTCCAGAGTGGAGGAGATTCCCTCTGGCGGAATCCGTCATCCAGTACTAGACTTCCTTAGAGCTAGCAGTGCTGGCAAAGCATTAAAAGCTTGGCTCTAGCTGTCATTCCAAAGCCAAACTAAATGTTACCTTAAATATGTCTTTGTACTGAACAGACTCATTTCTTTCAAACTTCAAATAGCTTGAGGGTAGAATGATTACTGTCTGGATCAAAGCAGGAAGAAATAAGGGTTTAACTCTTTCTCCTCCTGCATGTGGTTTTAACTAAAATCACTCTTCAAGTGACAGATTTGCCTCCCGGTAAAAAGAGGAGCTTCAAATGCGTTGTTCTCTTTAGAAACCATATTGGGTAAGATAAAAAACCCTTGCCCACAGGTTCTGGCTGGCCTGCAAAGAATGACCAGACATTTGTAGCAACAAAGGGTAGCCTTTTAGGCAAGATGGGTGGGGTATAAATATAATAAATAAATAAGATTATAAATGCCTCCTTATTTCATTCCCACAAGTGGGGGGGGGCTAATTTTTTTCCTCCCTGCTAAGTGAGATTGCAAGAGGGTTTTGTACCTTTTTGCCTTTTTATTTTGCAAAAAATTCATGGAAGCATGAACACACCAAAAACACACACCTTGCTATTTGTGAAGAAAGCCTTGTATTTCATGGAAAATGCAGAGCATTTAATGCAAATTACAAATGACAAAAATGAAACAAAAACAACCATACAGCCCATGGCAGCTGATTCCCATTAAAATCAACATCTGATGCCTTAACATAGGTCAGTTCTCACCAAGTGACAGATTAACAGACTCTCTTGGTAGAGCTCCATTGGGCTGGAAGCTGAGTGACCTGCTTCCGGGTTAAAACTAATCTCTTTTCCTGTGGGTAATCCTTCATAAAGTGTCTTCACCGGGTTCACGGAGGACAGAGATACGATTTAAGCCACCAATACCCATGTAATTTCCTTTGAGTACTTGGATCATGGTGCTACTTCAAGGACATCGCACTGATCCATGGCAAGACACATGGTGTCTGTAGATATATTTCAGCAGGTAGTGTTGCCATATACCCCCTGCCACTGCCGCTTACGTCTATGCTATGTGCATGTTCTAGAAAGCACTTACGGCCAACCCTTTTTTCCTCACCTACCTCCACTTTTGCTAGCTAGAAGCTTATCATGCGTAAAATACTTACTGCACTATCCATATAAGCTTCAGTCCATATGATGTCATGATCATGATTGATAACCATGGGCCGACTGAGAACATGCAAATATTCCATGACATTCTCCTGAACATCAGCCAAAGTGGATATATGCGTGTAGTAGCCTATGCAAAGAAAGACCCCCCCCATCGAAAACCAGTGTTAATTTTCAGAATTACATTTCCCATTCTTAAGATTTTCTAAAGTACTGTGAGGTCTGTAATGGTTGTCCAGTGTCTGAAATAGCTTTCTCTACGTATAAATAATGCCAAAATCCTTTGTACTACATATGCATCAATCAAAACCAAACCTTCTAGAAGAGTATATCAGAAAATGAGGACTTTTGAATAGCTGATTTCAGTTCACCTGGCAATCTGTAAGAGAAAACCTTACAGTTCCAGGAAGACTGCAGTGCCATTACTAATATTTACTCAATCTCATGAGCTAAGACTGAATTGTTCCCCTCATGGTGAGAACAACTGGAACCTATCACAACAATGAAAATCTGAAAAGTAACTGTTTCCCTGACACTATGCATACAAGCTGTTTTACAGCAGTGTAATCACAAGAGATACTTCCTCAGGCAATGGATTAGATCAAATACTATGATGATGCAGCTGGGGAACATTTGAATGTGATCCAACTCAAAAGACATTAAGTGCACTGAATTAAGAATTCATTTTCAAGCTTAAGCCCCATTTTTCCATTAAGTACAATTACTTTAAACTTGTGTGCACTGGGTAATAATCCAGAGAAAGTTAGACCACAATATTCAACAGCACCTGCATATGTATTCAAAAATCCTCATTTTCTATGTACATTAGTACATAACTGCCCTGACTGCAATAGCTTTTGTTATTGTTTTATTTCTGTTAAAAATAAGAATTTTTAAAACTCTTTTATAAGCCACCACGGACTGCTGACTGGCTGTTGTGAGGTGTGATATGTCAATGAAAATTTTAGAACAAAATAGATACATAAATCTAAGTAGTACTCATTTGCATAAGATAATATAAATTTGGAAATACAGTAATCCCCCACTTATTGTGGGGGTTAGGGACCCGACCTGACCTGCAATAATGGAAAATCCTCAATATGCGGGTGCTGGGTTGGGTCGGGACTGGGGGGCCTACACTTATCTGAGGCCTGGCGCTGCCCCAAACGGGCCTCTGACGGGCTTCCTGGGCCTGTCGGAAGCCCCAGAAGTGGTTTTGGGGAATCTGGAAGTCACTTCTGGCTTTCTGGAAGTCACTTCCGGATAATCGGAAACCACTTCTGGGGCCTCTGACAGGCCCAGGAAGCCCATCGGAGGCTTCTTCGAAGCAACACCAGGCCTCCTGTAATTTCAGGGGGCCTCAAACAGGCCCATGCAGCTTGCCCCCCAAGAGCTCTTTGTTTCATATACTGTGCTCCTGTAATATACCGGGACCGCAGTATATGAAATGCAAAATGGCGGGGGACTCTATTCCTAAGAGTACTTTCTCTATTTTCATTCATTCACAAAATTCCCTATCTCAGCAATGTGAAAAGAGATGGTCACTGATTTCTCACTATTGGTGACATTAGCAGAGGCTGGTGAGAGTTACAATGCACATCATCTGGGTGTCTTATCACCAACCTTGCAACAGTCCTCCAACTTTCTCTTGGAATATTTAAAATACATAAATAACCATCTTAATCCCACTCATAAGCCCTTGCTTCTTTCACTCTGTTCCCCAACATGTAAATCTGTTCTCATAAAATTCAGTCCTCCTCCTGATTCTAGCTATGATACTTATTTAGCACAGGCTAAAAAGTAGGTTTACACATTGAATTTCTTGTGAGTTTTTCAATGAGTTTCTTTGCCTCAAGTCACGCCTGACTAGAGATGTAAAATTTCTGCAAATGTTGAAGCTATGGTGGAAAAAACTTTGGGGAAAATGTAAGGGAAACCCAGGCTCCCCTACCCACCCATTCCCCCCCCCCAAAAAAAATCCCAGAAATTATATATCTCTAGATCAGATTGCACTTTGCACCCACTTTGTGGGTGGATCTTGGATTTTCTGTCAGAACGTTCTCAGAGGGTCCGGTTGGGCCCTTACACCTCTAATACTCTAATACTCTTAGTACCAACATTGGAATACCACAGGGGTGTGTACTTAGCCCACTCCTTTATATTCTTTACACATTTGATTGTGTCTCTGCCTATCCTAGCAATAGGATCATTAAGTTTGCAGATGACACAACTGTGATTGGGCTCATCTCTGGCAAGGAGAGTGAGATCGCTTACAGAGATGAAGTGGAGAGGTTGACCAAGTGGTGCAGAATAAATAACTTGCACCTAAATATAAAGAAAACAAAGGAGCTTGTGGTAGACTTTAGGAGGCAGAAAACTGATATTCAACCACTGGTGATTGATGGGACTGGTGTGGAGAGGGTTACAGGTTTTAGATTTTTGGGCATTGAGTTACAGGAGGATCTGTCCTGGAGTGTCAACACAAGGGGGCTTGCAAAGAAGGCTCTTGAGAACTTTAAGGAAAAACCATCTTCCACAAAAGCTGCTGCTGGCCTTCTATCATTGTGCAATTGAGAGTGTGCTTACTTACGGGTTATGTGTGTGGTATGGAAGTTGTACCCACCATGACAAGACAGTGTTGCACAGCATCATAAGAATTGCAGAGAGTATTGTGGGCTGTTCACTCCCCACCCTAGAACAAATTTATACTACCAGGTGCCACTGTAAAGCATTAGATATATTAAGAGATCCATCGCATCCTGGTCATCGCCTCTTCGAGTTGCTGCCATCGGGACGGAGATATAGAGTACTGAGGGCAAGAACAAACCATCTCAAAAATAGCTTCTTTTTTAGAGCAATATTGGCCTTAAACGGAAATCCTGGACTTTGAAGTCAGCTTATTTTATATATCATATTTTAGTCATTTTATATGTCATATTATGTGTTGTACCTGCTTTTAAATCTATGTGAAATGTTTTAAATGAGTTTTTATATAGCAACCACAAAATTTCGTTGTTCCTGCAAGGGGTCAATGACAATAAAGATTCCTATTCCTATTCCAAAGGGCACAGTTGAAAAACTAAGGACCGTCATTAGCTTATAATCAGTGACTTGCAGCAAACAATCACTTCTGTCACTTTGTCTATTACCTGTATCTTCACTTGGTTGTGGGCCCATGTATATACATGGCAGTCATATACTGTAGTCTCACTCTTATGTGTCAGGAAGTGGCCTGGATCCATGAAAGTTCATGCTAAAATATAGTAGGTAGTACCACATTGTTTCTTGTTTTCTTTTATTCAATACAATTAAAAAGGATGATTTACCTTTGTTGTTACACGCTATCCATTTCACATTCTGCGCAAAGCTGACTTCCCTTCCAATCAAATATGTAAAAACCCGAACCTGTGATGCAAGAATGGAGATATTGGAATTAAATGTTCAAAACACATTCTGCACCTCACTTCCGCTACCATAGCTGTTAATTTTTGTGCCTCTCCTTCTTTCTCTGGGACTGCCCTCAGGTACTCTCCCTCAACCCAATCTGCCTCAGAAGGCTATTGAGATGAGGATAAAGCAGGGTAGAGTCATAGAATCATAGAATCATAGAATCATGGAATTGGAAGAGACCTCAAGGGCCATCTAGTCCAACCCCCTACCATGCAGGAACCCCCATCACAGAGCTCCCGACAGATGGCCATCCATCCTCTGCTTAAAAACCTCCAAAGGAGGAGCCACTGCCGAACAGCTCTAACTGTTATGAAGTTCTTCCTAAAGTTTAAATTGAATCTCTTTTCCTGTAGTTTGAGACCATTGCCCCGCGTCCTAGTCCTTGAAGCCATGGAAATAGTCCCTGAAGCCAAGGTCATATACATCACTCCAAGCTCTATATACCTCAATAAATAGAGGAAAGATGAAATGCAAATGTGATGATCAATACATGCCACTTAATGCATAACAACAAGATACAGTACCAAGTGCTACCCCAGACTGGTCTAGCAGATTTTGTTTTGACCTAGCTACATCATGTCATTTGGATCATGCCATTTGGATTTTGTTGTTGTGTCGTTACAGTCTCGACCGACTCTTCGTGACCACATGCTAATGGAGTTTTCTTGGCAGGAGGAGTACTGGTACTTCATCTGCTGGTGGGACAGCGGGACAGATTTGGCATTGTGCTGGGCTACCGAGCTCCCCGCAACCCTGCACAATCCCTCCCAGAGCTCACAGAGTTCATCTCCGCTGCACTGTTGAGATCCCCGCGCCTTTTGGTTGCGGGAGACCTCAACGTGCATGCGGATGGTGGGCTTGTTGGTGCAGCTCTGGAGTTCATGGAATCCATGGCTTCCATGGGTCTGTCCCAGCACGTTTTATGCCCCACCCACAGATCTGGTCACACCCTGGATCTGGTGTTTACCTCCATGTCGGGGGATTCGCGTCTGGAGGTGGGGGACCTTGTCTCCCTTCCTGTGTCATGGACAGACCATCACCTGCTGTCATTTTCCCTGGCGATTCCGGCTCCTCCCCGCGGGGACCATCGGCCTGCCATCTTGGCCCGCCCCCGGAGGCTCATGGACCCCCAGCGGTTCGGTGAGCTCTTTGGGGGACTTCCTGGTGGAATGACTGACGTTCCGGCCGAGGGTGTGGCGAATCTTTGGCATGAAACAGCTGCCCACACCATTGACCGGATCGCCCCCAAGCGCCTCCTCCGCTGCCGAGCCTGGCCCTCCCCATGGTTCACGGGGGAGCTTAGGGCAATGAAGCAGGTTAGGAGGAGGTTAGAGCGCAGCTGGAGGAAATCCCGCACGGCGTTGAGTAAGGCTGCTGTTGACGCCCAGTCTAGTCGCTATATCACCGCGATAAGGGAGGCTAGAACATCTTTCACCTCCCTGAGAATTGCTGAGGCCTCGAACCGCCAGGCGGAGCTCTTCCAGGTGGTTCGGGACCTCAGCAATCCTAGTCTGGCTAGGCCTCCTCCTACTGAGTTCAGTAGCGAGCAATTCGCAGCCTTTTTTCGAACTAAGATTGAGGCCATCCGTGCTGGCTTTGACTCCGGTTGCAGTGGTCCTGTCCCGCCATCCCCAGTTGCTGGTCCGCCTTCGTCGCCTCGGTTGGATGCGCTTGGGCCTGTTTCTGCTGTCGAGGTCTCCAAGGCTATGGCGCATTGCCGGCCTGCCTCCACTCCTTTCGACCCTTGCCCTGCCTGGCTAATTAGAGCTGCCAGAGGGACCATGGCCGAATGGGCGTCTGCCATCGCCACCGCCTCGTTCAGCGAGGGGGTTTTTCCCTCTCGTCTGAAGGAGACGGTGGTAAAGCCCATCTTGAAAAAACCTGGCCTGGCGGTGGATGATCTGACAAACTATCGTCCTATCGCCAATGTCCCGTTTATGGGCAAGGTGATCGAGAGGGTGGCGGCGGTCCGGCTGCAGTCATACCTGGAGGATCGGCAGTGCCTCGATCCTTGCCAGTCCGGGTTCAGGCCCCGCCGGGGTACCGAAACAGCTTTGGTTGCCCTGCAAGATGACCTTCTCAGGGCGGCCGACAGGGGTTGCTCATCCCTGTTGGTCCTCCTGGATCTGTCAGCGGCCTTTGATACCGTCGACCACGGTATCCTGTTGGACCGGCTCTCTGAGGTCGGAATCGGAGGCACTGCTCGCAGTTGGCTCCGTTCCTTCCTGGAGGGCCGGCCACTGTACGTACAGCATGGGGGGGAGTTATCGGCTCCTTGGATCCTCCCTTGTGGGGTTCCACAGGGGTCGTCTCTGTCCCCCATGCTGTTTAACATCTACGTAAGGCCGTTGGCGGGGGTCATCAGGAGTTTTGGAGTCTGCTGTCATCAGTACGCTGATGACACACAGCTCTATCTCTCCTTCAACACCTCTGCTGTGGAAGCTGTGGAAGTTCTCGACGGGTGCCTGGAGGCCGTACTGGCCTGGACCGGGGTGAACAGGCTTAAGCTCAACCCCGAGAAGACGGAGGTCATGTTCTTCGGGAGCTCGCCGTCGGGGTACGGTGGCCCTCTTCCCTGTCTGGGGGGTGTCCCCCTCCAGCTTGCGGAGAGGGTGCGGAATCTGGGTGTGTTCCTGGACCCGGCGCTTGCCATGGAGTACCAGGTGGCGTCGGTGACCAGGTCCGCCTATTTCCATCTCCGTCGGATCGCCCAGATCCGCCCATACCTCGACGCGAACTCCTTCAGAACAGTGGTCCAAGCTCTGGTGATCTCGAGGCTGGACTACTGTAACACGCTCTACATGGGGTTGCCCTTGAATCTTCTCCGGCGCTTGCAGCGGGTCCAGAACGCGGCGGCCAGGCTGGTGGTTGGTGTGCGTCGTTATGACCACATCACCCCAGTCCTGGCCCGCCTGCACTGGTTGCCCGTTGCAGCCCGGATTAGATTCAAGGTCTTGGTTTTAGTTTATAAAACCCTCCATGGCTTGGGACCGGACTACCTGGCAGAGCGTATCGCTCAGCGGTCAACTTCGGCCCGTCCCGTTCGGCAGGCGCGAGCGCACTTGCTTCGGGTCGCCACGCCTCGGGAAGCCCGGAGGACGAGTACTCGGACCCGGGCTTTCTCTGTGGCGGCCCCCAGCCTCTGGAATGCCATCCCCAGTGAAGTGCGCTCTGCAGAGTCCCTGCTGGCCTTCCGAAAGGCGCTGAAAACCTTCCTTTTTCGCGAGGCCTTTGGCGACAGTTAATTTTTTTCCCCCCCCGCCATTGTAATTTGTGTTTTAGTCGAGGTTTCACTTGATTTTAACAGGGTCTAGGGTGTTTTTAGGTATGTCTGTCTGTTTATTTATTGTATTTTGTTGGCTTTATAGCCTTTTTGTTAGCCACTTAGAGTACCTAGTAGATAAGCGGGATATAAATATAACAAATAAATAAATAAATAAATAAAATACTCCAGGTGCCTACAGCATCTGATATTCCCTGGTGGTTGCCCATCCAAGTACTAGCCAGGACCAACCCTGCTTAGCTTCCGAAATCAGGCGAGATCGGATGTGCTCAGGGCATCCAGGCATCTCATTTGGATTTTATTACCACCTTAAATGAGTAAGGAATCTACTTTTTCGTCAATTCAGTCAAGACAAACCACACATAACTGCTGTTTTATGGACACCCTTTTCTGCCATGTACAAAGAATCATCTTATTTCTCAAGAGCAACACCTGGAGGTCAGGATGCTAACTTTGTATCAGAATTAGGATATAGTCAGGTTGCACAGGACCTGTTCAGCCCATCACTACTGTCCTGTACTGAAATGCACTAATGGTGTGTATACTTCACATGCAATTGGGTTGATTTAAATGAGACAGTGAATCAAAATGTCTTGTGACCACAAGAAGCCCAGCCACTCAAAGCTGTTTTCAGCAAGCCCCATCACTGCTGGGCACTAACTTGTCCTTGGCACCAAAATCTGCATGCTTCATAATTTTGACCTAGGCAGGTGCTAGGCTATGAAATCAGAGTTGCAAACATTTAGTGAGCCAAATCCACTATGTCTCTACACAGTATACCAAGTGGGCACCAATGTGTTTCAAGGAGAACCATGTTACTGCAACATCTGGCTGTCATGCTAAATATCCTCTACCACACTTTTCTACAGGCTTCATATCTTCTTAGGTAAAGTATGCTTCAGCATGCAGGATAATAAAGCTGATGTATATGATGGGCTACCTTGGTAAACATAATACATGTTCTCAAATTTTTGCAACTGGTGAGGGACGTCTGTGTATACATGAATATCTCACACCATAGAATCATACAATCATAGAATAATGGAATTGGAAGGGGATTAGAAAGCCGGTGACTTCAACTCCTTGCTCAATGCAGGAATCCAAATATCTGCCAGATGGTTGTCTAATTACCTATTGAATGCCTCCAGCATTGGCGCACTCAACACCTTGTGATGTAATTGATTTCACTGTCATACTGCTCTAACAGTAACTTAGGACATTTACCTAATATTCAACCAAAAACTGGCTTCCTATACCTTCAGGCCATTGTCCATCATGTTTCCTCAAAATCATTATCTATTTATTCCTATTCCAACTTGCTACTAACAAGAATCTCACAATATCAAATAACAGTAGGTTTCCAAAACAATAGAAACAATTATAAATAACCATTGTGTCAATAGATAAATACATTAAACGATAACAATAAAATGTTGCACAGAAGAACATAAATTAACATAATCCAACAATTTAAACTAAAGTGGAGAGAAGTCCAACACATATACAGGATGCTCACTGATTTTCTTGATATTCTTTTGGCAAGCTCTCCTTTTCAGATTCTCTGCTCTCCATGGCAAGAATCCTGTTGCTGTAACTCTGTGCATGTAAGGCTGAAGTTATCAGACATGGTCTTTTATCTTTAATTAAAAGTGTCCTCCTTCTCCAGGTCTCAAAGCTCCCTAGAGCTCACTTTCAATCTATGGAAGCTTTTTAGGTTCTTGAACTGGGGGAGAAGCCTTCAACATCTAAAAACCTCCACTGCCACTTCTGAGAGGGAGACAGGGTGACAGTGCTCCTCTTTACTGTTGGTAAATACACTTGGTTTGCTAATTTTTTTTAAAAAGGAGTGGCCTGGTCAACTCGGCACCCTAAAATAAAGGAAAAAAAATCCACCCCCCCCAAAAAAACAGCGCTGACCGGGCCCCAGGGGCCGCGCAGTGGGCACTGGAAAAAATGGGGTAAAATGAATAACGAATTAACAAAATGATTTTTTCTATGAAAATTCACAAAAACTAAATGAAACGAACTGACCTCCTTAAGGAAACGAAATGAAATGAAACAGCATTTTTTTCGATTCGTGCCCATCTCTATTCAAAACACCAGCTATGGTTACTAAATCCTGATTCACAAGACCTTTCCAACAAAGCATCTATGGGAACTTTGTTTGAATACAAGAATACTTCCTGATGACCTTCTGTAGATAGCTTTCCAGCTCATGGTGATACCAAACTAGTCAGTCTCCTTTGCTCTCTTCCATATGTTCCTCTGGAAACTAACCTTTCGATCTGGCCAGTTGAATTTTTCAAATACATATTTGAAATCTTCCATAGCACCATCGGTGATCAGCATGATGGCTTGGTTACAAAGGCCTCCTTGACCAGCACTTCTGGACTAAAAACAGAAGGGAAATAAAGTGATAAATTTGTATAGAGCTTTGCATTTATGTGGCTGGAAGAAAGGAGGGTTAAATGAGTCAACTTGGACAGGAACAGATTTATTAAGAATGATTGCTAAATTGTGGCATTATCTAGAAGGTCTTCATTAAGGCGAATTGAAAACTCTCATTCATCTCAGTCAAGAGTTCTGTTTTGAAAGTGCTTAAGAATTTCATAATTCAAAATGCATTACCAAAGGATCTGCACAGCTACTACCTTTCCAAAATCAGAGATGCTGAGATTCAAGCTGCCTGGGAAACTATCAAGACACCACTTTCTCTAAGAGCAGATACATAGGGTTCTCGTGGGATAATTAACTGTGATGAGAGAGAAAGAAGTCTCCACATGGCAGGCTTTGTAATTCTTTCTTATGTTCCAGTCCTTGCCTTTAGGGTAGAAAACATATCTTGGGACATACCAGTAGTTCTTGGCTCTTCCAAAAAAGTCAGGAGTGGGAACAATAGCTTTACCGGGGCGAGAGCTACATTTTTCAGAAAAACTAAATTGAATCCGCAGCCACTTTCGTCATAGCGCATGGCACCATGGTGCAGAGCAGCTCTAAATGGTGTTGGATCTTGTTCTTTCCCATTCTTCTCCATTTTTTTTACAGTTGCATCACCAGTTTAGTGGTACAGGGCCACCATTTTTCACCCTGCCAGTTGTCTACCCACTGCTTTCCCATTTCTCCCATTCACCACTCCTCCTTGTTCCTCTCTTGACCATCATCATGTCTTCGAACTCTTTTCCTTTGGGCTTCCTTCGACACATAGGAGGGAATAACTGCTTCTTATACTGTGTTTAAAACCCTAATCTGAAGATTATTTATTTATTTATTATTTGCATTTATGTATAATTTGCATTTATAAATTGCCTGACTTTCCCATAGGGAACTCTGGGCAGCGAACAACATAGATAAGATGCATATAAGCCCCCCTTTAAATCTCTCTCTCTCTCTCTCTCTCTCTCTCTCTCTCTCTCTCTCTCTCT
>JAHTLZ010003526.1:10511194-10620757 GCA_023846285.1 Phrynocephalus versicolor | reverse complement strand
TCTCTCTCTCTCTCTCTCTCTCTCTCTCTCTCTCTCTCTCTCTCTCTATCTATCTCTATCTCTATCTATCTATCTATCTATCTACCTACCTACCTATCTATCTATCTATCTACAATATAAAGGAGGTTGATTGCTGGGAACAGGGCACAATGTCCCAGTCTCCAACATGCTCAGGGCAATAGTATGCATACCCACCCACATCAAAGTATACTGGACTAAAACACAGGAAACCATGCTGCAACTTGGCCATGTGCTACAAGTCACCACACCTGTTTGCAGCTGGCTCACAGCAAATACACCTTCTCTGGGTTACTGTAGTTCCAGCCTAGGTCTCATCTTTTGTTAGCCACACACGCTGAAATGATATAAATCCCTTATTCAAAAGGAAATCTACTTAAATAACGCTGTGGTTGAAATCTTGTTGGCATAAAGTTTGCGCCACGCAACCCAGATGCCATCACTATCCAGCAACAACAATCGTAATTTAATTTAAAACTTCCCTTCAGGTTCTGAGTTCCCTAGAGATCCCCTTTGAACCAGGGAAGCTTTTGGGAGACTCAGGATGCAGGGAGGCAAGATGTTGATATATCTTAAAGCTACCACCAGTGATCCCACCAATAGCTGCCAAAAATCCAGCAGTAATTTTTTCCCAGCATTAAAAGCTTCCTTGCATTGCCAGGCTCCCAAAGTTTTCTCCAGGGCAAAAGGAACCTCTAGGGAGCATTTGAACTTGTACTTGAAATTTAAATTAACTTAAAGATGTATGTCATGAGCTGATTATGTCATCTAATTGCCTGGCATAAATTTACACATAAAGTATAGGATTCCAGACACTGGTTCGTATATAGGAATCACAGCATGCTGAAGAAATGGAAATACTAATAACTGGTAATTTAAAATAAAGAATCTTGGGCTTTGTATGAGTAAAATGGGAATTTGAAGAACTGATTGATGTGGGGTATATTTGCAACTTGGTGGTGTCATCATTATCACTGAGGTAGAATATCCCCCCTCGTTTTGTAAGTGTAATTGTGGCCAGGAATGCTAATGAAATCTTAACTCCCAGCCTCACCTTGATGCTGCTGCTTGCTAGAGCTGCCCAGCAGAGCCATCCGAGTTAATTTAATCAGTTCACCAAATACAAGCCTTGGGTTTCTTCTGCGTGAATCAGTGCGTCACACAGAAAATATTCCATTTAATTATGTCATCTTAAGTCTTAGCATTGAATGCTCTCTCTCATTTTTGCTTCCTCTAATGACTTTGGCCTCTAACCCTTTTGGCCTCTACTGTCATTTGGAAAGTGGAGCCAATCAAGGGTTTGATACTCACAAGCCACTGAAGAATTGGCAGGACACCGAAAGAGGAAGGACAAAGTTCTAATTAAATGCCACACATAACTCAGCACTGTCACCTCTGAGAAAACTGTTCTGGATATGTCGAGATCCTGTCCTATTGTAGTGACCTCTTCTTGCAGGGGTTTAGCTTCATGCTTTACTGTATGTCATACAGTGTACGTCTTTGCAAGGTCCACCTCTAACCCAGTAGTGACATCACCAGTTCAGTGTCAGCCTGAGTCAAACACATAGTAAAAGTGTGTGTGTGTGTGTATTTGTGTATTCCCAAAATAACAATGTCCAAGCCTTTCACCGTCATTCTCTATGTTGCAATTTCAGCCAGCAGCTTTTGGCACTGTCAAAAACAGTTTCTGTCACTGTTAATCTTCCTTCTCCTCCAGCACGCTGCCATAAATCACCACACTGCTGCAGGACTCAGAAGGAAGGCTGCATAATCTAAGAAGAGGAACACCCTGGGTCTACAAATTGTCCTACCTCCTTCAGGATTCGGAAGGCTTCTGTCAGGGCTTTGTTCACGGTCCCGACTCCTTTTGGATGCAATTCATCCACCAGCTGCTTAAAGTGCTAAACAAGGAAGAGAAGAGGAGATTCTTACAGTGCTGAATAGAAGCATAAATTAGAGGATAAAGGAGGTGCAAGCAGAACAATAGGGGTGAGAGAATGACAAATAAAACACCATTAAAATGGAGTTCCTGCAGAGCTAGGCTTCTTTATTACCTCAATGCTAAGGAATCATCCATGAGTGAATCTAGTACTATCCTGAGTCGTGGATATAAGACACACACTCTCTCTCTGTCTCTCTCTCTCAGTGTGTTTGGATTTTTAAAATTACATTTTCATGGTCTTACTGTTGAAACTTTTAAACTATGTGTGCATAGTCTTTAACCAGCTCTCGGTTAACACCTTTCTCCTGGATTTAGGATTCACTTGGTGTAGCACTCACCCTTTTGTCAAGAATATTCTTGTGAGTGAGTTTTTCAACTTGTAATTAGAGATATAGAGTCCAGCTGTGGACTGAAGCAAGCTTGGTAAAGTGGCCTTGACAGGAAGGCTGGTGTCCAAGGACAGTGGAAGCATAGCTCAGAAGCATGGATGAGAGAAGCACTATGGCATGTGATGTGAAAGTAATGAATTGATTGGAAAGAAATGCTATATATACCTTATGTATTGCAATATGTTCTTGCTGTTTAGCCAGGGCTGTTTAGCCAGTAAGCCTGATGTGTTGGCTGTGATAAGGAAGAGTAGCAGGATTGTTTATGCTACTGGATGTAAGTCTGGAAACCAAATGGAACCTGTATATATTTTGTAAATAGACTGCAATAGAAAACCAGCAACGGAGTCTGTCATATTTTTGCCTCTAATCCTTGACATTGCTGCAACGCTGCTAACTGAGGTTAGCTCCTCATACATTCCTTGACACCTTTTAGGGTTTATGTGACTGTACAAGAAGGGAGATAAAGGGTTAATGCTTATGCCCAAATAAGGAGTGCGGAGGTGGAACCCTAGTGCATAAAAGAGTTAGGGAACTGATAGGACCATCTTGAAGAAGAGACAGGACAGTTAGGGATACTGTCAAGTTTGAGTGAGGGAACTAAGAACAGTATTTGAGTTAACTGCTTTGTGTAACTTGAAGTAACTGCATGCAAGTGAATTCAACATCTTTCTGTATTCAATAAACATTCCTTTTATTTTACCACATTACACCTTGTCTGGGACTCAGTTATTGAACTGAGATACAGTTCAATGGTGGCAGCAAAACCCATGACTAAAGTGGTACAAGTCAATGGTCCGTGAGACGACTGGGGTCCTGAGCTAGAGTGAGGTGAGACCTTTTACCACTCTGTACTGAGTGGAGTGTGGTACCTTGGCCATACTCCAAAAGGCTGACCTCCACACTTGGTTTTGGCAACCTGTTCCAACATATAAGCATGCAACAAAGATCTCTCTTCAAGTCCAGTGCTTACCTCTCTGTTATCTCTGTCAGCCTGAACCAGGATCCCCTTAAAACAGGATTCAACATAATGAACATAATCATTGTACTGTAAAAAAAGAAGAAGAAGAGGTGTTAAATATACATACTAAAAGACAAATTTGAAACACTACAACATATATTGCCATAAAGAACAGCCCGTTACAGCTCCACATTGCTCTCATGCCTTTGAGGGCACAGTATGCTTTTCATAATGCAAGATTATACGGGATGCCTTTCCCCAAGTCTAGTTATGGCTACATAATAAGCACTTTCCTGCACAAATCCTAATAACAGGCAGTGACTGCAAAATGTAATTTAAGAAGTGGATAGCCTGGTTTTCACTCTCTGATTTCCTTCCTCAGGTTCTTTACCTGAATTTAAAAAAACCCACACAATTGTTATGTAGATAATCTTACTCCCAGTCCCCTTCTTTCAGGGCTGAACTGTACACCACTCTCAGTATCAGGGAAGAAAATCTAATTACTCCTCCATTGTTCTTCCATGTTGGTTGCAATCCAAAATGGAAGAACAAAATACCTGAGGAAATCAACAGCATCACTGATTGGCAGTTTTCAGTTCCCAGCAAAGGAAGCTTACAACTATTGGCAAGAGATTGTTGAGTTTTCCAGCTGGGCTAATCCTAGCTGTTCAAAGGAAGTCCAACACGAGAGAGGTCCAGGGTAATTACTGGTTTATTGGGCCCAATAAAGAACGGTAAGGCGAACAACCCACAACAAGGCAGTGCAAGGAGTTCGGCCCTGAAGACAAGATGCACAAATGTTTTATACTTCCCTCCCCCTCCCATGAGGCGCATCCACCCCCTGGAGCAGGTGAGGGAGTGGTCTTCGGGAAGCCTCCAATGGGGACAGTTCAGGGACCTCCCAGGGGAGGTTCCAGGATAGTCTCAATGTCTTGAAACAGGATATCAGCTTAGCTCGTCCGTCCCCAACGATGAACAATCAATAAAAACAACAGCAACTCTGAACTAAAGAAGAGAGAACAACCCAATTCTGTGGTCTGAACACATACTGTACAGATAATTTCCTGCAAGCAACTTTTCCCAAAGCAAGCGATTAATATGAAAAACAAGATTAGTCCTACAAAGTGACTATTTGAGGCCAGAGAATGCTGCCGTTACTTCTGTTCATCATGAACTAGGGTAGATGGAGTAAAAAAAAAAAGGTAACATCATACCAGAGCATTAGCCAGAACTAAACTACTCAAAGCGTGAAAAACACATATTAACAGCTATTTTAAGAATGCACAGACTAAAAGCTAGTGGGTGGAATGTAGAAAGCTACCCTGCATTTCTACACAATGTGGAAACATTTTGCTCCAACTCCTGATGGAGTGGTGGTATAAACCCCTTGATAAAGCCTTCAAATTTGAATTGCCTGCTAGACTGGGATCGGAGCTAGCTGATCTTAACACGAGGTCAAGTCACCCAGTGCTCCCATCCCCGGCCATCAAAAGCCATGTTGCTTAAGGATGCGGAACATTGTAGCCTGAAGGCCAACAGGCTAAGAAAGGTCATCCATTGTTGTCATACAAATAATATTGCTTTTCACTGTAACTGCTAAAAGAATGGACAGTTTTCTCTTTGATGCTCATGGAAGGTGAGGACAATCAAATTACACTGGGGCGAATAAGAAAATGACAGTCAAATGATTCCAGGAATACAGGAGAAAGATACAGTACTACCTACCAGTCAGAATTATTTGTTTGGTAAAACAAGCAATTAATATGCAATAGCTTCAATTACACATGCTTAGATTTAGTTGCAGGCTAAGCTACAGTGAGAAGCCATAAATTACTTCATGTGGCACCAAGCCAGAGGGTGGGGGCGGGAGTAAGGAGTAGAATTGACCAGTGCCAAGCCTTTAAATAGCACGGCATGTCCATATTTAGACAATCCTCACTTTTCTCATTCCAGGTGTTCCTTTGCCCAGCTTCGCAGACCCCTAAATATTCAATTAGCCACTATGTCCATTTTTATTGTTTATTGTTTATTGTTTGTTTTTGAAGGCTAGGGATGTGAGGGCTCGCTTGTCTTTTAATCCCATGAAAACTGCTCTTGAGAATAAATACTCTGCCCAAGCCAGTTTCAAAACTTAATCTGATAGCAAAGACTATTTTTAACAACTACTATTCATGCCTGGTATAGATTAGCAAACCAGATACTTGAGGTGAAATACTCTAAAAATACCGTAATAGTTGCCTGAAACAACCACAAACTGCTTGTTCTTTAAATTAAGACTAGATAAATACTGGCCTTCCTAAATCCAAGACATGCCTAAACACATGTTTCTATGCAGGAAAATACAAACCCAACCAAGCATGATAGCTGCTTTAATAAAACAAAACAACCTTAATTTGTGCATGCTTACTATTAAAAGGGCCCAGCTATGGCCCTCCCCTGATTAACCAACAGAGACATTGTCCTCAGGATGAACTAAAGAGCTCTTGCCATCTACATATAATTCCCCCCCCCCAAATAATTGTTTTTCTGATCTTTTTTTTTTCAACTAATAGATATAATCTTTTAAAAAACAATCTGAAGTAAGGGGTGAAGGGTCATAGCTAAGTGAAACCTCTTTTGCAAGCCCATTAAAAGGATGTTTGCATACTCACAGCAATGATATTGACAAAGTCATTTTCTCCCAATGTGTCCAGAATCGTGATCACGGTGTGCTTGGCAATGGTCAGCCGCAGACCCTTCATGCTTCCACTGATGTCCACCACGATTACTATATCCTTGGGCGATGTAGCTGCTTGGATGTACCTTGGAAGGAACAGGACAGGGAAAGCAAAAAATACCAAGTGCATGTGCCAAGAGGGTCCAAGAGACGCGCAAGCATAGGAGGCGACACATGGGCCTAGCCTAAAGAGATGATGAATGCCTTACATATGATAAACCTTCCTTGGAGCGACTGAAAGCTGAGACCAACTTATGACAGCTCCTGGCTTGCCAAGATAAGGAAATAATCTGTAGATGCCATCTTTATGATCCTTTCTCCCTCTTACTGCTAGGTTGGGCACCACAGCCACATGCTCCTGTTCCCTTGCAAACATTAATGCAGAGGAACATTGCATGTAGGACATGCATGAGGGAAGACCTTGCACAGTGGCCTCACCTGAAGCATTTTGGAATCCATATGTCTGTGAAGATTCTCAGTCATCCAGGTGAGTTCATCTGGAAGTTGAGTCATGGCAACTGGACTTCTTTTCTTGAGAGATCTCTCAAGAAAAGGAGTCTAATTGCCGTGACCAAGGGCGTATCTGGGGGGGGGTAAGGGTGCATTTGCCCCAGGCGCACAGTAATTTGGGGGCACCTGGAAGGGAGCAGCAGGAGGAAGCCATGTGCCCTCCCGCCAGACATCCTCTCCCCTCCCCCCCGGGGTAAGGCTTGGTGACGGGACCCCCTCTGCTGCCTCTGCACAAGAAGAGTGGCAAAGCAGGCAGCCATGCGTGGAGTGCGATGGCCACAGCACCCTCCTCCTCCTCTTCCTTGTTTTGCTCCTGGCCCACCATGGGAGAGGTATAAGGTGCATGCGCGCGCGCACACACACACAAAGCCCGTACACTTGCACACACTTACACCCCACACCCTCGTGATTGCCCCTCCCTGCTGGGTGAGTGTGATGCGGTTGGGGGGGGAGGGGTGCAAAAACGGACTTTGTCCTCAGGTGCTCCAAACCCTTGCTACGCTTCTGGCCATGACTCAACTTCCAGATGTGGAATCTACAGTGATGGCAGTGAAGACAGAGAGTTACTAGCATGGATGGCTCAAAATATAGATTAGATAAACTCACAGAGGTTTGTGGTATCAATGGCTAATGATCAGGTTAGCTAGATCACACCTACACAGAGGCAAAAGAGAGGGCACAGTGGCACTCTTGTCATCCTTGAGGAGCTCCTCTGCCCTACGGGCAAACGGTCCTCACTGTAGGCACACAGTGCTGGGCTAGGTGGACCTTTGGTCTGACCCCCACATTATGCTTCTTAAGTCCTTATTTAACAGCATCACCTCAACTGAAATTGGCAGTACTTTCGAAACGCCCGTCATTCATAATCATTACAATGGTTAAAGGGCACAAAGGGCACAAAGATTCAAGAGTAACTGGAATCAAACAAATGCAAAGAAACTTTTCAAAATCTCTTACCACCCTCGATTTCTACAGTCAAAGGATAGGACTCCATTTTCATCGGGCGTCCATTTTATCCCTGGAGAAATGCCAAAAAATAAGTTTGCTACTGAATTGGTGCACACACATGTACAAACACAAACCCTTCTATTCAATCATTATAATTAGGGTTTTGGGGTTCAGTTCTTTATTTCCACTATTTAAGTATCAGTACTGTACATGTTCTTCTATACAGTGTATCCATTTGAAACAATGCAGTTAGATCTAGTCATGACAACCTAAATCCAGTACCACCTTCACCCTAAAAAGAAGGAAATGTAATCAGGCAGGCTCAGTAAGGAGCCTATAAGACCCTTGCACACTTCCATATAGGTTTGTATGCCGAGTCCTCTGTCCCCTCTTTATGTATGATAATCTCGTATAACCTAAATTCTACCAACAGAGCAGGGATTCTCCATTGCTAAAATGGCAATTTGCATTTCTTCCCCTAATGTTGGAGGCACTCTAACCCCAAGATTTCTACCTAATAGTGTGAATTTATAATTTCTCTTATAAACACATTTCTACAGCACATTTCTACATAGTACTACAGTAGTAGGCGTAATATTAATAACTTTGGGGGCAGGTAAATGTGTTACTTTTCACTGAAGGTCAAATGAGGCAAGATGCTAAATCTGCACTGAAAAGTGATATTTTCTTAACTGGTAAAGAATCCCCTGTTTATCCTAGAACATGAACCTCATGGTTCAGTGGTTAAACTGCTGTACTACAGCCAAAACTGTGCTCATGATCTGGGGTTCAAGCCCAGGTAGCCGGCTCATGGCTGACTCAGCCTTCTATCCTTCTGAGGTTGGTAAAATGAGTACCCAGCTTGCTGGGGAGGCAATGTGTAGCCTGCATAATTAAATTATAAATTGCCCAGAGAGTGTTTTAAGCACGATGGGGCAGTATATAAGCAGAACACTTTTCTTCTCTGTCTTTCTATATGTGTTTCTGTCTGTCTTTCTGCTAGAACAAAACTTAATCACCTTTGTATGTTACAAACTAGCTTGTTTGTTTTGTGACTGGTTAACCCCACTGACACTGATTCCACTGCTCCAAAAAGCAGAAAACTAAATTTAAAATCACTATTATTGGTCCAACAATTGCGAAAATTCATTTTTATCTCATTTATAAAACAAACATATTTCAGTTATTTGGTGCAGTCCAATACACAAATCTACAAGGCTAGGGCAGTCGAATTATCTGAAAGGAGGAAGGATACTAAAGGTGACTTTACACATAGATGTTCTCCAGATGTATTAGACTACATCTCCCATAATCCCACAGCTAGCCTCATTGTGATCCCTCAACACATGTAACTCAACACATCTGGAGGGCAGTACATTGGAAAGAGATGTATTGAAAGGTCATCAATTCCAATTGTCAGATTCTTAATCTGTCTGAATTTATAATTACTGCACATTTCTCTCATGCTCACTCTGCAAACAACAACAAAAAGTAAACCTCGTTTGGGTCTCAACAAGGTATACTTAGGCATCCATTTAATTATTCTGGTACAATTATTAATATTTTTTCTTATACGCTATCCATGTTTACCAACAATGGTGCCCTCCTGAGGTGGCAGTGTGTCTCGGAGTCAGTGCACGCAGTAGATTGCAGGCTTAGAAACATTTCTGTAGTAACATTGAAAAATGGATTCTAGATCTATGTACAAGTTTTCCTATCACCAGAATCTCACATTTCCTGAAAAAAAGGCCAGACAGACATGGCCTTTTGGACATGGCCTTATGAGGAAGGGCTAAAACATTTGGGGCTTTTTAGTCTGGAAAAAAGGCGCCTGAGGGGGGATATGATTGAGACGTAGAAAATAATGCAGGGCATGAGTAAAGTAGATAGAGGGAAGCTCTTCCCCCTCTCACAAAACACCAGAACTCGGGGACATACACTCAAATTGTGGTCTGGGAGAGTAAGAACAGACAAAAGAAAACATTTTTTTCACCCAGCACGTTGTTAGTCTGTGGAACTCCCTGCCACAGAATGTGGTGATGGCATCTGGCCTGGAAGCCTTCAAAAGGGGATTGGACAGATTCCTGGAGGAAAAGTCCATCACAGGTTACAAACCATGATGGAGATGTGTAATCTCCAGGCTTAAAACCAGGGTACTTCAAGGGCCAGATGCAGGGGAGTGCTATCAGGAGACAGATATCTAGTCTCATGCGCTCCCAAACGCATCTGGTGGGGCCACTGTGAGATACAGGAAGCTGGACTAGATGGGCCGTTGGCCTGATCCAGCATGGCTCTTCTTATGTTCTTATGTTCTTATTACCTGGGTAAAGCCTGAAGAATCCTGTAGAACTGCCAAAGTATTGCCAGGTGAGAGTAGGATCTCTTTCAAAATTATCCACAAAAATGGGATTCAGCGCTTCAGACATATATACTCCATTAAGAATAGCAGGATCTGTAACAAAATAAAACAATAAGAGAATAAAAGAACATGAAATCTTTTTTTCTGCCTAGAAAATGAGACGAGAATGAAAAGTCATGGAGTATACAGATGAACCAAAAATCTCCAACCACAACTTCTATTCAAACTTACAGTGGCTAGAATCCTAACAGATACAATTAAATGCATAAAGCTGCTTGATATTATCTGGACAATGTAATCCATCCGTTCCATGTCATAGGTTCCAAAAATGTGGCATATATAATATTCCATTGGAAGACAGAATTCCTTGAGTGCTGAAAGCATTTAATCATCACAGCAGTTGCTTTTGACTCCCAACACAGCACATTAGTTTACTTTGTTTTAAATTAGTTACCAGGAGATAAGCATGGGGCTTTGTTTGTAAATATGATTCATTAATCATAAAGGCCTGTGGCAGTAATGTCAGCAGAATGCAAATGGACTTCAGCTTCTAATGATGATCCATATAATAATGATCCATAACATAGAATTTGCACACACTCCACCCCATTTAGTTCATCTGGCAACAATTCTCCATGGACTCAAGCACATGACTTTCCTCTATCTACTACAGGGGTGTCCAAACTTTTTGCAAGGAGGGCCAGATTTGGTGAGGTGAAAATGTGAGGGGGCCGACCATTCAGCCGCACTTGGCCCTTGGGCCAGACTTTGGACAAGCCTCTAGGACATGCAAGGAGGAGGGGAGAATGCTGCAGCAACGGAACTAGGGGTGGGTAGGCTGGGCAGGTAGCTGGGGGGATGGACAGAGGCAGAGAGGGTAGGCAAACCATAAAACTTCAAGCTGACGTCTCTGTCTGGTATGGGGAGGGGCCAGCTGGCGGTGATGCATCGCAGGCTGAGCCGGTGGGGAGAAGAGGCCGTGGGACGCTTGAAATTTGAAAATGGGCTGCGTTTGGCCCCCGGGCCGGACTTTGAACATGCCTGATCTACTATATAGTAGGAGGTCCTTTAAGGTGGAACAGCATTTGAGATCTAAAGACTGAACTACACATTAAACTAAAAAAGGCTTATGACTTATCTCCCAGTTCTTCCCCCTCCCTAGTCATTGCCTTATTAAACTTAGCAAACTTAGTAATCTTGGATGTTCATGCTCTTGTGAACAGATGACCAGCACAGTAGTCGGTGACATTGAGGTCTTTTTCCCTGTACCTTTCCATGGTCTAAAACCTCTGAAGCTGTTATTCATCCACAGGAAGAAATTACAGAATCCAGTACAGTATATTGATTGCATTTCACACACATAGGCACAAATAGAGCAAAAATAGTAGGCAGGAAAAGAGATATTTAGATCCAGATGACACAATGCACGAAAGGGGTCAAATGACCCATTTCCCTGAGTTACTCCACAGATTAAATTAACAACCCTCCTCCTAGTAGGGGGTTTACGTATCTGCAGGTTGACTGGGGGTTCTAAAAGCTAAAATCCAAAACTTCCAGAGGATGAAAGGCTCCCCCATCTTCAGCTGAGCCTTTATGTGCACAAAGTACATCACCCTTCCATGAAATTGTATTCTTAGGAACATGTCTCTAAACAGAAATCTGGAAATCAAGCAAGAAACAAGTGACATAGTGTGGGTTGCCTGTACCTGGGGCAAGGCAAGTATTCTGCCACCTAACCCAGGCATGTCCAAACTTCAGCCCTCCTGAACACAACTCCCAAAATTCTAAGCTTAGATTGCCAGTGACAAAGAACTGTGGGAGTTGTGGTCCAAAACATCTGGAGAGCCGAAGTTGGAACATGCCTGACCTAACCCAAGAACAGGGGGCATTTGCATGTGAGCAAGTGCACTCTGGGCAGGCAGCTAAAGCCCAAGCCATGGAGGGGGTCTGACTTCCCACCATCTTCTTGGGGTTCCCCCTGGCTGCCCTGCCTGCAAACGACCAGCCCCTGAGCAACCCACCTCTGCACTGGAGGTGGGTAGGTGAAAGGCAGCATGAGTTGTTGTGGGGAGAAGTCTGAAGCAGCAGCAAATTCTTTCTTGAACCTATAAAAACAACCACCTGTCAGTGCCAAGGCAGGGGTGTAGTAGCAGAACAGAAGAGACAGGTGAGCTGGCCCCATTGCTGGGCCAGGTAATTCTTCTCCCAGCATGGGAGTCACAGCCAGTTTAAGGGAGAGCTGTAGAAAAATGGTTCAAAAGAAGCATGGGGTGTGCTTGGTGGTGCCAGCAGCCACCCTGATTTGGGCATTGGGTGCATTGGGACAGACTAGGTGCCACTTGCAGGTGCAGGACTCTTCCTGGAGTAGTCAGTGATCCAGGCAACTGCGGAGGCCAAGGGTCTCCATTGCTTCTGCCAGCTCCCCCAGATGATGTCCCTTGGTCATGTGCTTCTGAGCCATGACTGAGCCAGTGAGAAAGGGGAAGAAGCAAGCAGGGCATGTCCAGGAAGCATCTGTTGTTGCCCAGGGCAAGGGGGCAGGAGGACAGACGATGGAACCCGGTACTTATTGCTCCTCTGGCACACCCACACTATGCCACTGCTAGAAACTCAGTACATGCATGAGAGCATACAAACCACAAGTCTATGGTTCCATCTTATTTCTCTTCCCTTGGTCTTCATCTTGCCAATTGTGTTTTGCCCGCTTGTTTTTCTTATTTCCCCTGTGGCTTTACTATAATATCTTTGGCAAACTAAAAGCAGGAGTGCTGTACCTTTGTTATAGACATTTGTTGGCAATTGTATATCGCTGTAGGTTGTGTTCACCAGCAGGTTATTGAAGTGCTCGTTGGGTTCCAGAATGAATTCGTCACCGAGTTCCACATAATTATCATTCTCATCCTTTTCATTAATGAGAACAGCATTGTAATAATCAAACTGGAAATGAAGAAAAACACAAACGAATATATTTTATGGGATAGCTGACAATCTGTTATACACAAAGGAACAATTGAATCTGAAGCAGGATTGCAGTCTGTCAAAGTTTACATTGAATAAAACATGTTGGTCTTCACCGCTCAGCAAGACTCTCCATTATTCTATAAAGAATGAAAGAATATTAGATAGAACAGTGGGTCTCAAATTTGGGGTCCCCAGATGTTCTTATAGTCAAACTCCCAGAAGCCTTCACCACTAGCTGTGCTCGCCAGGATTTTTGGGAGTTGTTGTCCAAGAACATCTGGGACTACAACTCCCAAATCAATTATTCAAATGAACAATCTTAGAATTAGAGGATGACCATGAATAAACATTAGCCACTTGTTATTCACAGACACTTTTTGTAGCCTTCTGAACATATAAGATTGTCACATGGCAGATGGAGCAGTATCATTTCTTTGGATCCAGAGGGAAGGATCAGATGCAGCAAATTGAAAATAAAAGAAGGGAGATATAAAGTTAACATTCGTAAGATCCTTCTGACAATGAGAGCTGTTCAACAACAGGCTGTCTTTCATGTTGGTGGATTCTTCTTCACTAGAGATTATTTTAATAAGGTTGGAATAGAATAGAATAGAATAGAATAGAATGGAATGGAATAGAATGGAATAGAATATTATTGTCATTATGCACATGCAAGGTATGTACAACAAAATTAGAGTGCTGTTGCACTGCACACTCAAAACAACAAGGCACCATACAAAACACATAAAACACCATAGAATCATAGAATCATAGAATTATAGAGTTGGAAGAGACCTCATGGGCCATCGAGTCCAACCCCCTGCCAAGCAGGAACCCCTTCACAATATTTCCGACAGATGGCCATCCAGCCTCTGCTTAAATACCGTCAAAGAAGGAGACTCTACCACCCTCCGTGGCAGCATATTCCACTGCCGAACAGCTCTAACTGTCATGAAGTTCTTCCGAATGTTCAAATGGAATCTCTTTTCCTGTTGTTTGAAACCATTGCCCCGAGTCCTAGTCTCTGAAGCCATGGAGAACAAACCTGTTCCCTCTTCAATATGACATCCTTTCAGATACTTAAACATAGCTATCATATCCCCTCTCAGTCTTCTTTTTGATAGGCTAAACATTCCCAGTTCCCTAAGCCGTTCTTCATAAGACATCTCTTCCAGGCCTTCAACCATCCTAGTCGCCCTCCTCTGCACCCGCTCGAGGTTGTCAACATCCTTTTTAAACTGAGGCGCACAGAACTGGACACAGTACTCCAGGTGGGGTCTGACCAGAGCAGAATAGAGTGGCACTATCACCTCCCTTGATCTAGACACTATGGTTCTGTTGATGCAACCAAGAATCGCATTGGCTTTCTTGGCCGCCGCATCACACTGCTGGCTCATGTTCAATTTGTGGTCCACCAAGACCCCCAAATCCCTTTCACAGGTACTATTCTCTAGCCAAGTGTCCCCCATCTTATATCTGTGCAATTCATTCTTTCTACCTAGATGTAGCACCCTACATTTCCCTCTGTTGAAATCCATTCCATTAGCTTTGGCCCAGTCTTCTAATCTGTCAAGGTCCTTTTGGATTTTCATCCGATCCTCTAGGGAATTAGCAACCCCTCCCAATTTGGTATCATCTGCAAATTTAATTAGCATACTCTCTATAAGATATTAAGAACTCTTAAAACCACATACAAAATTTAGAACACTACTTGAAAACTGCTTAGGATGATGCTAAAACTGTCACATTTAACTTAGATACCGCTCTTGGACAGAAAAGCAAAGTATTTTGCTTATATACTGCCCCATACCACTTCAAGTAGTCTCTGGGCGGTTTACAGTTTTAATTACAGTATGCAGGCTACACATTGTCCCCCCTCCCCAGCAAGCTGGGTACTCATTTTACCGACCTCAGAAGGATGGAAGGCTGAGTCAACCATGAGCCTGCTACCTGGGATTGAACCCCAGGTTGTGAGCACAGTTTTACAGACATTTAACCACTGTGCCAAGGGGCAGTTCTTTAGTCTATTTGTCCTTGACTCAAGAGTCCTATATCTCCTGCCATATCGCAACAGTTCAAAAAATTGGTGGCCAGGATGCAAAGGGTCTCTCAGAATTCTAGATGTCTTCCTTAAGCATCTGGAGTTGCATAATTCTTCCAAAGGAGGAAGAGGACAGCCCACTATCCTTTGGGCAGTGTTTATAACCCTCTGGAGCGCCCTTCTATCTGCCACTGTGCAACTGGCGAACCAGACACAAAGGCAGTAAGTGATAGTGCTTTCTATAAAGCCCAAGTAGAAGGTTACCAACAGGTTCTCATACAGTTGTTGCCTCCTGAGAATTCTCAGAAAATATAATCTCTGTGGGCCCTTCTTAACCAGTGCTTCAGTGTTAGCGCTCCAAGTCAAATCCTCCTGTATACAGGACAGCCATCTGTCAGGGTTATTTTCGCTTTGGATTTCCTATTTCATCAGGAAGTTGGATTTAATTACCACTAAGGTCCTTTCTAGAGATGGGCATGGATCAATGTGGCGTGCTCCATCAGAATTCCCTTCCCTTCCCTTCCCCTCCACCCCCCACCTGGTCAGCTGCCCCACTCACAATCCAGTGTGTGTCACCTAGGTTCTCCTTCTCCGATGGTTCTCCAGTTCAGGCAAATGCTCGGGCTTCCCTTCCCTGCCTCCTCTAGCAACCAATCACTAAGAAGTGGGGATTTTTGCTGCACAGCCAATGAGTGTTCAGCTGCCGGAATGGAAACCTGAGCTCTTGCCTGGATTGGAATGCCACTAGAGATGGAGAACTAGGGCAGCATGTGATGGATTGTGAGTGGGGCAGTCAGCAGGGGGTGGGGGTGGGAGAAAATGCACAACACCTATGTGGATGTGCTTATGAATTGTGACAAAGCAGGCCAAACTGATTTATGCCCATCTCTAGTCCAGTTCTACAGTTCTATGATTTTAATGACTAAGATAACTTCTGTTTGTTCTGAATAACATATGCACCACTTGCAAGAATACTGTACCCAGAACCTGATGCATCTCAGTACTGTCTTTACTGTAATGAGCTCCTTCCTCCAATGGGCACAGAGTGGCATATGTGGTCCTCCCAACATTCATGAGAAGAAACTTAAACCCAGAGATAGTGGTTATATGATGAATCAACAGGCAGGTCTGTGAAATCCTTGCCACTACAGTAGGACCCCGGTATCTGCTGGGGATCAGTTTCAGGCCTTCCCGTGGATAATGAAAACAGCGGATAAACACCCCAAACCCAAAACTGCTGTTTTGTGATAGTAGTTTGCTTTACAGCTGCTGTCTTACAACAGTAGCTTGCTTTACAGCTGCTGTCTATGACAGCTTGCTTTACGGCTGCTGTTTACAACAGTAGCTTGCTTTACAGCTGCTGTTTGTGACAGTAGCTTGCTTTGCGGCTGCTGAGTTATTTATTTAATTATTTCCTCTGTCAACATAACAGAATCAGTGGTTAATGAATCAGTGGATACGGGGCTCCTACTGTACTAGCTGGACCAGAAGTAGTAAACACATTAGCCCAGAAGTGGTTGGGGAAGTTGCCCACAAGATCTTCAGAGAAGTAGACAAAAACATTAAGGCTGAGGAAACCCTGTATTTCTTTGAATGCATGAAAATAAAATAAGTTACACATCTTTTCCCTGTACTGCACATTCCTTACTGATAATGGCTTTCCCCCACTGACCTACATTCTGAGACTCATTCTATATTCCTCCGGATTTTATGCTGGTAAATTCATCAAACACCCAGCTGAATCTCAATCCTCCAGACTACTTTGGCAACACAGAACGCCTCGGTAATTGGCAGTTTTGCTAACTGGCTGTCTGGAGCTGTGTGGTGCTGTAATGGAAGTTTGTTAAATGCTATAGTCTGAATGTCAGATTTACTGATAACTGCTGTGAATGAGGTGCCATACATATTTGTAAGCACTCTTACGATGAACCTCTGTGTTACCTGACCTCATCAGGTCATAGATTAATTTCTTTGCCCTTAAAGGTTGTCATGGACTGTACCCCAGATGCCTTACGAGAATTTAGTAGCGAACTTAAATTAATAAAAAAAGTCATAAAACAAATAGAAAGTATTAATTTTACCACTGAGTTTTGCTGTTGGCTCGCAAGAGCTTGGAGTTACACACAGTCCATGGGTTGACTCTTCCCCACATCTAGTCTAAAGATGGAAGGACTGCTGGCTACTGTACTTCCATGTCTGACTATTGCAACAGGGCTAAATCCTCCAGCTATGACAGCACAAGGGAAGTCACTGAAAGCACAGAGAAAGCGCTCCAAACCCTGGTCCTCATTGTAGTCTTTACAGTCAGAATATTACAGGTTGCAGGATGAGAAACCACAGCAATTTGTCATCTTTTGCAAAATATATTTCATGCTCATTGGTCTTTTAAACATCATTAGATATAAGTGGCTCCAAAGAATAAATTGTGAATACATTCATACGAAGCTTTGTTCCTTTTGATTTAGAAATGTCTCATTATTTATTCCCAATGGAAAACTATGTCAGTAACAGAACTAATTAAGCAAGAAGTTAGATTTAATCACTTTATTTAGGAATACATTGCCGCAAGATATAACACACCTGACATTACTGTGAATTGTTAGAAATTGCTTGTAGCAAAGTGTATTATTTTACAGTTCTAGAAATAACACCCTTCACTTATAATTGAAAACTAGATTGAATATAATTGTACTTCTCCATTAAAGAACTAATAAAGCACTCACAGGTGGGATAAACTACAGAAACATAATGCAATTTGGCAGTCTTGACTAGAATTGTTCTCTAACTGAACATTATTCTTTGACTAGAATTGCCTTTTCTTATTTCCTCTAATAGTTTCTACTATAAAATTCTCTCCTTCTGATTTTTTTGTCTACAGTAATTTGAATTTTAATGACTAGAAATATTATTGAATGAAATAGCCAAGATTTGCTAAATCAAGAAATATCAAACCTCTTTGCTGTATTATTGAAGTTGTAATTATATTCAATAAATATCCAGGCTCTGTGAATAAGATCTCAGAATGTGAAATCCTGAAGTATCTTCCACAAAAAGGTCCTTTAAACCCTCCTCCTCCTCCTTTTCAACAGCACGGCAGCAGCAAATTGGTTACAGTACTAATTTTAGGCTGAAGTGTTCATAAAATTACTTGCTGTGGCCCAAGCAACCAATGCAGAATGTAAATCCCTGGTATAAATACAAGTACAATGTTTGCCAACAGAATCCGTTTATCATACATTAAGCTACTAGTCACCAGAGGCACAGAAATCAAATTTTGTACCAGCCAGTGGAATACATACAAAATGGCACGTCTTGTAAATAAATGGCATATTTGGTAAAGATATTTCTGAGAGTCTGAGAGTTTTATAAAACTGCACACTGACATGGCAAAAAGGTGAAAGAAATTTATTAATTAAAGAAGGCAAAACTAAGTCTAGAAGAAGATGCATACAGAGGGATGGAATGGATATAAATGAATAAATATGTCTTCATACAATAACAATCCTGACATTTAGTTCTGTATGTAGAGAGAAAGGACTGAGGCAACACCTTTTTTATATATAGACGGATGATAATTGGTTTTGTTTTTTAATGGAGAAACATAAACTACAGTCATCTTCAGTTGAAGAGTACAGGACAAACTCAGGTTTACCAACTGAGAGAAAACGAAGCGATATTCTGGGTTGGGTTACATGCAGCCTTCTACCTGTCACTGGACTGATCATATATTTCTCTTTATTACTGGTCATGCAACTTTGAACTATTGCCAATGGTAGACCAATAACATCAAGGAAAACCACAGGTTCCCAACCCAGCGACAGAAAACGATACATGGCTGGCCTTTCACTTCCTACTGAGCAGTGCACATAATAAAAACAGAACTTGGGGATCAAAAAAACAAAACAAAACAAAACAAAAAACAAAAAACACTTGATTAAGTACGCCGCTTACCTCCAAGGATGAGTTGAATTCATGGTACAGATCTGCATCTTCAGCTGCCTCGACTAAACGCTATAATTAACCCCCCCAAAAAAAAAATTCACAAAAAGA
The DNA here is from genome assembly GCA_023846285.1 of Phrynocephalus versicolor. Lineage (NCBI taxonomy): Eukaryota > Metazoa > Chordata > Lepidosauria > Squamata > Agamidae > Phrynocephalus > Phrynocephalus versicolor. The sequence continues at coordinate 10,601,865 of JAHTLZ010003526.1, read as the reverse complement.
TTATTAGGAATAGGAAGGGAAGTGATAGGTAAGCATCTTCAAAAAACACAAGAGAGCTTAAAATAAAATTCACATCTCACTGTACAATGTTTCCTCCCAAGCTATTTGTCTCCCCACAATTATAAGTGCAAAGGAATCAGGTATTTATATCCCAATGGCGTCTATTTTAAACATGTTTCCAAAACTGACAATTGAGGCAACACTGCTTTTATGGATAGAACCCAGTGTCTCACTGTTAAGTTCTGTTTAAGCAAACCTTCCTCTAAAGGAGGTGATGTGACATTCATAGTTTCATGACAAATCCAGCTTTCTCCAAACAGAGACATGGTGGTGGGTGAGAAAGTTCTAACCGGTTGAATTTCTGTGATAAGTCAGAATGGAGTATGGGGAAGGGGGGGACAACCGCCGCCAATGGAATTCACCTTTGGTCTCTGCATCTTGCTGAGCCCAGAAAGGACACTCAAAAAGAGTAAAGAGAACTATACAATTCTATGCAAATCTTTCCTGCCTCAAAATTAAATGTAGCAGCAGCAGGTTATATTCACAGCATCTCAGGACTGGCCCCAATAATCCTTTGAACTGCCTTTTTATGATACTAAGTAGACTATTTATACATGTAACCAGAGAAGCAACATTAAAAGAAGCTTTGCAGCCTGTGCAATCACAACCCCCCCCCCCAACTTTGGGGCTAGGGAGCTCAGTGACCTTCCTGGTACTTAGTTTACAAAAAAAAAAAAGTCAACAGGTTGCTACTAGGGCACCATATAAAAAATGACACACTGTTTCGTCGTTTTGTTATTTAAGAAAATGAAACAAAGCAAAAGAGGGAAGCAGTGTTTCATTACAAACAAAATGAAACACCATTTTCCCTCTAAAAAGAAATGATTCGTTCTAGAGGAATTGGCAGGGGAGCTTCCTCAAACTCTTCCCTGAAACCCCCTGAAATTTGGAAAGATTTGGGGGTCAGGGGGCTGACTTATGAAGGAAAAAAACCTTCTAATTGGAATTGGAAGCTGATCGGGCCAGCAATAGTGCTGCCTCCACTTCCCATATGATTCTGTATATGATTCCAATTAGAAGTTTTTTTCCTAGGGGCACCACCCTTTGGAGCTTCATAACTCAGCCCCCTTTGCCCCAAGTGTTTCCAAATTTCAGGGGGTTCTCTAAAATCACTTTCTGAAGGTACCCCTGCTACTTTGGTGCCCCAAGGTAAGTCATTTTTGATTGCATATTTTTTAAAAATATGAACTCAACAATTATTGTAAAAATATGCAATCAAAATTGACTTACCTTGGGGCTCCAAAGTAGCAGAGGTACCTTCCCAAAGCAATTTTAGGGAACCCCCTGAAATCTGGAAAGATTTGGGGGTAAGGGAATTTACTTATGAATCTCTAAAGGGTCTAGGGGTAGTTAATTGGCAAAGTGTGCTGGGGGTGTGGAGGGAATCGGGGAGTGCTGATCCCATGGGGGATGTTTTGTCTCATTTTGTTTTGTAATGAATTTTTTTGGAAAAATTTCATTACTTATGATACAAAACGAAATGGTGGGATGAAACGGAACAAAACGAAACACAATTTTTCCATTTTGTGCCCATCCCTAGTTGCTACAGTCTGACTCAGTTTATTATATCAGGATCAAATGGCCATGTATAACCACCAGTATAGATTACTATACCACCATTTATGTAGCAAAAACATATTATTTGTAATTGCACAGGCCGTAGAACTTTGTGGCTGGAACTGAATTACATGAGTGTGCACAGATGTTTACTTTAATGCATATGCATGACTGAAAGTGCACAAGATAACCATGTTTTAAAGGCATTGTTCAGTGAATTCTAAATATTTCTGAATCCAAATGTTCATCTTTAATTTGTAATCTTTTGCATGAAAAGTACCCATGTACATGCTGACTGCTGAGCTATGTCTGAAATCAAGATGCATGCTTATTACATTTTGATTCAATCACATCCTTCTTTTTTCTTTTGTGGAAAGCACCAAGCATTGCATAACAGCATTCACTCTTTCTATTCATACTTTCCTTTACTTACTCAGGGTTAGAAAAGACTTTGGGAGCAACATAATATTCACCTCAACAGCTTCAACTTTCCTCTTCAGCATGCTTTCCATTTCTTCAGAGAACTTCTTCACAAGCTCCAAACCATCTACTTCTTTGATCTTCAAAGTTGGTTCCACATCTTTATATTTCTATCAAAAAACAATTAGACAATAAAGAAGAAATTTTACAAAGAATATGAAGGGCCATTTATCACCAACATGTATAACCACAGTTAACATTCAGCTGAATTTTCCAACAAATATAATCTAGTCTGATACAAATGGATTTCTGACGAAAGAGACTTAAACATGCATCCAATAATAGAATTCACTGGGAAACAAACATGACATAAAATCACTTCAAAATCTCCTAAGGAAGGACAAAAGAGCCCTATGGAGTAAACATATGCCTTATCAATTTGACAGGCACAAGCGATTGATCCTTGCTGGATACCCAAAGGCTAAAGTAATTGATCTAAAACAAAAATGTTAGATTTTCAAAAATCAATACTTGTTTCTTGCAGAAATGAAGTACTTACATCTTGCTTGTGTCCTTGTTACTTCTAATATTTGTATTTGTTGTTGTTGCTATATACGCTGTCAAGTCAGAACTAATTTACAGCAATCCTAATAGGGTTTTCAAGTTAAGCAAGGTACTGTACAATATTTGGGAAATGGTTTTGATCAATATTCCCTCTAATTTTCAGCTGCACTGGGCAGGATTCTTCCCCTCACACCTATGACTTTGGCCCCACAAGGTTCCATTGCAACCAGAACTGTAATTGGAACCTTGGTTTTACTAGTTATACACACACACACACACACACACACACACAAAGAACTGAATTCAGTTATCCCAAGTCCTAGTACATCACTCTATCCCATTATTTCGCAACCTTTTTTTCAAGTCACCACCCCATTTAATAATAGCTAAGTAACCTGTGAGACCTCCCACCATACTGGCATTTAAAGAAAGTACATTGAAACAGATATTTTGGAGGGAATATCATTCTAACATAGTATTTTAATATTAATGTAATAATACATAAATACAGGTGTGCTGTATATCTGGCTGTATCAGGTAAAATTTGAGAAGAAAAAAAGTCAATACACATTGAACTTAATTTTCATTTTTTTGGTTGTGGAAACCACCCTTTCATGGCATCTCATTCGAAAGAAGCCCCCCTGCAATGAAGAGCCCCTCCCCCTCAATCTCAAATAAGCACCTCCCCCACAGCCCCGATTCCCACCCTTTCTTCCTCTTTGATTTTCTTGTCTTCCTCCTTCATGATGGTTGCCTAACTTCTTCTTAAATGCCCCAGCATTAAAGAGATAGCTGGTTCCATTGCCATACTTTAACAGTTAAGAGTTTTTTTTTCTGATATTCAGCTTAAATCGGGGCTCCCTTAACTTAAGCCCATTATTAAGTGTCCTGCATCCTGGAATGTCTGAGAACAGATCCCTTCCCTCCTATGTGCGACTGTCTTTCAAGCATTTGAACCGTGCTATATAGAGATGGGCACGACCAGAAAAAATGACGTTTCGAGTTGTCGTTTGTCGGGACAGGTCCGCTTCGGGTCGTTGCCGTTTGTCGCAATAATTTTCAAAAATTTGCCATTTCCGTTTGTCGTTTGTCATTTGTGGGTTGGGGTGGGGTTGGGGTAAGTGGGCTCTGGGAGGCACCTCTCTGGGTGCCTCTGACGTCTGACCCACTAAGAAGGGAAGGGAAGCGTTTTGCGGAGCTGCCGCATACCATACATTATTACATTTACATTATGTTAGGGTGGGGGGGTAAGTGGCAGAGGCACCTCTGCCTCTGACTCACTAAGAAGGGAAGCATACTAGCGTACTGCTGTACAGGTAGGGATAGGGAATTGGATAGGGGATAGTGGGCTCTGCGAGGCACCTCTCTGGGTGCCTCACTTTGACTCACTAAGAAGGGAAGTGTACTAGCATACTGGCGTACAGGTTAGGAAGAAAAGGAATAGGGGATAGTGGGCTCTGCGAGGCACCTCTCTGGGTGCTTCACTTTGACCCACTAAGAAGGAAAGTGTACTTGCGTACGGATCTGGGTTAGGATTGGGGTTAGGGTAAGGGCTAGGCTTAGGGTTACGGTTAAGGTTAGGGTGGGTTAGTGGGCTGCACCTCTGGGTGCCTCTGACCCACTAAGAAGGACAGTGTACTGGCGTATGGGTTAGGGTTAGGGTTAGGGTTAGGATTTGGGTAGGATTAGTGGGCTTTTAATGCCCTCTCTGGCACACCCAGAAGTCTCAGTCAAAACCTGGCCATGCGATTGGTGGAATGGCTCCAAAAATTTGCATGGTCCCATCCCATGGCCAGCCCATCATTGCGCATGTGCAGGTGTAAAAAAATAAAAATAAAATAAAATAAAATAAAATAAATGGAGATGTTTTATTGCAAGAAAAACCCACTGCTGCTACTATAAAAATTCCAGCAGTTAAAATACCTAATTTTCAAATGTTTCTGTGGTTCTTTGGTGGGTTTTTGGACCACGATTTAAAAATAAATATTGTGGTCGCCATTTTAGATCCCCCCCACCGCATGGCAAATGGAGATGACGAGGATGCCCCCCCCAGGCTGGTACCAGCAGCAGCCCAGGACAGGAGAGGGGGGGAAGGCTGGGGACCCCCGCAGAAACCACCCCTCTCTGGTAGGTGCCCTCACTGAGGCAGGCATATTTTCGCCTGCTTTTATGGCCGGCGGGAATCGGGTTTTTTTTTTAATTTTTAAAACTTTTTTTCTGTGCTGCTTGGCATCGCGCAATTGCCGTGATGCCATGAACGACAATGACAAATCAGACCCAATTTATCTTTATTGGGTCGGGTTCGAGCTGGAGCGGAGTAATTCTCATTAATGTTCCTCGTTAGGTAACAGAAACGACAAACGGAAACGAGGATTTCGCCGAGTCGTGCCCATGTCTAGTGCTATAATATCTCCCCTCAGTGTTCTGATCTCTAAACATGACCAGCTCCTTCTACGTATCCTTATAGGGCTTGGTTTCCAGTCCCCTCCTGATCATTGCTGTTACCCTTCTCTGAACATGTTCCCGTTCATTGGCAACCTTGTTAAAGTGTGGCATCAAGAACTGGAGACAGGACTTTGCCAAACAAAGAGGAACTAATACCTCATGGGAACTGGAAATTCTGCCTATGTTAATTCAGCCCAAAATAGCACTGGACTTTTTTTGAAGCTACACCACACTGCTGGCTCATATTCCGTTTGTGATCTACAAAAATTCCCAAACCCTTCTTGCTTCTAGTGATACTGAGCCAAGTATACCCGCATTTGGCTAGGAATCTGAAAAACTAAGGGGAAGCATTTTGCACCTCAAATTGTCTCTCATTTACTTGGACAGCCAAGTAACCCACTTTCCGTGGGTTAGCACTTGAGATGTGTGCATTTTACCCAAGCTTTTCCTAATTATTCTTCAAATATTTAATTCTGTGAGGGAGAAGGTGAAGGATAAAGGCAAAATAAATTTTAAAATAAATTTAAAAGGGGAAGAAGGCAAAATATTATAGCATGTACCACCCTTGTAGTTTAGTGCTAGCCTGGCCACCATAAACAGTAAGCAACAGCAAGTAGGATAATGTATATAACCTTGCAGTTGAAAACCTCAGCTGGTATGCTATTCTTCCTCTTCCTACATCATGTGGGTTGCCAGAGGCGGTTCATGGGTGATTGAAAAGCCAGTTTAAGCAAAATCAGTGAGGTGCAGCCAATGTTAGGCAAAGCAAAGCCAACACTGGGGAGGATGGGCAGCATGTAGAATTATACAATTTCCAAGTATAGGCAAGGATGTTACCTGTAACCTTAATTAAAAGGAAAGAGAAAAAGCAAGATCAAGGGCTCTGCCATACAAATGGGCTTATTAATTCTACATTAGAGGAAGCTGTGGAGCATTCGTGGATTAAGAAATGCCCTAAGGGTAGGAAAGACAAGAGGAGATTGAACAGAAATAGAATCATATTGAACCGCAAGTAGGCACGCATGGAAACTGTTAGTTCCACTTTGTCTGACTCGCAATGTGAGGGCTTTGTGGCATCCATGTTGATGCTAGCAGAAGAAGGGGAGGGGCTGACCACAAAGGCTAGTCTAGTAGTAGTACCAAAAAGAGGCATATATGGGCCACAGGGAGAAGGCTTAACTTGACTACAAGACTACAGATCATCCCAGCATAGCTGCTGTCTGCCCCATTTAAATCAGCAACATCATCTTTGTTTGCAGAAAAGTTGATTTCTGCTACTCTAAGGGGTTTGCTCTGCAACTCTCCACTGTCATCAAGTAATCTTGCCTATAATTACAGATGCCAGCATAGAAAACTACGCAAAAGCCCTGGTGTAATCTATAAATAACAATAACGATCTAAGAATCTGTATAAAAAACCACTACCAGCAACTCTGAAATGGAACATTTTATGTAAAAAAATATTTTATTAACATTTTAGTAATAAAAACTGGGAACAAAGACAACAAATGTAACTCTCAACTGAAAACAACAACTACACATTTGTATGGGTGTACATTATATTTAAGTTAAACATTAAACCAAATACCCTATCCAATTATAAACAAGTTTATCTTTCTCAGTGTTATTATCCTAATTAACAACACAAGTGATAGCAAATGAATTATATAACACACCTTCTCACAAAAAATGAATGTTTTCCAAGCAATGATTAATGAGTGAGCAATGAGATACATTGTTAACGTCTTAAAAAAATTGTAGATATTTTGCCAGCCGTAAGAGTAATAAGGCTACTCCCTGTCGGATCAGAGATGGAGAGAGTGGGTTTGTACACACACCATCAAGCACAACATTCTGCTTAATGCAACATTCCAAATCAAAGTATATCTGACAGAGGGTTGTCTATTTTTTACTGAATGCCTCCAACATTGGAGCACTCACCACCTCCTGAAGAAATTGGTTCCATTGTTGCCCTGCTCTAATAGCTAGGAGGTTTTTGCTGATATTCAATAAAAATCAGCTTTCATGTAAATTGAACCTATTATTATGTGTCCTGCATTCTCAGGCAATTGAGAACAAACTTTGCCCGTCTTCTGTATGACAACCTTTCAAGTATTGAAAGAGCACTATCACATCTTCCCTCCGTGTTCTTTTGTTCAAGGTAACCATGGCCAGTTCTTTCAGTCTCTCCTCAAAAGGTTTGGTTTCTGGTATCCTGATCATATTTGTTGGCCTCCTCTAAAGCTGTTCTACTTTGTAAGAACCTTTCTTCCACTGAAGGGTCTAGACCTGGACACAGTACTCTAGATGGAGCCTAACAAGATCTGAATAGAGGGAAAGGGGAACTCATACAGTACTTCACAGGTTTTGGAGACCATATTGTTGTTAGGGCAGCTCAAAATAGCATTGGCCTTTTTTGCAGCCACATCACCCTTGTGTGGTCCAGAACAATTCCGAGACCTTTCTTGTATTGAGCATTATTGTAACTGTGCATTTGTTTTTCCCCTAGTTGTAGTACTTTGCATCTATCCTTGTTAAATTTCATTCTGTTTTCAGCCTAGTGCTAGAGTTCAGGAATATCTTTTAATTTTGTTTCTGCCTGTATTAGCTGCTCTACCCAATTTTGTGTCATCTCCAAATGGGATAAATGTCCCTTGCACTCCCTCTGTAATGCTAGTATTTGTTTCCCTACATTATAATACTGATATAACTCGATGTAGGTTTAAGATTCTCAGCAAAGTTTAAATGGAAAAGGTTAAAATAAGTGGACTGCTTTGTCTGGGTTTTTTTTAAACAGTTTATATCCAGTCATGGGTTTCATCCCATCAAGTTTCACCTAGCCATGGATTTTAAGAACATCATCTAACTAAGGACTTTAAAAGTAACCTCCTGGTGAAGAACACCTTTCACCGTGTCTGAACTTCTGGACCATGCTTTAAAGAAGGGTGATTGACTGCACTCAAAAGCTTGCAATGTTCATTGCCTATAAATGTATTGCCTATAACCTGTTTTTGCAATTGTGTTTTGTGATGGCCACATGGCTCAACTCCTTTTTGCCTTGATTGGAATTGTGATGATACCTAGAAAGAGCCGGCATTCCCCAGACACCTGGAATGAGGCACAAGAACTCTCAACATCAAAGGGCAAGACTGTTTCCACTAGGTAATATAACTTTAATTCAATCCGGTTCTAATTGGCAAACTTAGTGGACTTGCCAATTTTTTTTTACCCCAAATCCAGAATGAAGCACATGGGTCCTTTGTATATCAACCCATCCCCCCGCCCAGGCCAAAAAGGATTTGTATGTCTCGTAGTGCCAAATGGGGCTGGGTAAGGGAGGTATATGACCCATGTTTCTTTGTTTGAAGAACAGGGGTGTGACTTAAGAAACAGCCTTTTACAACTGCCCGTCTTGCCTCCAACAAGACTCCTGTCCTGGCTAAAACATCACCTAGCCATGGGTTTTAAGGACATCATCTAACTAAGGACTTTAAAAGTAACCTCCTAGTGAAGAACATCTTTCACCATGTACAACATAAAAATTCCGGAGATAGGGGAAATTTGCTTAACAGAATCGCCTATCTGGGACCTGCTTTGAAGAAGGGTGATTGACTGCACTCGAAAGCTTGCAATGATCCTTTTTTATTTTTAATAGTGGCCTATGAAGGTATCACCTGTAACCTATTTTTGCAATTGTGTTTTGTGACGGCCACACGGCTCAACTCCTTTTTATCAGTAAATACAATCCCTGTTGTGTTTATGTCTTTGAACTAAGATTCCTATTTCTTTCTGTTTGTTTCCCGCATTCCTGGCATTTGTATATAGGCACTGGAGACTGTATAACTTGTGGACTGCTTTTCTTCATGCATTTTTATGAGAGTCGGACACAACTTAACAACTGAACAACAACAACAACAACAACAACAATGGGCTTGCTTAGAGCTGCTTGCTGTATTCTTACTGTACATGTGCCTTCATCTGTTTTTTTCCGCTCAGTCTCCATATCTGTCCCCCTTCCAATTTAGTTTAAAGCTCTCCTGATGAAGTTCTTCATGCTGTGGAGATTGTACCTATTTAATCTTGGTGCAATGTACTTTATCATACCATTAACTCAGAGATGAGCAGTCAAGCTGGGAAACAGAAGATGAATGTATGGCTCATTGGAAAAGTTAAGCACAAAAGCATCTTCCAAGAATAAGTGGCACAATTAATTACAGAATTGTTTTGCTATATTTGTCTACAGTGACTTAGTAATCCCAGACCATCAGTAAGGGATGAAGTATTGATTCATTCTACTCTGGATTCAAGCCTTGCTTTGGGGCAGAAACAGCCTTGGTAGGAGCCTCGTGGTGCAGTTGTTAAACAGCTGCACTGCAGCTAAAACTGTGCTCACAAACTGGGGTTCAATTCCAGGTAGCAGGCTCAGCCTTCCATCCTTCCAAGGTCGGTAAAATGAGTACCCAGCTTGCTGGGGGGCGGCAGTCAGCCTGCATACTGTAATTAAAACTGTAAACCGCCCAGAGACTACTTGAAGTGCTATGGGGTGGTATATATGCAGAACACTTTGCTTTTGCTTTTTGTGGATGCTGGGAAAGGGACAGAAATTTCTGCAGGATCTTTTAGCAGTATTCAATACTATTCAAGATAACTGCTGTCGTGAGGCAGTGATGGATTGGTTGTGTCTGAACAAAGTGAGGTTCATTCCAGATATGACAGAAGTTCTATTGATCAGCAAAAAGCCCACCTCAGTCTTTACAACCTATTTTGAACTGATGTATCCTCTCCAAAAGACCAGATTCTTGGACATAGCATTGCTCTTGGAAAGTCAGATACTCAACATTGCCAGGACAGCCTTTGACCAATTTCAGGTCAGGTGTGCAGAATGTCTAGAGAAGCCAAATTTAGCCTCATTGATCCATGCCTTAATTACTTCATTGACAGACTTCTGTCAGGCGCTCTACACGGCACTGCCCTTCAAAAAATGGTTCCAGAGGCTACATGTAGTGCAGAATTCAGTGGCCAGATTGTTATCTGATGTGTGCTTTAGAGACCACAAAACATTGCTCTTGAACCAACTCACTGTACTAGTTTCTTTTGAAAACTAGTATACTGTAACTGTTCAAGTTTTTGGGGTGTTTTTTTTTTGGATTCAATTCAAGGTGCTGGCTTTTTATACAGTATACAGTTTTAGATCCTCAACAAACTCCCTGTTATGGACCACACCAATGATATGAAAGATGTTCATACCCCCTCTCTAATCACTTTCTGTACAGTGGACCCTTGTATAACAAACAGCTTGTATAACATAAACTTTGTACAACATAAAAAAAATCCGGAGATAGGGGAAATTTGCTTAACATAATCGTCTATGGGGAGAATCCGTACAACATAAAAATGGGATCACTCCATTTTCAATGCATTCCTTGGGAATTTGTATAAAGGAAAATTTGCTTAACATAATTTCATTTGGAACGAATTAATTCCTTTATACAAGGTACCACTGTATATCATAATTAAGTTTATATATATTTACATCTCTCCCATTGCTTTTTTCCCCTAAGCTAGAAAACCCTAAATTTTGCAGCCTTTCCTAAACTATGCTTTTGATTTAATAATAATTGCATAGCTGGATGTATAAATCTACATTTGAAAAAAGTCAAGGAATGTTTTTGCATATTACAATAGGTTTCCTCTAGGGAATATGCTCTTTTATTTATTTATTTATTTATTTATTTATTTATTTATTTAAAATAGTTGTACCTTGCCTTTCTCCTTAAAAAGGACTAAAGTCAGCTTACATCATTAAAAGACAATATTTAAATGTATACATGTATTTAAAAGATCAAACAAATGCCACAGGAAAAAAAAAACTATAAGCAAAAGCAACACCAAAACCACATTCAAAGCATTAAGGGACACAAATCCATTTAAAAACACCATTCAGGCAGGCAGTCACTAAAGGTGTGTCTCAAAAATGAAGGTCTTTGTCTGCTTGCAGGAAGATAGCAAAAATAGGACTAGACCGGCCTCCTGTGGGAAGGAGTTCCAGAGACCCTATCCCAAGTATCTTCCAAATGAAACCACGAAGGTGGCAGAACCAAGAAACAGGCATCTCCTGATGCCTCGAGAAGGCTCATAATGGTGAGACAGTCTTTGAGATAGCTTGGGCTCAACCTGTTTGGGGCTTTATGGATTAGAACTAGCATTTTGAATTGTGTTTGGAAATGGATCAGCATCCATTGGAGCTGGTATAAACGGTGTGTGTGCTATGTGATTCTTATAACAAGACCCAGTTAGTAATCTAGCTGCCATATCATTAACTATAGTTCAATTAATCATGATATCCATTTTTCATTTACAAGTGCATTTTAAGGTTGACCATAAAATCAATGGCTTTGATTTGATGGGCCAGTATTTCCTGGTCTGGTCTACTCTGTGATGAGATATTAGTGTATGCCAGGTGGTTAGAATCTAATTATGCAACCTTCCATGTGTTATGTTTGATTATCTTCATAGCAGATTGCACCTTGCTGTTATGTTGTGAATCTTTATTTTTCTGGTTATGTTTCTAAAACTGAAAAATAATACAACCTGTTGGGTTCAGTGTTTTCTCTAGACTTCCTGCAGATGATACACTCTACTAAACTTGTCTGCTGATACAAGTGATCCATTGAGTCAAGGTTTAATCTCAAGGATACATTAGTATAATTTTGAGCACTTAGAAGTCCTGCTATTATTGGGCAAAGGGCTAGTACCTGAAGAACTTTCCCTGCATGACCATAGTTGCATTGATGGAGTTGCTGCACTTCCTAGGAACTATCTTGTTCAGTCACTTATAAGTCTTCAGTTGCATAAGCAAGTATCCTTGTGAAAGAACCACACCAACACCCTTCTTGAAGGCAGCCTATTGGAAAAATCTGTTTTCTAACTTTGTAGCTGCTTAGTATTGTGTCTTATTGTTTTTTTCCAAGTATAACCAAATAAAGAAAAAACATCATCAGAAAATTGATCATTCTAATAATGTGTTGCATATCTTTATGTGTGTTTAAGTTGACATAACTCCAATCATATACAGTGGACCCTCATATAACAAACGGTTTGTATAACATAAAATCTGTACAACATAAAAAATTCCGGAGATAGGGGAAATTTGCTTAACGGAATTGCCTATGAGGCGAATCTGTACAACATAAAATGGTCACGATTAGGGATTACTCTGTTTTCAGTGCATTCCTGTCGGAAATTTTGCTTAACATAATTTCATTTGGAACTAATTAATTCCTTTATACAAGGTACCACTGTATATGTTACAAAAACCGTGCTTTCAAACTCTCTGCTGTTAGTAAATATTGATATGCTATGTCTCTCTGCTCCAGCTGTATTTTTCCATGCTCAATTTAATAATGTTTTCTCTGTATCATTACACCCAAGGCCCATAATTTTCTACTATGATCTCACTCAATTTCTGCATCATCACCTCACTTACTGTGAAAACTTCATCTGCTACTGTTTATTTAAAAAATATGTTAAAAAAACTAAAACTGATTTGAAAACATCAAAATACAAACCATCCTATTTTTAATCTCCTTTCAGAAAGCCATTCAGTAACTAAAGAAAGGCCTGAAAAGAAAATAGTATTTGCAGGACAGCAGAGATGAGGGTAGCCTGGCCTCACATGGAAGGAAGTTCAAGAGTCTGAGAACAGCAACAGAGAATGCTCTTTCCCTTAACCCCATGAAACACATAAGAACACAAGAAGAGTCTTGCTGGATCAGGCCAAAGGCCCAACTAGCCCAGTTTCCTGTATCTCACAGTCACTCCGCCAAATGCCCCTGGGAGTCCACAAGACTAGATATTTATATCCCAATACCTCTCCCCTGCATCTGGCCCTTGAAGTACCCTGGTTTTAAGCCTGGATATTATACATCCCCATCATGGCTTGTAACCTGTGATGGACTTTTCCTCCAGGAATCTGTCCAATCCCCTTCTGAAAGCATCCACCAGTTGCCATCACCACGTCCTGTGGCAGACTAACCGCAGATTAGTTAACAACACACTGGGTATTTTCTTTTCTCTCTTCTCATTCTCCCAACCCTCAATTTGAGTGGATGTCCCTGAGTTCTGGTATTTTGTGAGAGGGAGAAGAGCCTCCCTCTATCCACTTTACCCCTGCCTTGCATAATTTTGTACGTCTCAAACATATCCCCCTTCAGGTGCCTTTTGTCCAGACTAAAATGCCCTGAAACACACTTGTGAGGGTGGTGGGAACAAGAAAAGGGCCTCCCCAATGATATTAATATATGGGCAGGCTCATAAAAGGAGACATGGCCCTTGAGATAGGTAGGATCTAAGCCATTTAGGGCTATATACTGTAGGTTGAAACTATCACTTTTTTGCAGAATGTTGTTGACCAAAAAACCCAAAAAAAGTAGCAACAGTGAGATCATAAATAAATTATTATGTTTTGCATCCCTGGTTACCAAATTCAAAAGATGGTGATGATAAAGAGGTACAACATTGCCATGTACATTCAAATAGGCATTCATGTTCAGCATTGAAAAGACTGCTGATCAGGTACATGGCTCACAAAGTAGTAGCCACATTAGTCTGTATAAGCATATCTAGACAAAAACACAACAAAGTAAAACAAACACAAACAAATAGTACCTTAAAGACTGGTATAATCCAATGAGAGCTCTGTGAGACAATATTATCTGTGTCATTCTTTGCTCGCAATGCCCATCTCCACCTTACATAGGTGGAAGAGGACAATCTTCATATGGGCCGGAATCAAAAATGGCAACAAACAAAAACTAGTGCAGATTATGGTACAGTATTTAGATATCCCAGGGTACTGGGATACTATAGATATTATAAATACTATAGCATGCTATACATAAGCTGCAAGTTATTGTTACAGAAAAATATAACTAGAAAACAAGGTTGGAAGGAGACTGAGAAATATGATACACATAAAAATTCCAGAGTGAATCAAAAGGATTACCTTAAGTATTGATCATTCTGTACATTAATAAACAGCCCTCCCTACAAATTTGGGCATGTTAACCTAGAAATCATTCAACTACTGCTTTAAGAGTTTCTGCTTCCTTTTGTACCACACAGCACCTGTGAAACTTGGCACTGAAACTAACATGTGTATGCAATCAACATTCTTACAGTTAATTACTCATGTCAGTAATGCTATTGGCAACTTCCTGTGCCTACCTGGAATATGCTTACTTTTTAATAAGTCTGATAAAGTGGAATGATCGACAAAAGCTTGTATTGCAATAAATAATTCAATGTTAAGGTGCCACTACATTTTTTGCTTTTGCCTTTATTTTTGTCTATCGTGTGTCAAGAATGAAACACCAAGGGTCATCTTACAGAAGGCACTTGTCTGAAGGAGAGTTAGATAGCTTTGGAAGTCTGAAGCTTCAGTAATACAACAAAAACACAAAAAAACAAAAAAAAAACACTAACTAAAATTCAGAGCTAATCTGAAATGGTACTTCTATTCAGTGTTTCCTCACTTTGGAATGGACCCATGTTTTTCAGCAGTAGTAAGGTGATAAAGTCAGTCTATTCAACTGTGTGTGTGTGGCACTGTGATGCCATCTCATTGACCACATGATTGTATAACACATAATAAGGATTTGCTTTTTGAAATAAAGTGGTAACATAGCAACTGTTCTGAGGAGAAATATGTAAAAGAATGAAACTACAGGAAAGAGTTTCACAGAAGAATCAGTCAGATATTCCTTCAGATAGCACCTCCTTAACATTTTCCCCCTCCCCTTTTTACAATTTTGTTATTGCTGTTGTGAATTTTAAAAAGTATCATTACTAAATCCATCACTATACAAAAACAAGAAATTACATAACTTGATTTCAGGTACTGGGAAAGTAAAAAGAAAGAGCAGTTAAACTGTTACTTAAATTGTGCATTTGATCCTCTTCTGCTTTCTAGTCTACATTAATATCATTACTGAAAATGTGAAGTAACTTCTTATATATGTGCAGTCAGTACATTGCTGCACAGATGTATTAATCAGCATACTGATTAGGCAAACCAACTTTTTATCATATTGCCTTTTCCTTAAACAGTTACAGTAATATTGGTGGTCACAGAAATAGACTATTCACACAGCCTGTGAAACCTATGCCAAGAAATTAAAAACTTTAGCTAGAACAGTGGTTCCCATCCTTGGGTAACACAGGAATTCTGCGACTGTAACTTCCAGAAACTCCAAATAATACAGTTAATGTTGAAGGTTGGGTGCTACAGTTCAAGAACACCTGCATTACTCAAGGTTGGAACCACTAGGCTAGAACAAGGATGACACTTCAGGGGATTATTGTGGAGATACAGTGGACCCTTGTATAACAAACAGCTTGTATAACATAAAATTTGTACAACATAAAAAATTCCGGAGATAGGGGAAATTTGCTTAACATAATCGTCTATGGGGAAAATCCGTACGACATAAAATGGGATCACTCCATTTTCAATGCATTCCTATGGGAATTTGTATAAAGGAAAAATTGCTTAACATAATTTCATTTGGAACGAATTAATTCCTTTATACAAGGTACCACTGTATAAGAAAAATTCACTTTGAGATATACTGGAATGAGTAAGCACAGACAATCAGATATAAGCAACATTCTCTTTTAACACCTATGACTATGACTGTAGCTGCTATTATGACTACTAGTGCTTCTACTTCTTCTTCTTCTTCTGCTGCTGCTACTACTACTACAGTCATACCTCGTATAACGTAATACTTGTATAACGAAAATTCCGTACAACGGAATTTTTTTTTGCCCCCCCCTCCTTCCCCCTTCCCTGTTTTCTCTGCCTCTTCCTCCACTCCCAACGGGGCTGAGTGGGCGTGTGTGTGGTGGGGGAAGGGGCAGCCCGTGTTCTCCCTCCCCCTCCCCTCCCCAGGCATAGATAGGTGTGTGTGTGTGTGTGTGTGTGTGTGTGTGTGTGTGTGTGTGTGAGAGAGAGAGAGAGAGAGAGAGAGAGAGAGAGAGCTTATCCCCCCCTCAGGGAAGAGAAAGGGGTCGGGGCAGGAAAAAAGGGGGGGTGTCCCAGCCGCCTCCCAGCGTCCCCCTCCGGCTGCAGGGAGGGACCGACCGACTCCACCCACCCCCCTCCGCCGGCGCTCTCCTTCTCCTTCTCCCCCTCGCCCGGGCCAGAGCCTGCTGCTGCTGCTGCTCTCCGCCGGGGCCCTTGGAGCGCGCAAGAGAAAGAGGCAGGATGGCGGCCCGTCTTCCGCTCCCTCCTCCTCCTCCTCCTCCTTCCCGGCCCTTCTTACGCCGGGCGTGTTCCTTTTCTCTCTCCCCCCTGCCCTCCCCTCTCCCTCCTCAGCCAGCCTTCCTGCCGGCCTCCCTGGTCTGCTGCTGTCGCCGCCGGATCCCAGGCTCAGGCTGGGCAGGCGAGCGAGCGGGCGGGCGTCCGAGCGGGCGGGCGTCCGAGCGGGCGAGCGGCCGAGTGGGTGGGCGGGCGGGCGGGCCCTGCTGCTGCTGGTGGTGCTGCTGCTGCTGCCGCCTGAGTGGCCCGGCGGAGGCGGAGGCGGAGGCGGCATTGGGAGGGAAGGAGGGAAGGAGGGACCCACCGGGAATGGAGGGCTGTTGGGGCTGTTTTCTCCCGACGAAAGAAGCTCGCGTTCTATCTCCACGCCTCCAGCCTCCTCCTCCTCCTCCACCCCAACCCCCCTCCTCCTCCTCCTCCACCACCCCAACCCTCCTCCTCCTCCTCCTCCTCCTCCTCCTCCTCCTCCTCCTCGACCACCCCAACCGCCGCCGCCGGCGCCTCCGCTGCTTCTCCACCGGCCCGGGGCTCCCCATCGGACGCGGGGCGGGAGGGGAAGCAGGCTCCGGCAAGAGGTGAGTGGGGGGAGGGAATTCCCTGCGCCAGGTGGTGGGGGGGAGGGAATTCCCTGTGCCGGGTGGTGGGGGGAGGGAATTCCCTGCGCCATTGGAATGCATTGGAACGGATTAAATCCACTTCCAATGCATTCCTATGGGAAATTAGGATTTGCATAACGAAAACCTTGTATAACGTAATTTGTTCTGGAACGAATTAA
The DNA here is from genome assembly GCA_023846285.1 of Phrynocephalus versicolor. Taxonomy (NCBI): domain Eukaryota; kingdom Metazoa; phylum Chordata; class Lepidosauria; order Squamata; family Agamidae; genus Phrynocephalus; species Phrynocephalus versicolor. The sequence continues at coordinate 10,584,725 of JAHTLZ010003526.1, read as the reverse complement.
TTACGTTATACAAGGTACCACTGTACTACTAGACTGATAAAGCTACTTGGATAAGTAGCGAAACGTTTTGACCTCTCAAGAAAATGAATCCAGTTGCCATGACTCAACTACCAAACAGCAATATGAAGCAAAAAAGGAGGCATTATCATGAAAACACATTGAAAAGTGAACCACAAGAAAACGCAATAATATTTTCTAAACAATTGCATCTGACAAATACAATCCACTGTCTCAAGAATTTATCTGTTGTGGTTTGTTTTCTCATTTTAGTTGTACATGTGAATACAAGCAGAAAAATGATTACATTTTACCAATCCATTCAAACACATAACCTATTGGTTGTTAGCAAACAAACAACCTTAGCTATCTTCTGGTAAAATCACTCCTCTGATAATAAAAACAGACCATTTTCAAATTACGGTATGTGGTATTTGCTATACTGTTATAAATGTTTTTCTAAAAACATTTCTTTTCCAAATATAATCGTCTGTGAATGAACTGTTTTCTGGTACTGACACCACTTGCAGAAATAATTGAGAGTTCAGAATATGAGACTCTTCATTCCCTGTATACTCATGTTTTACATATTACATTGATTTCTTATGTTATTTTTAAGGTCAGGCAGATGGCAAATGGGGGAGGGGGAGAGCCATCCTAGATATAGCACTTTTCTTAGGGAAATGTCTTCCTTAAGGATGTTTGCCTATTGCCTAACACTCACTTTGATATCTTTATAATGTTGGTCAAAGACATTCCCTACCTTTTAAACTACTGAAATTGTTTTTATGACACTGCAATTGATTCTTTTAAACAACCTATAGAAAGGCCAAAGCATGACTATTTTAAACAAACAAACAAAACAAATAAATCCTACTTTATTATGGGATCCTCTATTAGTAAACACTCTGATGGGCTACTCTTACATTTAGAGTGTGTGCTATTTCAGATTCATCAAAAGGCTTGTGAATGCTGCATGATTACAGTGGACCCTCGTATAACAAACAGTTTGTATAACACAAAATCTGTACAACATAAAAAATTCAGGAGATAGGGGACATATGCACAACATAAAAATGGTCGCGATTAGGGATTACTTTGTTTTCAATGCATTCCTATGGGAAATTTGTATAAAGGAAAATTTGCTTAACATAATTTCATTTGAAATGAATTAATTCCTTTATACAAGTTACCACGGTATTTCCTTTTTCACTTGATCTTAGCTGATAGGCCGAGAAGTGATGGTATTTCCTTTTTCTATGACAATGGTTTTTGTTTTGTTTTGCATAGATAGGTAAATAAAATTGTATGTGGACACACATGCATACAAATGGACAAGTACTATATACCATATGTAGTTCGTATGTCTCTTACCTTCTGCAACAAGAGAGAACCAGAATACTTTGAGACAATGTAATACAAGTCCTCACCAAAGGCATCAGCCCAGGATTTTACGCTGCACATGGAGAAAAACACAGAATACAAAAGTGATATTAGTAAGTCTGCATTTGACCGGCGATACAGCAGGACTAACCAAGCCAGCTAGTCCAGATGCTGAAATGTCCCTATGCTAGTTATCATCTCCTTATACAGGGATTCCAGCTTCATGAGTTAGGCCCATGTCATTGTCATCATCATACCCATCCGTTTGCCCTCTGAACCCAAGCTACACCACTTCCCTCACTCTTGTTCACATGTTTAGATTGAACCAGTGAATGAACAGCAACAAGGAGGGGGGTGAGCAAGGCTGGGCTTTAGCCTTCTTCCTGCCAGCCCTTCTCTCTGCCACTGTAATGCAGCATTAGATCAGGGCATGTACATAAATGTTCAGGGCACATTAGCCACTGTTATTCAGGAGCATTCATAAGTGAAGGGCTGGACCCTGTTACACAGTACAACTTGCTATGCTATGTTTAACTTACATATCCTTACAAAGAGGCCATGTGGGCTTCGACTGAAAATGTAGACGTATAAGCCTCCTTGAGAAAGCTATGCATGCAGCATGACTAAATATGAGGCAGAACCAACTGATGGTACTGGAATAGATTTCCTCAGAATGTTGTGGTTTTAGGAGGTTTTAGACAGCAGCTAGCTAGCTATTTCTCACAGGAATTTTAACAGTGGTCTGACAGCATGGGCGTGACTTTACCTATGGAGTAGTGACATACATATTTGCTTATTTCATCCTTGGAAGTGTAAATCAGCTATTTCAGATATTTTCAGATATTTCTGTCGGAAATATTGTGAAGGGGTTCCTGCTTGGCAGGGGGTTGGACTCGATGGCCCATGAGGTCTCTTCCAACTCTATAATTCTATGATTCTATGATTCTATGATTATTCCCCCTTGTGATTTCAGGTTTTGTACATTGTTCATACTTCAGGGTTATTGCTTACGGCACACAGGGTTATTGTTTACGACTTACGAGGAACGAGATAACTGTCAGTTGATAGCTATGCAATTTGGCATTCAAACTGAAATACTGTATGGAATTGTTCAATAATAACTGAGAACAAGAGTATGGAGAAATCCATAGGTTGTATAACTTGTACTGCTGTGTAGAGTTACATTCTTAAACATCTTGACTTCAGTAAGATTTAAATGATCTAGTGGTGTATAAGACAACAGCACAAAACTTAAAAAACCTCAATAGTTTTGAAACTACATTGTGTTGTTATACAATACTGATATTGGATACTTAAATCTCTTTAATTTTATCTGCCCCAGAATGACATACTATTCAATTTTTATTGACAATATACTTCAACACACATATAAGATAAAATAGTTATTTTTTTATAAGATTCTTATTGACTACATTTTACTGAAGGTCCTTGGACAGGTGTGAATAGTTGGGTGACTTGATTGTAATCATGGTTTTACAACACATCTTGTTGTAATATGTGTCTGAAAGAAAGATACTCCCCGGTTTAAGTCTGGAACAATAACTGCTCTGGGTGGAGCCATGTCATCAAACACTGGTCTACCCCAACTGCTTCTGACATGAAAAACTGCAAGTTTATGTAGTCATATTCAGCTGGTATCCATCACCACATCTTTATTACTACATGAGGGGGGCAGATTGGAGAGCAATACCTCTTTTCTCCACATGTCCTCACTACTTCAAGCCTCTCACACATTGAAAAGGGAGACTTCCTGCACAAGTTAGAGCCCTGGAAAACACAGTACAGTAGGACCTCCATGTCCACTGATTCAGTTATCCATGGCTGGGGGGGGGGAATTAAATAAATAATTAAGCAGCTGCAAAGCAAGCTACTTTCACAAATAGCAGCTGTCAAGCAAGCTACTATCATAAAACAGCATCTGTAAAGCAAGCTACTGTCACAAAGAGCAGCTGTAAAGCAAGCCACTGTCACAAAACAGCAGCCATAAAGCAAGCTACTGTCACAAAACAAGTTTTGGGGATTTTTGGTGTTCTCTCTTATCCACAGTTTTCATTATCCACCGGAAGTCCTGGAACCAATCCCCAGTGGATATCGGGGTCCTACTGTATTCCAAATTATACAGGGAAAAACTACATCAGTGCTAGTGTCAAACTAAAGAGATTTGAATTTTAGCAGTGGTACTGTACCAGAAACCTGTTGGCATATACACTTTCCCTCAGGAATGCATACTAACACTGGTGAGCAGAGACAGATGGTAGCTACGGCCAGTTTCCTTATGACTGCTTTCTCTTGGGAGACAAAACTGTATAGGCTCAATGCCTGTGTTGCACCCTTAACTGTCCAGCTACAATGAACTGTGGCAACAGACCCTGTCACTGTATGTGTTGGAATAAAAAGTTGATGCTGTGGTTAGAGCACGGGACTAACACTTAGGATGCCTGGTTTTAGGGTCACAGAATAATTGAGTTAGAAGGGGCCTCTAAGGCCAATGAGTCCAGCCCCTGCTCAGCGCAGGAATCCAAAGCAATTTAAATCCCATTCAGCCATGATGTCAGCTAGCCACACTCCTTCTGTCAGAGCTACCTCACTGGACTGTTATGAGGATAGATTTGGAAAAGATTACAGCTGTGTGTACTATTTGTCAGGCAATAAAATGGCTCTGTGTGCCCCGGGGAAGTAAATAGCAAATGGCCTCTGCCTTTCACCTTGTCCTTGCTGTGAAATTGGATGAACAATTGTGTACGTGTTTTTAACGGACCCACCAAGAATCTGTGTGACCTCATCTTTACATGATAGCAGAAGGCCGAAGCTAAGTTAGACTAAAGGAGCAACTTCCAAGGCCTAGCTTGCATGGAAACATGTGCAGTTCTGTGGAAAAGCTGAGCAAAACAAACCTAAATATCAGAAACAAACACACTTCTTTCCATTTTCAGCTTTATAAAATCAGTTGTTTTAGAACTCCCTCATGCAAAAAGGGTGCAGAGAAAAAAATCTCACCAACCTACTCTAGTCCCTGGCTCTAAGGGCCCTGAGTGAGGGGTGTTTGTTGACTGGAAAAATCAAAGCATTCACCTAAAAGAGAACATCAGCTGAAGCTTTTTATTTCCTCCAGGCCTTGTGTACTATTTCCATGTGAACATGTTCAAATACTCAATCCCCACCCCTTGGATATATTAAGGATTTTAAGACAGGATATATGCAGTGGGGGGAGGGGGAGGGGGAGGACTGCAACCATTAGCACTGCCTTGTGGGAGCTTTTTGGGAAACTGTTGTTTTATGGTAGGGGATAATGGGAGGGGGGTTGCCCTTCCATTCTTCTGTAAAAATATTTCTGAAAGCAATATGTAATTCTGTTAGAAAAATGATCAGTTATATAATCAAATTAACCAAGTAGTAGGACTGCACATAGTTAGGTATTTTAGCTACCTATGAAACATAGTAGTTTTCAGTCTCAATAACAGTTATTTGTCTAATTAAATAAAGTGTGAGAAGGAATACATTTGTTGACTGACTTTTTTCTTTTTCCTCATCTGCCCAGAGGTTGGTATTTTTCAAATCTATATCTTGCCAGTACCCACAGCCTGAATATAGTTCTTTATAAAGATCTTCCATAGCCCACATCCTCTATTGTTTTGATACTGGAAGAGCAAGTATTAGCACTACAATCCTACACAGCCAGACAAAATCTGAGTTATTTTCAGGATGGGCTAATAGTCTAGGATTTCAATACCTAAAAGGGAGATTGTTAGGAAAGTTCTGCAAACTTTACACCCATATAAAATTATCCTCCACACTATCCTATCCTCAACATTCTTGCAGCAGAATATTATTTTAAATAAGGTAATAATTGTTATATGTTACTAACATAAATGAATCAATTCATAATGACTGAATACTATTTTTCGCCAAGAGAACAAAATGAGGGGTGTGTGTGCTAGCATCAGACTGAGAATGTGCACAAAGTCCCATAAATCTTAATTTATTCACATACTGAATGTACATACAATTTATATCAAGTAATATAGACATGAATGATAGAGTGGAAACTTGTTTTCTTTTATAAGATAGGAGACAGCAAATCCTTCTATAAGAGTACACAGAATACCAACAGATATAATTTTGGAGATAAAACAAGGCTAAGTAGAATGGATAATGGAGCCAAGAAAAAGAGAGGGCCACTTACGTTTCAAGTGGTATCTTTATTTGGGACCTGGTGAAAGGCAGGAAGCAGCTGAGTGAAAGAAATAGCCACACAAGGCCACCTGGCAGCATCCTCCACACCAAAACCATCAACGACTGGATGAGATGCATAGACAGACATGTAAATTCTTGACCACGTTTCCTTCTTTTAGGATGGTCCTGGTGTTAGGTAGTCAAGTCCCAACATGATGCTCTGCAGTGGTGAAAGTGGGAGAGCAAAGATCTGGGAATCTCTACTCTTTCATCCTATATTACTGCACAGCATCGCTTCTTTCCACTTTTCCCAAAGAGACTACAGTCCCCAGAGAGGGAAGCAACATGTAAAACTCCACAAAGAGTTTCCTGAACTCGATTAGATTGAGAACCTTAAGGAAATCAACCGCCCCATGTCTGCGAAGGACAACCGTAGGAATTCAGCTTCCATGCTCTGCAGGAATGGCAGACTAATAAGAAGGTAACTCTGCAAACAGCAGAAACAGCCGTGGCTACGTAATCCACTGCCGGCCCTTTAATCCCTTAGTAGAGCAGCAACAGCAGCAGATTTAGGGAACTGGAGTGGGATAAAATCAGCCAGGATTACTCTGATTTCCACAGACAGGCATCAGTCTGTCCAATCAGGGATTTGAACTAGCCAGCTCCAACCCTAAATTAAAGGGACATGGCATCATGGCTCCCAAAGCAAAAGAACTGCCTGATCTTTGATCTTACCCAGCAGCACCTGGTCTTGATATTATAGTAGGCATGAGCATGCTTGCCTTCCGTCTTTCTGCTCTGCCCTTCAAAGCCAGTTTAGTTATTTCCCATCTCCATGGAAGCCTTAAATATGCTGGACCAAAAATCCTGTTTTCCATGTGGGTGCATAAAATCCCACTGAGATGAAAGGAAATAATTTCGATGATGAGAGAAATCTCGGCTGCCAATGATATCAGAATTATCCATTGCCAGATGCCTGCCTCTCTCCCCCTCTACCTGTTCTGCCGCTGTTTTTATACAACTGCATCTAAATACCTTCTAGATTACTAGGACAAGCAGTCCTCCATAGAGAAAGAGGATATACTTCCTAAGACTTGCACTTCTACTTGAAAGGGCATCATGTCACCAAGATAAAAAGTCATCAGTATTGGCCAAAATGTTGTTTTCACACTCCCTCCAGCTTTATAGCTAGGCCCTTCAGTTTCAGTCAGTCATTATACATATTGATATTGTTATGTGCTGTCAAATCATATCTAGTTACACAACTAGATGGAGGAATTTGGAGCAATTGCATTTAAGAGACTCTTATCCTCAGTGTGATCTACAGTGGTACCTTGTATAAAGGAATTAATTTGTTCCAAATGAAATTATGTTAAGCAAAATTTCCTTTATACAAATTTCCCATAGGAATGCATTGAAACAGAGTAATCCCTAATCACAACCATTTTTATGTTGTACGGATTTGCCCCATAGGTGATTCTGTTAAGCAAATTTCCCCTATCTCCGGAATTTTTTATATTGTACAGAATTTACGTTATACAAACCGTTTGTTATAGAAGGGTCCACTGTATTTTATCTCATACATGAATGAGCCTTCAAGTCATATGGGAGGTGCTTCTTCTCCCATGAGAAGGATTCAGATAGCACTTCAGATAATTCCAGTTTCTCCCCTTTTTCATTATTGATGATTGTTTCTCCATAATTTGTCACAACTGTCATTCTATGGGCCACAGTAGAATGTTGGTGTTGTTTAATTTAGTAAGTGGCATAGTGCTACAGCAATACATCAATCTAACATGGATGCTCCCTTATATCTGAAACACTATTGTATCTTTTATGATAATTTTTTAAAAAATGGTGAGAGGAGGAAAAGAGAGGAGAGGGTTCCCCTGCCATCCTTTCTACTGTCAACAATCCACGGCACATGTCATAGGGCAGTGATGGCGAACCTATGGCTCGGGTGCCAAAGGTGACACTCGGAGCCCTTTCTGTGGGCACCCAACATCACCCCTTCATAGCCACCTGTATAACAGGTTAAATTACTGTATTGGCACAGACGTACTGTATTGGCACTTTGCAAAAAAATTAGTGGTTCGCCATCACTGTCACAGGGTATGACAAAAAACACACACCGGCCACAGCTCTGTTTGGGAACAAATTAAACAACAACACTGACTTAAGAACGGAATAATCAAGAGCTCTGCCAGTTGCACCAAATAAACTGCATCCCTAGTATTATTCCAGAAAGGAGCGGAACAGCTTGAAAAAGGTATGGGATTGATCTTTACCCCCCCCTTAAAAACAAATATAGTTGCCAGAAATCAGGGCAAACAAAACCACTCCAAAAAGGAACAAAAACAGCAAGCTACATGCTTGCCTGATTGCAAGGAACATAATACATACTAGGAAAGGAAGCTTGAGAGTAGACCATAGAAAGGGAGGGCAAAGATTGAGGTGCTGTGAAATGTGTTTTTCCTCCAGATTATATTTTTACAGTCCAAAGTACTACCAGCAGACAATGATTTCAAAGCACCAACCTACTGACTCGTCATAATATTGAATCAATTGAACCATTGTCTTGTTGCAATGTCTTAATCTGCATAGAAATGTTTTTTTTTAAAGTGGTATACTGTATGCTTTGATGAGGCAATGTTTTTATGAACTGCTTTACAGGTTGGTCTAACTTGCAATGGGAGGCAGCATATTATAAATAAACTTAATTTCATTTTAAAACAGTTTTTGCCTACTCCAGTCTAACAGTATTAATACTGTAGTATTCCCTCAGATACCATCATGGGTTTATCCCTGGAAGAACTTTTTAACTTTTCCATTTTCCTTAATAATTCTAGGTTCTAGCTTTCCCCTCTCCACTGTGAACTAATTAGGCTAGTCTTCTTTGATTACTGTAGGAATTGTTATTTTGTGCTATCCCCATGTGGCTGCACAAAAGACGAGACACATTTTGCTGCATCTCCTGCTCATATGAGGTATTTTAGAATCCAATGGAAATTTAATTTTAAAAAATGACTTGCTTGCTTTCTCTGCTTTGTACTTTGTAGAATGTCTGGAAGAATGAATAGATGAGTAATGGTGCCCAGCAGGTGGCTGAGTTTGTGGGATGCATAAGACAGTTATCAGTGAGAAATCCCTCTCATTTAATTTTCTCATCAGTTTTTTGAAAAGAAAAAAAGAGAAAAACCTTGTTAATGGAGTTCAGACATGAGAGAAATATTGCACAAAAAGGAACAGGGAGAAAATGGATGTACAGTATCCTCAGAATTATCAGTTTGAGTAATTTTGTAACACAAGAAACCCCAGTTGAATGCAGAGTGGTAGATCTTGCAGATATCTAAAATTAGAATCTTGCAGTGTGGTAGATCTACTAGACATATTTTCACAAGAATATCATGCTCCCTATTGTGCAGTTAGGAAACTGTAAAATTTGGACGCAAATTGCCATAAATTAACACATTTCCATAAACTTAATCTGTGGAGATTTTTACAGTTGTGGTATCTGCATCTCAAAATTACAAATTGCATAACTATGCAACAGGCCATTACATCTTAAAATGTATCAGTATGTCATATTTTAAAGACTATATTAAAAACTAAATGTAGCAGGTAAGTGCAAGTAAGGATAGACTTCTCCACTTTACCTTATACCATTATGCTATACAGTACTCTTCTTTTTCTTAGCATTTGTCCCACTTGGTGGGGTGTGTGCTAATGCTATACTATATGAGAAAAAAAAAATGGCCGAGGTTTTGTGGGCCAAATGACACATCATCTGTGGCAGACAAAACATTAGGTTGTTCCTGAAATGGCTGCTCATGCCCTACTTAATTTAATAGACCTTGCACACCAGTAAGTGTGCATAGGAAACTGATATTGCTGTACCTATTAGCAATCTGAAATTGAGACTTATTTTCTTGGACTACAGCTTGCAGAATTACTTAGTCAACATAGTCAGTGACTATTCTGGTTGAGGGATTCTAGATGGGTAGTCTAAAAAGTAAAATTTCATACACTATGAATCTAATTCCCTATTACAATATAGCTGATATCAGGCAATTAAAACAATACGTAACAGCATACTGTGTTTTCTATTAATTCTCTCCCCAATATTTCTTCATGCAGATCAGATGATACTATGTCACTTCTAGGGGATTCCTGTTGTGTTCTCATGAGTTTGTAGGAAGGTTTGACATTTAAAACAACACTCAGAAAAACCCAAAAGCCATATCATGAAAGTATCACCCAAAGCACAAGTGAAAGTAAAGTGGATTTTTATTTAGATGCATCAGCAATGTTCATAGCTCTCATTCCTCTCCCCTTGTTATATCAAAAACCGCAATGTAAGACAGAGATTGGTCCAAGAACACAAAGTAAGCTTAGTGGATTTTATTTATTTATTTATTTATTCATTCATTTATTTTATTATAGTTGTATTTCGCCCATCTGGTCTAAGAGGCTACTAGGTTGATATTTGAATAACATGCTCTCTTAAATCAGTGGTTACTGTAAATAAATGATACCTGGTCTTAATAGGACTGGTAAAAAATAGTGTAACAATCAATGTGCTAAACTTATGTGATATGGAAAAATACATAGTAGGTGAAAAATGGGCATATTATTTTATAAAACATAATGTACAGAATATAATTTGCAAAATAGTTTGCTGGATTTGGAGAAGTGGGTAACCGTATCCCAAACCAATTTATAATCCACAGTTCACAGAAAGATTATTATGATATACTTTTCATGTCTCTTCTGAACCTGAAAACTATAGAACATGAGAACAGGAGAAGAGCTGTGCTGGATCAGGCTAAAGGCCCATCTAGTCCAGCTTCCTGTATCTCACAGTAACCCCTCCAAATGCCTCTGGGTGCACACGAGACTAGATCTCTGTCTCCTGATACCACTCCCCTGTATCTGGCACTTGAAGTACCCTGTTTTTAAGACTGGAGATTACACATCCCCATCATGGCTTGTAACCTGTGATAAGACTTTTTTCTCTAGGAATCTGTCCAATCCCCTTTTGAAAGCATCTAGACCAGATGCCATCACCACATCCTGTGGCAGGGAGTTCCATAGACTAAAAACATGCTGGGTAAAGAAGTCTGTTGTCACTCTCCCAACCGTCAATTTGAGTGGATGTCCTCTAGTTCTGATATTTTGTGAGAGGGAGAAGAGCGTCCCTCTACCCACTTTACTCATGCCCTGCATAATTTTGTATGTCTCAATCACATCCCCCATCAGGTGCCTTTTTTCCAGACTAAAGGGCCCCAAATGCTGTAGCCTTTCCTCATATAAGTGAGTTGCCCCACCCCAGTAATTCTTTTAGTCGCTCTCTTCTGCAGCTTTTCCAGTTCCACTATGTTTTTTTAGAGATGCGGTGACCAGAACTGTACACAATACTCCAGGTGTGGCCCTACTATTGTTTTGTACAATGGCATTATAATATTGGCTCTTTTATTGTCAGTCCCGTTTGATGATTCTTAGCATGGAATTGGCCTCCTTCATCGCTGCCACACACTGGATAGACACTTTCATTGAGGTGTCCTCCAGCACACCAATATCTCTTTCCTGATCCATCATGGATAGCAGAGAGCCCATGAGTTGATAGATAAAGTTTTGATTTTTTTGCCCCAATATGCATTACTTTACATTTGGCTACATTGAAACACATTTGCCATTTTGCAGCCCATTCTCCCAGTTTGGATAGATTCTTCTGGAACTCTTCACAAACTTCTCTGGTCTTTACCACATGGAAAAGTTTCGTGTCATCTGCAAACCTGGCCACCTCCCTGGGGCACACTGCTTTTCACATCTCTCCATTCTGAAAATTGCACATTGGCACCTACTCTCTTTTTACTGGATCTCAACCAGTTCTCAATCCATAAGAGGACCTGCCCTCTTATCGCCTGACTGTGCAATTTTCTTAGCAGCCTTTGGTGAGGGGCTGTGTCAAAAGCCTCCTGAAAATAAAGATAGACAATATGCACCGGTTCACCCAAATCCAGATGCCTGAGGACCTTTTCAAAGAATTCTAAAAGATTTGTCAGACAAGACTTACCCTTACAGAAGCCATGCTGATTTTCTCTCAGCAAGATTTGTTCTTCTATGTGTTTTAAGATTTTCTCTTGAATGAGGCTTTCCACCATCTTCCCTGGGACAGACGTAAGACTAACCGGCCTGTAGCTTCCCAGGTGCCCCCTCCTTCCTTTTTAAAAAATTGGTGTGACATCCGCTATCTTCCACTCCTCTGGCACTGTGGCTATTTTAAGAGACAAGTTGCATATTACAGTGGTACCTTGTATAAAGGAATGAATTAGTTCCAAATGAAATTATGTTAAGCAAATTTTCCTTTATACAAATTCCCATAGGAATGCATTGAAAACGGAGTGATCCCATTTTTATGTTGTACGGATTTTCCCCATAGGCGATTATGTTAAGCAAATTTCCCCTATCTCCGGAATTTTTTATGTTGTACAAATTTTATGTTATACAAGCTGTTTGTTATACAAGGATTCACTGTACTGTTAAGAGATCCACAATTTCATTTCTCAGTTCCTTAATAACACTTGGGTGGATGCCATCTGGGCCCAATGACTTGTTGATCTTCAATTTATCAATTAAACCTAAAACATCCTCCCTTTTAACCTGTTTTCTTCTTTTCGATCTTTGTTTCTGGAGCTTTGTACTTCTGCTTGTACATTGCTTTCTGGGTGTACATCGCTGACCAAGAATATCTCCCAAGTCCGTGAGGCAGCACTGGGTTGCAGCTGGTGTAGACCTTCCATACCCTCTTGGGTTTTTTTTTTCTTCTCACCTTTTAACCTGTGTTTGATTTAATTATTTAGTCAAGAGTGGCTGTTTGGGCATTGGAATCTGCCCAAGGTCTTCTGTCGTGAAGACAGATGCAAAGAAGTCATTTAATTTCTCTGCAATTTCCAAGTCCCCTTTACCCCCCCCCCTTACTTCCCTCACCATCCAGAGGGCCAACAGGTTATCTGGCAGGTTTTCTACTTCTAACATATTTACCGAAGCTTTTATTATTTCCTTTTATATTGCCAACCATACGTTCCTCAGCGTCTTTCTTTGCCTCTCTTATCAGATTCTTACATTTCTTTTGCCAGAGTTTGTGTTCCTTTTTATTTTTCTCATTTGAGCAGGATTTCCATTTATGGAAAGACCTATCCTTGCCCTTTAGAGCAGGCATGTCCAAAGTCCGGCCCGGGGGCCAAATGTGGCCCTTTTTCAAATTTTGAGTGGCCCGCAGCCTCTTCTCCCTACCAGTTCAGCCTGTCACACATCCCCACCAGATGGCCCCTCCCCATGCTGGATGGAGATGTCAGCTTGCATTTTTATGGTTTACCTGCCCTTTCTTGCCTCTGTCCCTCCCTCAGCCAGTTGCCCAGTCTCCCTGCCCCTGGCCCCGTTGCTACAGTGTCCTCCCCGCCTCCTTGCATGTCGTAGTAGAGGCTTGTCCAAAGTCCGGCCTGGGGGCCAAATGCAGCTGAATGGTCAGCCCCCACAAATTTCCACCTCACCAAATCTGGCCCTCCTTGCAAAAAGTTTGGACACCCCTGCTTTAGAGCCTCTCTAACTCCACTCGTTTCCCATGCTGGCACCTTCTTGGACTTAGAGGAGCTCTTCTTTCTTTGTGGTATGCACTTCTGATGGGCCTCTACTACCATTGTTTTATTCAGATTCCATGCACTCTGGAGAGACTGGATTCTTTTTACATTCCCTTTCAATTTCCTTCTAACTAGTTTCCTCATCTGAGGCAAGACTGCCCTTCAGAAATCAAGGGTTTTTGTGTTGGATTTGCTTGACACTCTTCCCCCGACATACATGGCAAAGGAGATTGCAACATGGTTACTGCTCCCCAGAGGCTCAGTGACATTCACATCCATGACCCAAGACCTGAATATCACACAGTATTAGATCCAGAGTTGCCTGTTCTCAAGTGGGCTCCATGACAAGTTGCTGTAAGGCAAAGTCATTCAGCATGTCGAGAAACCCTGTTTGTCTTTCTTGCTGCGAGCTTGCATTGGCCCAGTCAATGTAGGGATAGCTGTTGTGAGTTTTTCAGGCTGTTCAAGCTCTCCCATCTATGCTTGGAGGCTTCAAGCATTTGCATAAAAGCACCTGTACAGTGGGTCCCCCAAGAAGGGCTGTTTGTTTTTCCCCTGCAGCTTTTAATTCCAGTAGACAAACTACCACATCCCATTATTTTTCTAGTGCTAGTACCTACTATGTCAGGACTTTGTGGTTCTATACCCTCTCCAACCTCGTTCCATAGGGATAAGGTGTTCCAAACCAGATGCCACTCAGCTCCTGTCAGCTTTTTTATATTACGTGCCAGCAGTCTGGTTCCATCATCAACCAAGTGAGGTCCATCCATCTTGTACAGGCCCAGTTGTGACAACACCCTGGAAACAGGAGTAATACATATGGAGTTCATCGGCCAATCCCAGCAGGAGGGCGGGGAATGGTATGATATAAAAGGGGTGGAGCCTAGTCAGTTCAGGGCAGTTCAGTGGAGTTCAGTTAAGTTGAGAGTGAGTGCTGGGAAAGAGCACTGCTCTGTGAGAGTTCTGTCAGGCAGTGAGGGCTTTACTGTTTACTAGTTATTGAAGACAGGGGGGCTGGAAGAGTTGATGAAATCTATTATGTGTTAAAGGCAACACATACCATCCTCAGATATTGTTATATTTATTATTTTCTCAATAAAGTTCATAATTGTTTCAATATTTTACATCGGAGGTGGTCCCAATTCATGAGGCGACAATTTTAAAAGGTGGCAGCATTACCAAGTAAATAAAAGGCGGCAGCATTACCATTTCCGTCACAATTCAGTGTGTAAAAGGGAGGTGTCGTCACAATTTGGTGGCACAGCAGTGGGATGTCGAAATAAACTCAGTTGTGCCTTTGAAAACTCAGTCTGTGAAAGGGGTGACGTCACACTGGCTTCTCCCAAAACATTCCCCAGTGCCTAATTAATCTAAACCCCACTCTCTGGCACCACCTTCTCATCCACACATTGAGACCCCTCCCTAGCTGTTCCTGGATGTGGAACAGGTAGCACTTCTGAGAATGCTACCTTTGAGGTCCTGGCTTTTAGCTTCCTCCCTAGTAACTTAAATGTTTCCTCCAGGACCGTGCAGCAACATTTGCCAATGTCATTGGTGTTGACATGCACCACCACTGCTACTTGGTCCCCGGCACTCTCTACCAGCCTATCAAGACAAAAGGTGATGTCCTCAACCTTCACACCAGGCAGGCAAGTCACCGTGTGGTCCTCACATCCATCACAGACCCCCCCCCCCGCCACTCTATGTTCCTGACAGTCGAATCACCCACTACCAGAAGCCCCCTTCCCACCTGCCTGATGCTGGTGGTTTGGATGCTTTGCAGACACCATGTCTGTCAAGAAATCACCTTTGTTCAGGAAGCTGGTTGTGGCCTGGTTACAATGTTTTCCCTCCTTCCCTTAGGTTACTTTCCAGAGACTCTTTCAAACTTGTCACCACATTCTAGGTGGGAGTCTGTTACTATTCTACTATGTTGTTTCACATCCATTCTCCCTTTGGGTCTTTGTCAGTTTGCTTCAACCTGTAGTTAAGTCCAGGATAAAACCTTATCATTACCTGGAATCAGAATCCCAAGCCTCTGTGATTATTTTTCCTCAAGAAGGAAATGTCCAGATAGTTTTGGATAGCAAGCTTTATCTTTGTTCTTCTTTGATTTTGATTTTCCTGTATGCTGCACGATATTCGCACAATTTATGAAAAAAGCCTCCGGGAACTCATGCCAGCCAATGTGCATTGACAGATGTTTTTCCCTACTATGATTTAAATATAGGCTTGACTTATGCAGTCCAGCATAAAGCAGGCATTTTCTCTGCTGTGGCATCTTCAGTCCAGGGTTGTTATTTTTAGCAAAACGCTCCAGAGGGGGGAAAAAAGACCAGCCAGGTGGGGGAATACCAAGAAAGGGAAGGATTTGGTGTGTACAGTAGGACCTCTGCTGGGGATTGGTTCCAGGCCTTCCCGTGGGTAATGAAAACCGTGGATAAGAGAGAACACCTGTCCACCCATCTCCAAACTGCTGTTTCCTGACATTAGCTTGCTTTATGACTGCTGTTTTGAGACAGTAGCTTGCTTTATGGCTGCTGTTCGTGACAGTAGCTTGCTTTACAGATGCTATTTGTGACAATAGCTTGCTTTACAGCTGCTGTTTGTGACAATAGCTCGCTTTGCGGCTGCTGAATTATTTAATTTTTTTCCTCTGCCAACCGTGGATAACTGAATCAGTGGATGCGGGGGTCCTACTCTCTCTCTCTCTCTCTCTCTCTCTCTCTCTGTGTGTGCGTGTGTGCAAATAAGCATTTCCTATCATTATCTGAATTAAAGTAAAAAATGTTACAAATAGTGAGAGCAGATGTTTATTTTCTCCCCCCTCCGTTTGCTGGGTAGATAGCAGCTTTTTTCCTACATGCTTCAAGGCAGATTTCCTCCCATCCCTCTCTGTCGAATTGAGGCTTTCCTTATCCAACTGCCATGCAAAGTGCTAAACCTAATCTCGTTTCACTTCATGCCGACATAAATAAAAGGAATGTGACTGCAGAGCTAAAATGCATTTAAAAAACAATAAAAATAAGGATTAATGTCTGCCGTATGTACTATATTTGATCTCTGGGGAGTAAATGTAAGTGTGTGTTGCTTAGATCCTTGCTAGATAGGGACACATTAAAAGCCTGTTCTGATCTCTCTGTCTTGATGCTGAACATTATTCAACATAGCAAAGCAGATGTATATACAGAATTACTCTAAGTACTGTATATGCAAAACTTATTCCGGTCTAGAGGTTTTAATGCCTGAAAATCAGGGTACCACCTGATACGAAAAATCTTCTGGCCTTGCTGGAATGTTACTGCCTTTTGCAATGTAGGATGGAGCAGTGTTGAAAACCAAGTAAAAACTGGTTTCAAGGGGCTGTTCCTTACACACAAGGGCTGCAGCTTGAGTGAGCAAGCAGGGTATGTTTTCCAGGGCACCATGCTGGGGATGGGGGCATAAAATGACAAGAACAGGTTTGGAGCATGCCACTGCTTCCCGGCACTGAATCAATCGCCAGGCTTTGAGGGCTTGAAGGAAGCCTCCCCTCCCTGTGTGTGGGGGGGTGGGAGGGGGAAGGTGAGATTACAGGCAGGGGGTGGTTTTGGCTTGGAAGGGGATGACTGGAGGTAGACTTGCCCCTTCTTTCTTCCTGGGCCCCCTCTTTCCTTCAGCTTTTCCAACCCCTTTCCCAGGCCCAACGAAGGCAGAGGACAGGAGGGGGTGATCCCAGATAGGTCAAAGTCTCTCGGCCTCCCTCCCACCAGAAGCTCTGCCACCTCCGTTTCTGTCCCTCCGGTGGCCAGGAGGACTTGGATGTACGCGGCCTTGTTGGGGGGGGGGGGCACATCAGTGGCAGCCTGCCCAGCCTGGGGCTTTGTGACCCCTTAGAAGAATGGGCAGCTTCAATGGCTCGGTGAGGCTTCACATACGAATGGGCACAGAAACTTGCTAATACATTACCTCCCTCACCAACCCATTCAAGGGCACTGGGGCAAAATCCATATTTGCCCCAGATGACACAAACCTTGATTGCAGGCCTGCTTCCACAGTTACACATTTGAGTCTGAAGATAGT
This sequence comes from Phrynocephalus versicolor, assembly GCA_023846285.1. Lineage (NCBI taxonomy): Eukaryota > Metazoa > Chordata > Lepidosauria > Squamata > Agamidae > Phrynocephalus > Phrynocephalus versicolor. Next base: position 10,567,449 of record JAHTLZ010003526.1, on the reverse strand, counting down.
TGCATTTCATTAAATTATGACCTACATGCATGTAACATGAGAGTACCCATTGCCGCAACACTAAGCATCCCAAAATATTAGTAGCTGTTTTGATCTATAGTAAATGGACAAATAGTGGTCCTCTAGATCTTTCTGGACTGCAGTACCCAGCATTCCTCACTATTGGCTAGGGATGATGGGATGTGCATCAATAAATCATAACAGCTTTTAATTAATGACGGTACCAGTCTGAAGTTTAAACTTCTATTATGTCTGAAGAGTTAGGTTAGATACTTTTCCTTTTGTTTATTATCCAACCTGCTTCTTTGTAAGTTATATTCCTTATATTCCTATTTGGCAGTAAATATACCTCCTAAAAGAGTGCAAATGTGGATAGGTATTCTTTGCAGGAGCCTTTGGTACTAAATCCATTAATTAACTGGTTGGTTAATTCTTACTGTGTAGTAAATATGACACAAGACTCTTGAAAACAATGGGTGTGGCTATTGTTTTCCTGGACTCTGAGGTCTCCTATCTGAGGTCTTTTATAAGACGCAGGCATTTACTTGGCCAGAATGAACTGGAGAAAATATTGGGGTAGTCTACCTCGAGTAGGAACTGGCAAGCCACTCCAGTATTCCTGCCAAGAAAACTCCATGGACATGGGGTCATGAAGAGTCAGTCGGTCATGACTGTAACGATGCAACACCCACACCACAAGTCTTGCTATACCCTCAGTCTTATGGTTAGCTGTAGCTCCTGTTAGTTCTGCAACAATATATTGTTTCTGGAAGAATTCCAGCCAGGCCACCGTGGAAGTGCCTAATACGGACAGGTTCCCAACAAAAGTGCTATGCTTGCTGAATGCAGCTGCAGAAACAAATTAAGACAAGCTCTTACAAAAAATGACAGAAGAAGCTGAGTTACAGTACACTCATAACTGACAACCATGACAACTGTTTTGAAATTTCTCTTTTCACTGGAAAAAAAAATCCATTGATTTCCCTATGATTCCCTCCTCCCACAGCAGTACAAGAATGGAACCAGTTACCGCAGATGGTGGTTTGTTCTCTAACAAACACTAAAGGCATTCAAGAGAGAATTGGACAACCATCTCTCAAACAGTCTTTGACTTGGATTCCTGCTCCGAGCAGGGGTTGGTCTTGATAGCTTTATAGGCCCTTTTCAGCTGTATTTTTAGTGGTTCTATGAAATACTGGCAGTGCCACTGGCAGTTTAATTACATAGTATGGAAGCCATAAGACTACATCTTTACAAAGAAATAAAATATCAAAACAAAGATGAGCAATGGTCTTGTTAGGGCACTAAAATCTCAAAAACAGACAAGTTTTCAAATCCTACAGGACTCTTCATCAGCCTCAGCACTGGCACAAAAGAGGAGCAATCAATCCATCTCCAACCACCTTGCATTTCCAACTGTGTCATGCCTGTCCTGATGAATGCCATTTTGTTCTTTGCTTTAATCAGCAAAATGTCTGGGGAGTAATGCTTAACAATCTGAAAGTATATCTTGGGTACCTTTAGCTAAAAAGACCCCATAAATTGCACTTTGCTAGTATTCCAGAAGTTACAAATTCTGCTATAGAAATCTACTCCTACTCAGCCCTACACCACACATTAGAAGCTAATAGTGTCTCATCAAGTGATGTGGGAAAAATACTCCGCACATCTTCCGATGTATTTTTCAATATTGTTATTTTACATGTTTCAAAAAACAAGCCTTTGCATTTTAAGCAGCTGCCTAGACCACAACATCCGGTGAGTTCAGGCAAGAAAAGTTCCAGAAGGAAATGCACCTTACAGGAACCAATGAATCTCTGAGTTTTATCTCAGCCATTTCATAGATGCCTTAAAGTAATATTAGTTTGCCTGAGCATTTCTCTGGCACGTCAAAGACTGACAACTGCACAACCAACATAGCTTAAATCTAAGAATCTTCTTGATCACATTGACATCCAACAGTATATTTAGTCTCTTCTTACAACCCTTGTGTTTTGCCTGGTCCTGTGATAGAATCTAGTCCTGATTCCTGTATCCAAATGTATCGCTAGTTGATACCACATTAACTCTTCTTCCAGTTTCTGAGGAGTTAAGGCATCAGACTGCTTGTCAGTTCAACACAATTCAAAGCAAGGAAACACAGTGTTTCATGTTGACCAACGTCTTGTCTTCTGTTTAGTAAATATTACATTCAAGGAAGAAGTTAAGAAACATGTGAGTCTGTGACCTTTCCTAAACCTTTAAGGAAAAAAACAAGGAATTGCTTTTTTTGAAAGAGTTTTCATAAGGCAGCAGCCTACTCCCACATGTCCAACTCTGTATGGGGTAGCCTCAACTTCCAGTATACCTAGCCTTGACGTTGCAGTCCTTGTCCATCTGGAAGGTATTGGCTTCAGGATGACCTCATGATCCAGTGGAGTTCCTTGCCATGGAGTAATTACTTTCATCTCAGTTTACATAGTGTTGGGATTAATCAGCACATGATCTAGTGAACTGTTCTTTCTCCCATTGCTAACCATGAAAACTGGGAGCATCCTCATTGCTTCCTTTGTCTGAAAATCCCCAAAGGTAGAATACTAACCTTCTTCCCTGGATGTATTTCTTTCTTGTTATGTGCCATCAAATCGCCCTCAGTTTATGGGAACCCCTATGAATCACCAGTCTCCAAAATATTCTGTCCTCTACTCTTGTAAACTCAAATTTGTGGTCCCTTTAGGGAGTCAGTTCATCTTGCATTGGGTCTTCATCTTTTCCTGATGCCTTCAATCTTTTTCAATACTATTGTCTTTTCCAGAGAATCCTGCCTTCTCATGATGTGCCTAAAATAGGAAAGCTACATTTTTGCTTCCAGAGATAGGTGACTAGCTTCCACACCATAGAGTATATGGGGATTGGAAATACCAGAGTATGGATGACCTTAGTCTCTAGTGACATATATTTATACTTGATGATCTTTTCTAGTTTTTGCTGCCATTCCAAGTTGGTTTTCTCCTGATTTCTTGGGTAGCCTGCATAATTAAATTGTATATCACCCAGAGAGTTCTTTAATTGCTATGGGGCGGATTTTTTTTTACCTTCTCCACTTAAATCAACTATCAAATCAAGGTACACAAAATCTTTCAATTTCTTCATTGAAAAGAGTTAAGAGTTGTGTAGTTATTCTATGCCCATGACTTTGGGCTTAATGCTTGCTTATTATATCCTGATTAGGAATTTGTAGGAACTGAAGTAGCAGCATGCAGCAGACTAAATAGCTGAGTTTATAAACTAGGAACAACTACTCAGGAATCAGGATGCTCAACGGTAGCACATATGGGCCAAAATCCTCTTGTATGGCTAATGGCTATGCAAATTGTGTTAAGTTTTGGATGGAAATTCCTAAAAATCAAGAAATCACTACAGATATTATTTAGCTGCATGTTGAATCGCATAACTCAGAATGTAATTGATAATGCCTATGTCAGTTTTTAATTGGGAACAGCTTGCTTCCAAAGGTTATGGAGTTTGTACTATGTCAGGTAGCTTGAAATTACCACTTATGTAGCAACATGTTTAAAGGAATCAGTAGGACATGACAGACAGATACCATATGGGATCGGTCTTTTGGGGCTCTCTTGGTTATTTGTTAAATGACCAGTTATGGATTGTCACAATTCGGTCACTTCCTTCCAGATCACTTCCTTCTTTTCCAGAAAATAGCTCAGTGTCTTTGCCCTCCTGCATCTGCAATGGATGGTTGGCTGTGAAGACGCCTTAATGTTGGCCTATAGGATGCATGCATACATAGAAGCCAGCTTCAAGGGTGGGGAAAGTCTATCTAGATTTTATCCTCTTTCCTCGCATGTTTGTTGTTGCCGTTTGTTTTTTAGAATAACCACTGGCCCAAATCCCCTTACCTAATCAAGCCTGCATTTATAAAGGATTGAATTTACCAGCACAAGCAATGGGAAAATATTGGTGCTATTTCATTTGGTGTACAGATCATAACCTTAACCTAAAATGCATAAAAAGGGCATGAGTCCAAGTGCCCTCAAAGATCAAATATCGCAGTATGAACCGGCTTGGGTGCTAAAGTCATCAGAAGCCTTTCTCTCCATCCTGCTACCTTCCTGTCTTACAAGAACACATGGAAGGGCCTTCTCTGTTGTTGCCCCCAGACTTTGGAACTCCCTCCTGCTGGAGGCTAGGGATGCCCCATCTCTGCTGTCTTTCCAGAAGCAGGCAAAGACCTTCCTCTTCAGGCAAGCTTTCTCTGAATGAGGGACTGACTACCTACTATGTGGCTTTATATGTATTACCATATATGATTGCATTGACTGATTTCATAAGAACACTAGTGTTTTCCGTGTGGCTTTTCACCCCTGATAATGGATTTTTCCTTTTCTTCTTGCATGCTCTTTATAGCTGTAATGTTATTTTTAATGTTCTAAGATGCCTCTTCAAACTCCCTGTTCTTAACTTGAATATGTCTTAAATGTTCTGGACTGTATATGGTCCCTCATTATTGTAAGGCACCTTGGCTCCTTTCGAAGGAGAAAGGTGGAGAAAAAATATTCATCATCATCATCATCATCATCATTCTGGTGGAATGCTGCTTCACTGAAGAGCTGCAAGAGACCTTAAACCTCTAATCTGCTTTGTTTCTTTTCAAAATGCATGCTCTGTAAAGGAAGAGAAATAAATACAGGAGCGTGAGTTGATGGATGAAAGCATTGCAACTTTACCCTGCAGAGAGATCTCTTGCCTGCATAATAGAGAAAGGCAGTCTCCTCTTTCTCCATTCCCCCTGTAAATAAAGTTAGATTCAAGTTTATTTCTTTGTGTCAGTCATTGGTTAGAGCAAAGGAGTACACATTTTTGACAGGGCAAAGAGCAACATTTGAAAACTAGGACAAATGTGATGGATGATAAATAAAATCAGACAAAAAATGACAGCCAAAGAACAGCAGAATGATACCGAGCCAGAAGGAAACGGCTTGTCAAAGGGGGCCCATTAATGGATAACTGTTCAGCTTTAATAAAGATTTAATACATTTGCATACACATGATAAAAATCAATGATATGTGTCAAAACACCGTTATTTTTCTTAGCCTCCATGAAAGTCCAAGGCCTATTATAATAAATATTAAAAAGTGAGGTTGCTCTCAACCAATAATTCCAAGGCTGCTGATATATAAATCCAGATCTTGCAGGCTTAAATATCAATTGCACATGGTGATCAAAATCAGAAAGAGAATGGTGAATATATAATATATATGAATCTTTTTTAAAAATCAACATGCTTATGAAAAAGTCTGAAGGTAAAGATGCTTTCACTGTGTGTATCTGAATTGTAGATCAACAAGATGTACAAAGAATAAGACTTAGAATCCCAGATCCTAATATTTTGGGGGCATTTTAGTACTGTACCATCTTTCGAGAGCAGCATATGTAAGAACCTGGTAGGAAATGTGACCAATAAGCACTGACACTTTAATGTTGAACATTCATGGATAAATAAATATTCCCGAGTCATCCACCTTAATTCAAGCACTAAATCCTATCATATGAAATCAGATTCATTTTATCTCACCAGACTTGTCTTGCTTTTGAAAAACATAATAATAAATATCCATGCTGGGAATTTTAAAAAAACTTGGGTCTGTATGTGTTTAATGATGTGACAGGCTGCACCCGCGGTCAGATCCCAACAGTGGTAAGCAAAGGAGATAAGAGATGTAGATAAGTCAGAAGTCATTTGGTAAGGCAGTACTCCTTTTTATTCTTGACCCAGACAGAGAAGATAGCTTAGTAGCAAATGCTTCATAGAATCATAGAGTTGGAAGAGACCTCAAAGGCCACCCAGCCCAACCCCCCTGCCAGGCAGGAACCCCATGGCTTCTCTCTTGGCTCGAGAGTCCTTAAGCCTGCAGTAGTTTTTAACTCTGAACCCCCAGATATGGTTGGATTCAACTTCCATAATTCTCTGCTAGCAAGTCCAGTGGTCAGGTTTTCTAGGAATTGTAGTCCAACATTTGTGAACCTAAGGTTCTGAATCACTAGTCTAAAGCAGAAATTCTGTCTTTTTTGGGGGGGGGCATGGCCATAAATGCAATATGAAAGAAGTATAAGCCAAATCAGGATTGTAGAAGTCGTATAATAAACCTTATAAATTGATGTGTGAAGAACTGTTTCCAGTATGTGACCCTCGCTTCAAAGAAGCCAGGGCCTAAGGAGGCCATACAGCCCATATATAGCCCCCATCAATAATGGCTGGTCTAGAAGACATCCTTTACTTGCAGAGCTTAGTTCACTAGTGCAGTTATATTACACTTGTGAGCCAAAATCCAAGATTGGACATTTGACCTCTCTTACCCCTGAAACAGAGAGCAGCAGGTGAGTGGGACACTAACAAGCACACTCAGTCTCAGCACCTTGGCCTGGTGGAGGTATGCTAGCAATGGGTGATCACAAGAACATCTTTTGTGCAGCATCCTGTGTTTCTACTTTAGAATAGACCCCCAAACATTTTATGGTTGACAAGAGGTCACACAGTCATGTACGTAGTTAGGAATGCTCATTTGCATATTTGTAAATGAAGCTCAGTATTGCGCTTTCCTAAAATAACATGATGTTCATTCTCACATACATTTATAGTCCGGTCAGCAAAAAGAGCAATGAAACTCCATTTGGTTACTGTATTCGTGAACATTTAAGTGAGTCTAAAATGGAAAGCTGCACACATCGCGAGTACCACTCTCACAGTCAGGGTCGGCAAACAAGGTTTTGTTTGTTTACTCAGGCTGTAAAGGAGCCTATGAGCTCAGACAGCATGGGAAAAGCTTTATGCTTACAGGGGAGATTTATATTTCCTAAAACAGAGAACAAAACTTTTCTACTGCTTTGATTGATAGAAAATCTATGGATCCACTCTGGCTGAAAGCAGCACTAGCATTTCATCTGACAAGCTCTATCTGAACATCTTTAGAGCACTGCTCTTATGCTGCATCTCAAGACAAGATGTAGTCTTACCGGCTTTAAGATCAAGCCCCATCCTCACTTTCCTTACCCTTTCTAAAATATTGCCTGGCAAATATTTGGATCAATATTGCATTGACCCAAATGCATGCACATATTTTGTGCTATTTAGCCTATCAAGAGTGATCGATCCAACATGGGTTTTAGAATTAATGTTATGGCCAAAATGGCTGAATTTTGGCAGCTCTCTCATCTTTTATACTTAATGGTGGGCCATGTTTTCTCATCAGATGAGAACATTATTCTTGATAACTTCTTCTAGATGTATGATGAACTTCTACAATTCTCTGTAGGCAAACAGCCTAAAATTGACAAAGTAGGCATTTCATTCCATCTGATTTATTTCAGATAGGGATTCTGCGCTGCCAAGTTTCTGCTTCTTAGGTACAGTAATTCAAAGCTGCCCGAAGTAATGCAAGAAGTACATGTATATTGCATTGCACTTTAATCTTCCACGTCTGAAGTGTAAATTCAGATTTTAACATTTCCTGTACTGTATCAAGATTCTACTAAACTGATAATCTAGCTAATATGGTAGAAGAGAATCATGCCACTTACACAGATGCAGCTGTTGTGCAAGCAGTAATCTCTGTGAAAGAAAACTGCCATATACGTTCTAAGACCAATACTTTTTGCAAGGATTCCTAGGTTTCTGCTCATAAGAAACTCAACAGGATGCTGGTCCATAAGCAACAACAACAAAACCTCACTAAACTAAGCCCAGAATCTTGTAGTTCCCAGTGTAATGAAATGAATTCAAAGCACAACTTGTGAAAACAGTTTTATTTTTCTTACAAATGAATAACGGAAACCCTGGTCAATCTATTCATGGAACAAGAGTGTGAAAATGAAACTCTCCATTATTCTGCTAGCATTTACAGGTTACATAAAAAATTCAGGCAGCCACCCCCTAGAACAGTGGTGGCAAACCTTGGCACTCCAAATGTTTTGGACCACAACTCTCAGAAGCCCACGCCAATTGTATTGCCAATGACAAAGGACTGTGGGAGTTGTGGTCCAAAACATCTGGAGTGCTGAAGGTTCTCCAACACTGCCTAAGAAGTACACAGACATAACCTAGTCTAGCAGTGGCCTGTCCCTACATGGGAAGGCAAGAATAGCTAGAAGTAAAAACCTGTCTTCTCATGGCGTTAATTCTAACATCTGCTGCTATGAGAATATTCTGGTTACAATAGAAAAATATCTACTTACAAAAGGAGCGGTCTTTTTTTTAAAAAAGGAGACACACAGAGAGAGACAGAGAGACAGAGAGACAAACAGAGAGAGAGAGAGAGAGAGAGAGAGAGATTAATTTCTTACATCTTTGAAAGCTAACAGATTGTTAGTAAATTTGGGCTACATGGCAATAAGCATAATTCAAGATCACAAGAATCTTAATAGTGTCTACTGATTTTACTCGGAATTTTTCTGCTCAATTTATAGTGGACTGTATCCCACCTTTTACATAAATATAAATGAAACATGTACTGTCCCATGGTTACCAGAGTAGGGTGAGAGAAATGACATGTTTTGTATTTCAAAAAAAAAAGGAACAATTAATTATTTAATAAAGATAATTAATTACAGGATTAATTCTGTAATGTATGCTCTTATTTCTTTAGATGCTATCCCTGCTCAAAGAGATTTTGCGTAGTTTTGAATAACCTGAAAAACCTATGAACAGAGAAGATAGTAGGCAAATAATGAGAAAGAATGGACTCTATTAGGATATTTTTAATTCTCTGAAAAAATATGTTTCCAACCAAGACTTTCAGAGAGGCGTCATGTTTCTAAACTACAATCCTAGCCCGCCACCTGGTGTTCAGGAGTCAGTATTGTTATTTATAAATACTGCTGCGTAACTATAAGGGCGTCTATCTCAGCAAACAAAAAATCCCAGCAAGGTACCTAAGTAAGAGCGTCCAACATGGATTTAAAAACAAAACAAAACACACACACACACACACACACCCCTAAGGATGAGGACACAAAGTAATCACTCTTTATGCAAGCTGATATGGAGCCTAAGCCAGAAAAGCATTATTAGGTGTTTTAAATGTGTGTTGACTAAATCCCAGTCCTACAAAAGGCACTGTCAGCTCCTACTCACCAATTTGTTAGCACAACACAAATTTGCCAGCAAGTTCTCCTGACTTCATATGACTAATTATTTGAAAAAGTCAAGCCCAGGAAATCACACACATTTGATAATTTAAAAAAAAAAAAAAACTTCAGTGAGGCTGCTTCAGTGCTGCTTTCTTCACGCTGACAAGGTAAGCATCATAGATGATGTTTAAGAAGTTCTCATCATTCTGGAAAAAAAAATTATACACGAATTGTTACAGCAGAACATAAAACCAGAGGCAATAATTCTACATCTTCTGTATTAACGGCAACAGTGTTAAGAAATGGAATTTTAAATCATTGCTTGTTTAGGAAGCTCATTGAGTGGTCCTGGCCATGCGACATGGCGTCATCCTAATTAACCACATAGGGATTCCATGAAGTTAAAATGATTTTCTAAGCAGCACAGAGGAAATATGGGATAAACTACTACTGCAGCCCAACCGGTAAAATGTAATCAATGTCTCTCTAGTGCTATTCCACCTGGTTGGAAGCATGAGCAGTATACCAGCATAGGTCACCATCTCCAGTGATCAGCATACTTTAAAGACAATCAGAAAAAAACTGATAGATGGCGTCTGATCAGACTGTACCTGTGTCAATCAGTGTCTCATTTAATGGAATTAGGAACTAAACAGTAATGGTTATCTCCCCCCACCCCTTTTTAAGACCAAAACGATCCACACATATCCAATTGCATGACTACAATGTATCCATTAAAAAGCAATACAAACACGCTCATAGCTCAATTAAGCAATATGAAGAAAAAAAGAGATTAATATGTACACACACAGAAAGGTATCTAACCTGAACCTAACCACAGCTACTGAATCCCTTCCTCAACTTCCTGTTAATTTCAAATAGTGTTCTTCCCCAACTTTTGCAGAGGGAATATGGAAGACCTTTTGGGAAAGGAGGTCTATGAAACCTTCTCTTAATTTCTCCCCGCACTATTGTGGAACTCCCTGCCACAAGATGTGGTGATGGCATCTAGCCTGGATGCCTTCAAAAGGGGATTGGACAGATTCCTGGAGGAGAAGTCCATCAGAGGTTACAAACCATGATGGAGATGTGGCTTAAAACCGGGGTAATGCAGGGGAGTGGTATCAGGAGACAGAGATCTAGTCTCGTGCGCTCCCAGAGGCATTTGGTGGGGCCACTGTGAGATACAGGAAGCTGGACTAGATGGGCCTTTGGCCTGATCCAGCATGGCTCTTCTTATGTTCTTATTATCATGAAAATCACCTTTCCTTGCTGATGAAAGAAGTGGATCATTAGGATTAGGTGTGGGCTTTGGTCAATCCCAAAGCCAACTTCACACTGTGATGAGTTTTTACTTGGCCAAATCTTTTATCCCAGTTTAAATATGCACATTTATCAAGAGAGGATACACTGTAATCTGGAAGGGGCGATTTTACCTGGATCAGATGGAGTAATGTTTCCTGGAGCTGCTGCTTTGTCAGGGGATTGCTGTTGGTAGCTGGTTGTTCTGGGTTCTGCATAGGTAGGAGAAGGTTTGCTGAAACAGAAGCAGCTTCTTGATTCACAGCTGGTAGCCATCCATTTTCATTTGGTTTGGGTGGGGCTGGGGCAGACTGACTAAAAACCATTGGTGACATCAACAATGATGGAGCAACAGTAGCAGGAATCCGCGGTGGTGAGATAACCTGCTCAGAATACAAGGGGGAAAAATAGCAGAACTCCTTTATCAACTATCTGTATCCAAGGCAACTACAGATAAAGCAAAGATACCTGATGCTATGTAAGGTTGAGCTCCGTATCAGACAGCATGGCAAGCCACTGATGGAAGCCAAAATTCAGCCATGGTGGAAACAACAGCCACACTGACAAGACAGACACATACAGGTGTAGCAGCAAATTTCTACATGGTGATCCTATGGAGTCATCTATTGTTTCACTTTTGCATGGCTCCAACAGACCCAGACTCAAAGAATCCAGTCTCAGAAGCAATGCTGCATTTCCTGGATGGGTTCTGCCTATTTTATTTTTTCTCTTCCCAATCTTTTCACTATGTTCTTGTTTACTTTTGTAATCGCGGCCAGAAGGGTGGCATAGAAATCCAATAAATAAATAAATAAATGTGTGGAAAGACTCCCCTGCACTCAAAAAGATGCACCCTTGATTATTTTTTTACAAGATCAACTTCTCTAAGGATTGATTTCAAACAGATTGCCAAAGTTTGCTTTTTGAACTGCTGATCAGACTTCACTGAGCCTGTGTGTTTTCTAGATAAATTCGAATACAACCGTTAGGATAAGGTTCTGCTTTGGCCAACTGCTTTGGTAATAAGTAGTACTTCATTTCCATTAAACCTCACAACGCAAATGACAGGCTTTAATTCATATGGAGATGTATCACAAGCCAAGGAGGCTATTAATCTAACATGTCTATTGCTGAGGGAGAACAACCTATACATTTATGATAATAAAGCACTTTATGATGAGTTCTCTAAATATATGTTTGTTCAGCTACTTCCCCCACTATTCAAGAGATTGTCTAGGTGACAGTCTGTATCCGACAGACTTCATAAAATCTGTTCCACTGTCCTTTAAAAGATGGGAGAGCAGATGCAATATCAAAAGATAAACAGTCCTAGGAAGCAGATTTTTTGTGTGCATCAATTCTCAGAATGTGCTTTGATTTGGTTACTCTGAACATTTGCAAGTGTAATTCTGCCAAGACCATCTGAATGAAATGTTTGTCCTTACTTGCAGAGACAAATAATTCTTCAGATGGCTAGCAGGACTCTACAGTTCATAGTAAACATGATGCACATGCTGAAGTCTTCAGACACTTGTATCTTTCTGCAAAATGGACACAAATAAAGCAGTGAAATTTGGGGTTTCAGATTCTGGAGTACCAATGTCCTCAGTTTGGAGTGCCTGGGCAAGTATTAGCCAAGCTCAAACGTTCATATCTCCATCTGTAATTAGACCAGCTTCATCAGGCAGCGACATCATGACCAAAACAATCCTTACAAAATGTAGCTTTGTATAAATTCTCAAACTCCACTATAACCCTTGAGCATTATAACTGGCATTATCTAGAAAGCAATGTGACAAATAAAACTAGAACCGAAGCATCTTGCGCAATGCTCTTCATCATGGGGAATCTGTTGCAGGCAGCAGGATGGCAGGAAGAGTCTCTAATGTATTAAAATAGCTGCTGCAAGGATAAGAACATAAGAACAGCCTTCCTGGAACAGGCCACTGCCCATCCAGTCCAGCATTCTGTCTCACCCAGTGGCTCACCATTTGCTTCAGGGTATTCCCAAGCAGATGTCTTCACCTGCTTACGATTCCCTGCAAATGGCATTGAGAGATATCCTGCCTATCTCTCCAACCCGGAGGTTGTCCTTAGGCATAAATAATGATAGCCATTGATACCCTTGTTCTCCATGAACTTGTCCAGTCCTTGTCCAATGACACCTGGTGTTCAAGGAACAGTTCAGTAGACTATGAAAGATAATGGAGGCAAACAAAGGTACACAGGCAGAGAGAGGTTGTAGATATGGGAGAGTTAAAATCTTCTAAGGGATGCTCAGGTCAGGAAAAGAGAAATAGACAGGTGTCATGCTGAAATACGATTATTAACTTTTGCTATTAACTGCTGTTCTTAGAAATGCCTCCAACAAAATGCATGGCTTTTCGGGGAAAATGTGGAAGCTCTTGTTATCTGCTGAATGAGGAATTTCCACCTCTGATCCTTTGGTCTAATACCTCTGCTTGAATTTCATACAATCTTGGAAGACTAGAGTAGGCCCTATGAAGAACTGGCCCTGTGCGTAGCTAATTTATATGGCATGAAGAAAGCTGGATGCTATCAACACAACTTAAAAAGACAGACAATATCTACTTCTACCTTCAAAAAGCTGTCATCCAAGGCAGATTGTGTCTCAATCCCACAGTGTGTTTCTGTGTACATAGCTTTATTTTGTCCTGTGTTAATGAATAGCTTCAAATGGTTTCGACAGAGACATTTACAGTGGGAATCAAACTCTTTGTCAATGGCGTTGAGTAGTTCAACCTTCACCGAGTGGAATTCAAAATGATAAACAATCCATCCTCGCATCCCTTGTAAAGAATCTTACTACAAAACATGGCACTTTCCAGCCCTGAGATGGGCTGCAAATGATAGTTATGTAATGAAACATATCCATTTCTCTCTATACATTGGCTTCATTGTCCGTGCCATGGAGAATATCACCAAGCTTATTAAAATTTCACATCATGAAGTGATTATCAAATTATGTTCCGAACTGTTGTTTTTCCATCTCAAATCCAAATGTCATAAGCACTTTTGTTTTAAAAAAATTTCTCAAACACAGAGCCAATGAGTCACCCATTCCAGCTTCTCTTGTTTTGACACCTCTTGCGTTTTCGCATTTTATATTAGTTCACATTATAGAGCTTAACAATAAGCTCTAATTCCAGTTTTATTTCATAATGTGTCTGGGTTGCAGCTTGTTGGGGAGTGAAATGGCAGACCATACATTAAAAAAGAAAAGACCTTTGTCAATCAAATATATAAGGTTTCTGATGATTATTAAATAAATTATTTAACTTATAGGGAAGGGACTCAAAAGGGAAAGCGAATCTACTATAATTTAGAATTTTTTAAAAAAGGGATTCAAGTGGACATGATAATATAACTTGTTATTTTATTTTATCTTTTAATTGTTTTCTGTGATTGTTGTACATCACCTGCAATTCCTTCGGGAAGAAGGGCGGTATTAAAAATACATAAACAAATATAAATAAAGACTTAATAAACCCACTGGGACCCTATTACATAAATATTGCAGTGTAGGTCCACTGAAGCGACTTTCAGGAATGAATGGGCACTAATTAAGAAAGTAGCACTCATTTTCTGGTGATGCACCAAGTCGTATGATTGCTGTGTGAGACAAACATACCTACTTAACTGATATTTGCCACTGATATATCATTGAATGAGCTAGATGTAGCTAGATGGGAGTGGTATATAAATTGAATAAATTGAATAAATAAATAAATAAATAAATATGCCTGTGGGCATAGTTAACGGGATTGTAGCCACTAAGAATTCCACTACTACTAGAAGAACAAGCAACTTCTTGAGAAAAATTACATCCTGGTTTTGTTTTGTTTTTCAAATTATTGCGGGCTTACCTGAAACAGAGGGGTATGCTTTTCTGCGATGGAAGCTTTCTCCATCCAGGAATCCAAAGCTTTTAGCGTGGAATTGCTCTGAGTAACCACGGGAAATTTAGCTGCCAGGGTTGGCCGATTGGACCCATGCAACTGTTGCTCCTGTTGGACTATCTGAAGTTTCTTTAATAACTCTTGCGGTGAAATCACTCCAGAATTGCCAGATGGGTTCCCAGAGAGAGAGATGGACTGTCCAGAAAGTTTGGATGGCTCCTTCCCAAGAGCTGGAGGTCCTAAAGTCTGGGCTGGGAGGGAGCCATTGAAATAGATCATATGGGGCTCAGTTCCACTCTTGACCGGGGCCACTGAGGAAACAGCAGGAGCTTGGCTGAAGACTGATGCGACTGAATTTACTGGTCCTATGTTGCTGGGCTCCAGTTTAGTCATCTGTCCTGACCGACCTTGAAGCTGCTGCAGTAGACTCTGAGGGGTAGCCGCGTCGTGGACCGGGGGAGGTGGCCGGATGCTCTGAGAAGCCACTGGCTGGAAGAGTCCTGTGAAAACTTCCCCCAGGGGAGGTTTGTTGCCGTTCTCACAAATTCGGTTCTCCGGGAGTTCAACCACTGGGTGAAGCTCAGCCCCGCGCACCATCAGTTTTTGAATGGCTGGGCAAAGCTGCTTCTCGGCTGTAGGGGAATGTCTACCGGGTTCCTCGTAAGACAACGAGCGCACGACTCCTTGCCTCAACGGGAGGTTTTCTTGGCGAGGTTTTGGTGATTGTTCTGCGGGATCCCGGTACATGCTAGATTTTTCCTGCTTTCCAAAAAGGGTCATTAAGGATAGGTGCTGTGGTTCAAGGTCTACTTTCTGTGGGAATGAGAAGAAAACCTTTGTAAATCATATTAACAAAAGGGAAAGTAAGTAGTTCAGATAGCAGCATCAAAGGAAGGGACAACACCGTCTCTAAAAATGAAGCACATGGATTTTCTACAACAGGGGGTGGGATCATATTCTTCTTTTAGCAAAAACCAAAGTTTGAAACTGCAGATGGAAAAGTGATTAAAGAGAAATGATGCAGGGAAGAATTGCAAATGGTAAAACTGTTCTTCGTGTGTCCTGCTTCTTCATCATAAAGGGCTGGTGCTCTTTCGTATCCAAGTCTTTATACAATTCCCCCCCCCCCCAGTGGTATCTATTAGCTCTGGGAAAATAACTTATCCTGAAATGCAGATAAAATTCCCAATTATCATCTTATCCATAGTACAGGGAGATGGTGACACAGATGTAGAGCATGGATTATGTTAGTCCTATACAACAGCTTTGTGTCGTAGCCACACTGTCAGAAGAAAGAATTGACAGAAATTGTCATGTTCTTGTCTGGTCAGCTGTATATTGGGATATTTTTAAAGGTTTTATTGGTTTCTTTTAAGATAGGAAGGAAGGGAAAGAAGGAAAGGGGAAAGGGGAAAAGGGGGAAGGGAAGTAGGGGGGAAATGGATTCATTGGGTGCAGTTCAAAAACAAAGACCAGATACCATTGAATACAACTAATGCTATATATCATTGAATATATCTAGCTTAACAGTTTTCAAGTACAGCTGCCACACCTTGCCATCTTCTTGCAGAGTTCTTCGTAGTCTCCTTTCAGTATATTGGGATTTTTAATGAAGGAAGCTAGTGTGAAAATGCTTATAACAGTGTGGAGGATGATGGAAGAAAGTGATGTACTGAGTTTATATCATAGAGTATTCACATTCTTTAGAGAGGAATATTCTTGAGAGGGGGGGATGGTGAGAGGGGACAGCAACCTTTTTGGCAAATAATGGTTCTGAGAACCTTACTACATCATTAGTATATGAGAACATTCTGTCCCATATTTCAGAGGGAATGCTAGCAGGCAGCTGAGGCAGATAAAATGGCAGGGCAAATTTTCTCCTACTTAAAATCCCAAAGTTCCTCAGCTGTGAAAGCTATTAAAGACGGAGCCTCGTTCAGAGTTATTTGTTACAGTAACAGGTCCACCCACGACAAAGACACCAGCTCTACAAGGGGGAAGAATTGGTGTTAGGGCACAGGATCATGGCTGATATGAAAGGACAAGTGGGGATGACGACAGGTACAGAATTGTGTCCCTTCTTTGGAAAAGCGCCTGCAAAATTTTTGATGGCACTCACTCACTGAAGATGAAATGCTGGAATATATCAAAGACTATTTATTTATTTATTTATTTATTTATTTATTTATTTATTCATTCATTCATTCATTCATTCATTCATTCATTCATTCATTCATTCTAATATTTCTATACTGCCTGTCTTCCGGAGGAACTCCGGGCGGTTTGCAACAAGATAAAACAATGACAAAAGTAGCAAACTAAATAAAACATCAACGCCTACAAAAGAAATCAAAACTTACAAAAGAAATCAATGGCAGGATGGCTGGGCGAAAGAGGGGGGGGGAAATTAACAGTCGCCAAACGCCTCACAAAAAAACCAGGTCTTTAAGGCCTTTTTGAAGGCTGGCAGGGACTGTGCAAGGCGCAGCTCACTCGGGAGATGGTTCTATAGTACAGGGCCAGCCACAGAGAAGGCTCGGTTGTGGGTCACAGTTTTCCGGGCCTCCCTGGGCGTGGCCACCCGAAATGAGAGTGCACATGACATTCTGGTTGGTCGGGCCTCAGTTGACCTTTGAGAGATTCGCTCTGCCAGGTATTCAGGTCCCAAGCTGTGGAGGGTTTTATAAATTAAAAGCAAGACCTTGAATCTTATCCAGGATGCAACGGGTAGCCAATGCAAGCGGGCCAGCACTGGGGTGATGTGGTCATATTGACACACACACACCACCAGTCTGGTCGCAGCATTTTGCACCCACTGAAGTCGCCGAGTAAGAGTCAAGGGCAATCCCATGCAGAGAGCGTTGCAATAGTCTATCCTTGAGATCACAAGCGCTTGCACAACAGTTCTTAGGGAGTCTTCATCCAGATATGGACGAATCTGGGCAATTTGTCGAAGACAGAAAAAGGTGGTCCTGGACACGGCAGCCACCTGGGCCTCCACAGAGAGAGCCGGGTCCAGGACCATGCCCAGATTCCAGACACTGTCCACCAGCACCAGGAAAACACCCTCCAGACTACGGAGAGGGCCTCCGTATCTGGAAGAGGAAGCCCCAAAGAACATAACCTAGGAGAGATCAAAACCTTATATTATCCCTGAGTTTACTGTGATAATAATACTAATTTATAAGTAACACTGAACTACTTATTTATTTACTTATAATATTTATATGGCATTTTTTTCTAAAGCATCCAAGCCAACTTACAATATTAAAAAAAGCTAAAAGTTGAATTACTGGAATATTTAAAAAGCATTAAACAGATATTATATTAAAGCTCATAATAACAGCATTATTAAAAGCTCAATCAAAACATCAGAATAAAGTAAGCGCCTTAAAAAGTGTCCTTGGTCAACCAGCCATTTAAATGAAAGCCTACTTGCAGGGAAAGGTCTTTGTCTGCTTCTAGAAGGATAGCAAACATGCGGCCAGTCTGGTCTCCCACTGGAAAGAGCAGCAATAGAGAAGGCCCTCTTCTTTCTTTCCCCCATCAAACACACCTGTGAGGGTCGTGGGATTGTGAAAAAGGCCTTTCCCGATTATCTTAATACCTGGGTAGGCTCATAAAAGAAGACATAGTATTGTAAAGAGCTTTATGGTGCAGTTGTTAAATTGCAGTAGTGCAATGAAGGCTCTGCTCACAATCTGAGTTTGATCCTAGACTTAGATAGCTGAGGCTGGGAAAACTGAGTACCCAGCTGGCTGGGGGAGCAATGTGTAGCCTGCATAAGTAAACTGTAAACCAAGCAGAGAGTGAGCAAACCTTATGCATTATGGGGGCAGTATACATGCAGCACATGCTTCTTTTCCTTTGCTTTTTAGATATCTTAGACTCAAGCCATTTAGACCTTTATAAGAAAATACATGAGCATATGGGTAAGGGACAAAGTTTAATGGTAAACAAAGCACTTATTTCAAAGCTGGTGAAAGGATTCACTTACCAACAAGGACACCACACAGGATTTTAACTAGTAAACGTTTCATTAAAAGTTATTTTGTCCTATCTGCTTTTAATGACACATTTCAAAGTACAGTACTCTTCTCCATTATCCAAGCTCTAGCTGGCTTCTTTATTAACCAGGCCTCTTTCCCTAGGTCAGCCAATTCTGGATACTTGGCGAACCAAGTCCAAAGGCTATCTGGTGGTCAAAAAGTTCTGCCCTTGCATTTTAACCCTCCCTCTCCCACTTGACTGGCGGCTGTTCTGTCACACTGTAATTGGCTAAGGAGCTGTCGACTCACCTGTCCAGCACAACCTCCTTATTAAGTCTTTTCAGACAGCACACGTAGGAGTCAAGAAGAGTGAAAATGTATGAGCGTACCTGGACTTGATGAGATGTACATTGCTGAGGAGCTTCACTAGGCTTCACTGGGATTGGTTTAATCAAGTTGGGGTTATTGTATATAGCAGAAGAGCTCGTTATTTGTTTTGGCTCTGAGCATGTCTTACACTGGAACAACAACAACAACATATTTTTCAAAGCTATGTTTCTTCCCAAGAGCTGCACCATCATGTAAACAACTACATTCAAGAGGAGAAAATACAATTGAAATATCAAAAAAGAACACCCACATAGAGGATACTTAAGGGGAAGTCAATCTGGTTTTTAGGGACATGACACTCATGTAAGGTAAAGCTAAATAGAAGAAAAGTCTCAAGACCTTTGAAATCTCTTCCTTTTTTGTTTGTCTCCTCACTCTGCATTTAACATATGCTTACAGCAAACTAAAGCATAAACATTCATTTCAAAGAAAAGATGCATGTTTTAACTATAGTGGCTTCAGGTTATGGGTGGCACGCTACACTTAATGTTAACAGTACTTTTTTGTTTGTTTCTGAAATATATTTTATAGGCTGCCCTTCAGCATAAGGAGCTCATAACGTACCAAAATTGGTCAGCTGAAAAATGTACACTTTGAATCTTGTTTAAAGCTTCCACGGATCCCAAGAAAGCCACAAGACCCACTGGGAGAAGGTTTTAAGCACAACATCACTTGTACATTTATGATACTAGATTTTCGGTGAGAATTTGCTTCTTCAATCATAGAATCACTGAATAGTGAAGTTGGAAGGAGCCTATAAGGCCATCACGTCCAACCTCCTGCTCCATGCATGAATACAAATCAAAGGGTATCTGCCCGTAGGTTGTCCAAATTTCTCTTGAATGCTCCCCAGTGTTAAAGCACTCACCACCTCTCAAGGTTCCACTGTTGTACGGCTCTAAATGTAAAACAAAATACTTGTATCCAAAAAATAATTGGAGACAGGTTGTACCAGGCATTTAAGCAGGAAATAACTATGGAAAAGGGGAGGGGCACACGGCTGCCATTTGATCAGACACCCGGAAACGTACATGGAGACCACCTATTCACAGGTCTCGGCACAACCTTCACCTTGACAACAATGCAGATAGATTGTTGCCTGTGTGCTGCATGTTTATGCACCGACAAAAGAGGAACTAAACTGCAGTTCTGGGCTGCAAAGTTACTGAGATGCTAAATCAAAACCTCAGCAGAACAGTTGACAAGCATCTTTCTAGGAATACAGAAAAGAACTTACTAAATTTATTTATTTATTTATTTATTTATTTATTTATTTATTTATTTATTTAGCTTGTATGCCGCCCACTACCCAAAGGTCTCTGGGTGGCTCACAATCAAAGTAAAAGTTCATCTCCTGTGGAGAAGTTGCATATATAAACATCTACAGGTACAGCTGCCATCAAAATTAACCTCCAAAGCTGAAATAATAAGTCCTGCACAGCATGAACTCCACAATGCTGACATGATTAAAAGTAATGTTTTAAGTTTGTAGGTCTGTACACATATAGGAATCTACCAACCCCCCCAAACCATTTGCTGGGATCTTATGTTATTTGCCTATTATGTAAATAGAGCAGATGTTGTCTTCCTTTTATATTTCTTTCTCACTGGAATCAGAGATGAAGAATTGAATAGGATTCTCTAGAGTTATGTTTATATATTTACTTGTTTAAAAAATTTACATAGTGCCAACCTTCAGAAGAGTTTTAAAATATAAATAACAATGATGAAAGTATGATTTGGACAGCTATGAATGGTAAAAGGTGGCCCTTCAGGTACAGCTATCCCAAGCCTCTGGCAACAAATGTTTGTATCTATTTACAATCATATTCAAACTCAACAATACACATAGATTACATTTCCTCAGGGATGTTACACTTCTCTTTATGGTTTAATCAGCGTATATCTTGGCAATTGATCAGGTCATACAGAAGTAGAATTACTGTTTAATCAGATTGTCTAGAGAACCACGCATACATCAGAGGACTTCATTTTCACAGGTAAAATAAAGAAAGGAATTGCACGTACATCCGCTTGAAATTAACTTGGTGGATGCTACTTATTTTAAGTATACTTTTTGCTATTCTTCTAAAAGTCACTAGAGGATATTGTATCACACAACAGCAAACTTACCTACTGATAGAAATTAAAACAATAAAAATACAAAAACAATTACCACAGCTGAAACAAGCGGCTGCAATAAGGAGTTCATGAATAAAACCAATAAATTGTATCCCACTAAGAACTCGTTTTCTTATTCTCTTCTGCATGTTTCATTGCGCAGATTTTTCCCCTTCTTCTTTATAATTATCCAAAACTACAAGAGGAGAGGTTGTAAAGGATAGAGAGGCTGATTTTAACGCAAGGAATCTTGACTCACAAAAAGACAAAAGGTAAAAGAAGCTATTCTGAGAAACACATCAGCTCTTAGGCGTGATAGTTCTGTACTTCATCCAAAGGAAACTGGAAATTGTGTCACCTCTGTTCAACCTAATGTACATGATTTTCAGCTCTGAGCAGACAGCTGTTTCTATATCTCATAGCAGCTCCAAAGATAAAATTTTCTGTGATATAATATTTCCTTGGCAACCCATTATGTGAGGAAATATAGGTGGAGACCTCAGCAGCACAGGAATGACTCAGTCTTCAAATACATTGTTTTCAAACAAATGTCTGAAATAATAAGGATAAAGAAATGAAGTCACTGCAGTATGTGTACGTTCCTCTTTACAATCTTCCCTACAATGAAGGAAAGGAAGCCATTATGCTATACACAGTTTTAAAAGTTCATTTTCCATTCTATAGCACAAGGTGCCATAGCATAAATGTTCTAGAAATAAAAATGAAAAAGGTCCTAATGTTTTAAAATGTAGCTTTTCTGATTAAAAAGAAGCCCCAAGTGAGCAAATCTTTGGATGGGTAACTGGTTGGTAAAACCAAAGCTGGCAGACTATGTTCCAGCTGATGAGACCTCCACCCACGATGCCACCAAGGCTATCAGGAGCATACCCTCAGGAGAACAATGGAAGGTAGTTCAGAATATAGACAGTGCCAGATCCCGGCCTATGAAAATTCTAGATAATTGTCCTCAATCTACCTCTTTCCTCCCTCTCCCAATTATCCCTTCCCAAATAATAATATTCATGGATAAAGATATTTGTTGGCCCTTCCCTGCCAGAACCTTCTCACTGTATACTGAATGAACAGGCTGCATTGGTCCCAACCGCAGTGGTGGCAAAGATGTTTCCCACTGAAGTGGTGGTTCCACCTACTGACTTCCCTAATCAGTTGGTTTGACACCCTGCAAATGTCCCCCTCTCGGAATAACTCCCATCTCCTAAGCCTTCTCTCTTGGAATGTAGCACGATGGGCTGGGAAAGTTCATGACCCAGAGATCAGAGGGCGTCTACTGGAGCAAGGGATCATTCTCCTCCAGGACTCTTGGTCAAGTCTTTGATATCTCTTTGGAAGGGTTTAACTTAGTGGTTCCCAACCTTCCTAATGTCACGACCCTTTAATATGGTTCCTCAAGTTGTGGTGACCCCTTGCCCTGCTTGGAAGAGGCCACAAGCCCCCTTTGGCAGGCCACTGCTGCAGGTGCCATAGAGAACATCTCTCTTCAGGCACCCTCAGCCAATTGCAGCCTCCGGTGCCGTTGACTGACATCCCCTCCAACCTATTAAGCTGTAACTCACTCTTCCCTCCCCCCATTTCTCCCCCTCCTCCTCCAGACCCAAGCTATTTGTGCCTTTGTCTTCACTGGCCCATGGTGACCGCTATGAAATGGTCTTTTGACCCCCAAAAGGGGCCCCGACCCCCAGGTTAGGAACCACTGGTTTAACTCTTTCTCCCTTCCCGCTACCAAGCAGAAGACCAGCGGCCACCCCTCAGGTGGGCTTGCCACACTGATTGCACAGCACATTCCCTCTGAGCTAGTATTCATGGCTGACAACTACTGTTAAATTCAGATAATCAGAGTGAATACTAGGACTCACGATTTACTAATAGCAAACGTGTATATCCCCCGCACTGAGAAGAAAGCCAACAGAGAATGACAAAGGTGCTACCTGTCCCAAGCACTGGAGAATGCCAAAACGAGGTTTCCCCAAGCATGGAGTTTCGTGGCCGGAGACTTTAACACTAGGGTGGGGTCTGGTCCTGATGTTTTTAAGACATTAAACACCCAAATCGAAGGAGAGTTTTGGCCAGAACATTGGTCCTGGACAAGATTTTCCAAGGATAAACAAATCAATCCTGCCGGCCAATTTCTTGCTAGTTTTAGCATTTCAAGAGGCCTATTATGGCTCAATGGTCTGGCTGATTTCAACTTTGATGGAGTTATGTAGTTGGACGAGGATGACTATCCCTAGGTGGGCCAGAGTTTCATAGTTGATGGTCAAATTCCTTTCAAACGGATATATCATGTCATTTCGTATTTTGCCATACCATGTCTTGTTCTGTATTTTAGCACACTTCTTGTATGTGCATGTATTATTGTCTACTGTTTTGTATACTTTTTTGATGCCAATAAAGGTCCTGACTGACTGAAGAAAACAAATTTCATATTTTAATGTAATAGTTTTCCTTTCGTCAAAACCACTTCTGAATCAGGTGTCCTTTTCTTTTTTTGGGTGGAAATAAATTTCAATGGGATTAATTTTGCTTCATCCAAATGTTTTCAAGATTACCTCATTAGTTTGATTCATATTAAAATCTCAATAGTTGATTTGAGCAATCATTTTTAAAACACCAAATTGTTTGTTCTCCTCTCTATCTTCATTTGACTTTCTTTCTGGTGAACGTGTGAATTATACTGTATTAAGAATTTAATCATCCTCTGATCCTATTTGGTCTTTTCTTTAACACAGTTCAACTTCTTACCCTCCATAGTTTTGGAGGACTGTTTCTCTGATATTCTTTATAGTGAAGGATTCTGATGTTGTGCAGAGGGGAATCTAGATAACCTGGAAGAGGTTCAAATGAAGGCAACAAGGATGAACAGGGGACTTAAAACAAAGCCCTATGAAAAAAAGACTGAAAGAAACTGACAGATGCAGCTTCTAGACCAGGCCTGCCCAACAGGTAGACTACGGGCTACCAGTAGCCCGCGAAGGGTTCAAAAGTAGCCCGCCGGCCATCAATAAAAAAAATGAGGGGATAAGTTCTCCCCCACTCCCTCCCCCACCCCAAGGGCCATCACTGCTCCAGCAAAGTTCTGGTAGCCCACTGTCTCAGCTGAGCGAGGCAGCTCAAGGGCCATGGCACAGTCCCCTGCTCCCCCTGACAGGCAGATGATTGGCATGCCACTATCTCGTGACCAGTGTAGTCACTAGTGCGGAGCAGAGGGAGGGGAGGAGAAAGTGAGAGGTGGGATTGCAGGAGTGTCCACCTCTTTTGCGTGGTGATGTCTCTCCTCTTCTTTTCCCCTGGAGAATTCCTTCCTCCCACCCTTCCCTCCTCCTCCTCCTCCTCCCAGCCCCCATGGCTGCCTCACAGAGACCCTAACCCGCCACCACTCCTCCTGCTCCCCTCCTGAGCCATTCCCTCCTTCTAGTGTTGCTGTGGGGAAGAACCCTATAATGAAGAACCCTGCATATGTGGGAACAAGAGGACAAACATTCTATGAAAGATGCCACGTTCTTAGACTCTACTAAATCTAAGCTATAGAGCAGTGATGTGAATCTTTTAAAGACTGAGTGCTCAAACTGCATTTCAAAACCCAAAGTGCCAAATACAGCAATTTAACCTGAATACTGTGGTACTGTACCGTGGATTACATGCTTCGGCTGCTACCCTTCGGGAAAGCGAGGATTGAAGAGCAGGCTTTTGAATTTCCCATGGCCACAGCACCCTCCGCTCTTCAATACTTACTTTCCCAAAGGGTACCTGTGGCCACTGGAAATTCAAAAACCTACTCTTTCCTGAAGAGTAGCACCCCATCCAGCTCTCTACCTGGGGCAGAGAGGCAGATGGGGTGCTACACCATCAGGAAAGCCAGGGGGGAGTGGCAGAGGCTTGTGGGCTCATATGTAGCCCCAGTTTACTCTCCAGCCATGCCACTCTGGGCATCCCAAAAATGGTGTGGCTAGAGAGTAAACTGGAGCTACAAAGGTGCTCCGAGCAGAGGGAGAAGGGTCATGGCTGTGAGGGTGCGATGTCACCTGGCCATAGAAAGGGCACTGCGTTCCACCTTTGGCACCTGTGCCATAGATTTGCCAACACTGCTACAGTGTATACACTTAGAAATATACTATTCCTTTATTACCTAGCTCTCTTTGAGCCATATGAACCGTCCCATAAGTGAATAAGGGCAAGAGCCTCAGTGAGTCCTGGGCAGCTGCCTGCTGTTATCACTTGCTGATCTCAGGCTTGGCCCCGCTGCTCATAGTTCTCACCTGTTCTTGGTTCTCAGGTTTAGGGCTGATGCGTACATCTTATGGAAAACAGGGCACTGGCATCTTAGACTGATGTGAACAAATCTCCTCCATAATGAAACCGATGAAAGATGAAACAATCAAAAGAAAGCCTGGTACTGCTCTTTACAAAGGCTAAGCCTCACCTTGGTATATTCATCTTTGGCTTTGGTGAGCATCTGTAGGATATCCACTTCTTTGCTGTCACCTAAATTCAGGCTTACCGGGGAAATTCCCATGCCAGTCCCTTGCTGTGCTTTCAGCTGCTCTTGCTGAGTTAAACTGGAAATGGAGGTCAAGTAAGAAATGACTGAGAAAACATAATTCATCTTCCATTGCTTCAAATATTTGAGAAGACATTAAGAATGGTTTGAAATTTTTTTAAAGAGAAACTAAAGAAAAATTCAACAAGGTTTGCTTAAGGTTAGTAACATGATTTCTTCAGTTCTGTGCACAATGGACCAAAAAAGACTCTACTACCATCATCCCAGACAGTTCATGCCGTTACCAGGAGATGCATTAAACACTGGCTCATTTTGGATTGTTTCTGGTGGAAGAATAGCAAATACAGGCAAATAAGTCTTTTAACGGCCAGCAAACAACCAATTTCCTGCCCCATCTGTTTTATAATTAGTGCAAACTGCTGAGAATTCTTACACACACTAACTTAGCTGAACTAGTGCACATTTAACCAGATGAAATGCTGCTATTATAGACCAGTAAACATGGTTTGCGATTATACAAGTACTCTACAAACTAGTATTTTACTGAAGCAGATTATCAGCCTGAGAGACATTTAATCACCAGTAATCACCATGGGAGTTTACAGTATTTGCAAAAATTATCTGTCAAGAATGTATCAAAGAAAAACAAAACAAAATAAAACAACAGACACAAAACATGTGGCACCTGAAAGGCTAACTTTTATATTTTAATGTAACATTTCGTGGACACGCCCACTTCTTCAGACATATAGTTTCTGCCGCTATATGTCTGAAGAAGTGGATGTGTCCACAAAATGTTACATTAAAGTATGAAAGTCTTTAAGGTGCCACATGTTTTGTGTCTTTTTTTCCCTTTGATATTTGTCTGCAATTCTTGAAAGGACTAACAAGGCTACCCTCTCTGAAACTGTCAAGAATGTATTATTCTTAAAGATGCCAATTTGTTCCTCACAAAAGCTTGAGTAAACTACAGTATCTTGTATTGTTGATGCATCTATTCTAGTGCAGTGCACCATAATAAAACATCATTGTTGTACAGCTGCAGACAACTTAAGGCAGTCTTTCTCTTTTGCCACAAACATAGGCATATGGGCCAATGTAAGTGGAATGATATAGATATCATCTTCAGTTATACTACTCTCATAAAAACCTAATGTCCCACAATATCTTAATGTAGGGAGGCAAGGAAATACTGGCCTTTGAACAGTTTGGAATTCCAACTTCCACAATCTCTAACCACAACCCATGCTGACTGAGGCCTCTGAAACGTGACGTCCAATGCAGCTGGTGGGCAAAATGGTCCATCCCGTTTTAAAAATTAACTTAATGTGGAGCCCATATTTTATGGAGGCTTCATGTGAACTTTCTCGCCCATTATCACAACTTACTGTATTGGTCAGGCTTCAAATGGTTAATATCACTGTAAGGTTGAACCTAAGATCACATTTACTGGAGAGTATAATACATGCCTCTTAAATTACCAGCCACTATTCTTGTTGTATAATATTAAACAAGTATCTGTTCTTTATTGAAAGTTCTAGTTTCTGATGATAATCTGTTAATCTATATCAGCAAATAAAATTTTAAAACAGCTGCTTTTCAATTAGTCAGGATATCCCTCTGCAAACTTTTGTATTTACCTGGCGAGGAAGATCAAAAGCAGTCCAAACCACAGAAAATAAAATGCAAATAGAATTTTCCTAGAGTTCTTTGGCATACGAAACTCCCACTCCTAATAATTAAAAACCCTATATTAGTACTCAGAGATTTTCCCTCCTTTCCCAGAGGGGGAAAAAACATTTTACCCCCAAAATAAATGTGTCTCAGTTCAAGAATGCTTTACAGCACAATCCTATACATATTTACCCATAAGTAGATTCTACAAGTTTAGTCCTCTGTGTGTGTGTGTGTGTGTGTGTGTGTGTGTGTGTGTTGTGTCATTACAGTTATGAACGACTCTTCGTGATCCCACGTCCATGGACTCTTCTTGGCAGCTTTGTATAAGGTTGTAACGTCAGCTGATCCAAGCAAACATGTTTTGCCAATCCAGTACAAAGGGTACAAATATAAGAATCATCCACAGCAGCAGTGATGCAGCATGCAAAAACACATACCAAGAAATTCCCCCAAACACATTCTTTGCCCATCAAGACTTACTTTTTCATAAGCTCAGCAATTCTTTGGCATTCTTCTTTATCATAAAACCAGATTCCATAAATGGACACTGTTAATGAACATCAAATGCAAATGATGAACATAGCATCTTGACAGCCACCTGTCCGCTTTATTATAATTGGTTTCCAAAAGCTTTAAAAATAAGCCCCACACAGTTGCATTTTACCTTCTCTTATTTCTCTCACAATCATTTGCTATACGATGCAAATGCCCAGCTGCACAATTTAAATAAGGGCATTTTACCGTCAAACCTGAATTCATGATCAACATATCATAGCTCCACAGGGTTGTCAGTATTTCACCAGTCTGATCAGTAAAACGATGTCCACCTTGTAAACAGTAGTGTTGCTTGAATGGTTCTCCATACATCCAAGCATTTTTGTCTTGACTATGTCTCTGTCTCTCACTTCCTCTTATGCTCCAGAGTCCATATTGACTTCATTAAGCGCCTTGACCAGCCAGGCCCAATCTCTAATTGTTCTAGCTTTGTCTCATATTCTCATTCCAAAAGACTTACATTTTTTTAAATCAACAGTGGGAACCCTCTTAGAGGAAAGCTGATACCTTCTAAACATTCTTTGCTTGCTGAGACACCAGCATCTTATCTCTTATTTTTCTCCTATTTGATTGTTGGAAGACACAGTTTCAATAAGGACTGGGGAATATACAAAACATACCCCTTCTGCTGGATGACTTTGTCATAGGCTGTTTGTTGTTCTGTTTTATCTCTTTTTATTTGATTTATTGTTGAGGCTGTTATTTTGGGCAAATTGTTTATTTGGGCAATTTGTTGTACACTGCCCAGAGTTCCTGAGGGAACTTCAGGTGGTTAATAAGTACAAATATAAACAAACAAACAAACAAACAAACAATACTTCACTGCTAAAATCTAGAAAACTTAATATAACTAAAATATATAGGGTACTATACTTGCTTAGGGGTTAACTTCAAAATCCTAACCACAATAAGAGAAACAGCAGTAATGTTTAAAATGCTGTGTCTGTCTTTACAGAACATTTTATATTCACTTTACAGATTTTTGTATTACTTGTCTAAATAAAGCACTTAACACAATAGGCTGTAATGGCTCCCGGATTACTGTATACATAATTTAGGAGGCATGGTTAGTTTTATAATGTACAAATATTTCCAATTTACTCAGAAAAAGGAAATTAACCTTGAAGGTCTGTGGATATAACATAAACCAACAAACACCATCTTTTCCCCAGAAATCCACTGAAAGTGGTAATGAGAATTGTTTTATTTCTCAAATGAAGTATATGCAGTCTGTTTTCAAACAGTTCACTCTCAAGCGGTATTGGAATTCAATGTTACCTTTTTAGTAATACGGTTTTATGTGCATTACGTAATAAAAGTCTGATTTAGATACTTTGCTACAAAACTGAATAAGGAACATCTGTAGCTTCTGAAAGGGACTTCGCAATAAAAGCAGGAACAAGAACCAATAGACCAGTGTTGGCGAACCTATGGCACAGGTGCCAAAGGTGGCACTCGGAGCCCTTTCTGTGGGCACCCAACATCGCCCCTTCACAGCCACCTGTATTCAGGTGAAATTGCTGTATTGGCACTTTGTGTGAAAAATTAGTGGGTTTTGAATCGCAATTTGGGCACTCAGTCTCTAAAAGGTTTGCCATCACTGCAATAGACTGTCTAGAAAGATAAACCCCTTTCCACTTTCCTTACATCTCAAGGTCTTTGTCATCATTTAGCTCCCATCTATTAATTCATGATCCTCATTTATCTGCTGTTCTTGTTGCTTTCATTATATATTTTAGTATTTTACTGGATTTTATAATGGATAGTTTATTGATTTTACAGCTGTAAACTGCATTGTGTATTGACATGAGGGGGAAATTATAGATAAAAACATTGTTCTAATGTCCTTAGAGAGAGGGGGAGGGAGGAGAGAGAGAGAGAGAGGGAGGGAGGGAGGGAGGGGGGAGAGGAAGATGTTGATAGTGAATTAAGACTGTGTAAATAGTCCATTTATTCTACTACAATACTATGGTAAACGAGAATTCAAGATTGGACTATACCTGTCAATTTTATCCAAAATCTTTCAATTTGTTTGAATTTAACTCTCTGGGGTTACATTTTTAAGATTAAAAATATAGGAGGGAAATCCACTTATACCATCTTTGTCACATAAGATACAATTAACCTTTAAAAAAAATGAAACATCACACCATGCTTTCCACAAGGCCTCTTTTATTGCTCACATTACTTTATAAAAGATTCCTCTCACAAAGTAGATGGCCAGCAGTGGTTGACAATTATTTGGGCGTAGACATGCATCCCTACGTAAGGATCTCTCTACCACCTGCTTCTTCCTGGCTCCAATTTTGCTGTAATATCAGAGTACCTGGCCCCAGCCCTCTTTTCTGACCCATGCGAGGCAGAGGTCCAATTTGCAAAATGTCAGATTTACTTCTCAGCGTGAATCAAAATATTTTCAAGAAGAAAATACTGGATATATTCATTGTATGGGGTAAAACTAACATACCTATGTGGATTGAATCAAGGCGGCCATGTCTCTATTCTGATTTGGTGATAAGCTTCCACCACTACAAAGTTACCTTTCATTTTGTGAGCAAATTTTGTTTCTAAAATAATGTTAGGAATAGGTTATGTCACCCCAAAATGACATTTTTTTGTTTAAAATCTTTTTATCTTGCTACTGCTTACATAGTTGATCAAAATGCATCAAAAGGTTTAAAAAATATTTGCCTGAACTGATCATCATTCCATCTCTGTGTTACTGCACATGACTAATTTACAAAAACAAGTAACGTGAAAAGGAAGTGGAAGATTTAGTTAACAACTGAAACACATTTCTCAACAGCAAAGATCTCACCTGAAGTCAATGAATTGAAAAGAGAGCAATGTAAACTGCAGCTACCAATATTACCAGGCATACACAGGTTGCAGAAGACAACTTGCACATATATTAATCAACAATAAGACTCTGGCCAATCATTTTCAAAACATAGTACTGTATATGCATTTCATTAGCTCTTAACATTTCCAATACAAGGTTAAAATCTAAATCCTAAAGAAAACATAACTCTCAATAGCTTAAATTACCAGCAGAAATGTACGAGGAATCTATGTTTGGTTTTTAAAATTTTCCCAGTCTGCAACCTGTAATAGAAATGGACTGGATGTACTTTAGCATTCAAAAAATAAAAAAATGTGTGTAAGCCTTTTTTATTTAATAGGAAAATATATATGAAAAATACATAAAATTTTGAAATATTTGCATATCTTTAAAATACTAGCAAAAAGGGACAGATTGTTTTCTGCTAAAAACACCCAGAGAAGTAACAGAGTCTGGACAAAGAATTCAGAAATGGAGGATATTTACAGAAATAGACATGATAGATGGGTGCCCTTCCAGTTTTTGTTTCCTGATACCATCTATAATTTACCTGGACAGCAAAAGTATACATTTTTAATTGCTTAGAATATTTTTTATTTGAAGTACAGAAGTGATTTCATTTTAATTTGAAGAAATCAACATAAATGGCTGACATGTATTAAACTGGTTTGAAGGTAATCAATGTGCAACATGCAAAGCACTGCATACTTAAATATCTAAATTCACAAAGAACAAACTAAGCCGTATACAGTACTTCAAAACAAATGAAATCAATTTATCTCCAACAAATTAGAGAAGATGGTGGACAGACATCTCTCCTTAGTCCTGGAAATCAGTGGTTGGTTTCTGGTTGGAAGCAAAAGTATAATAACTATATAATGGAATGTGCTTTGCTGAGTATGCCCTGTCTGTTTTAGTTAAATAAGAATGAGTGTCCCAAAGCTGAAAACCAAGGAAATGCTCTGTGGCACTTAAATGAATATAATACAGTTATAAATAAATGGAATTTTCAGTAATATGTTCAGTGGTGTTATGGCACATGCACATATGAAAGAAGAAAATCACCATCTTGGAATAGACCAATAACTAACTACAATTGTATCCATCATTCCTATAAAGTTTTGAAGACAAGTGAAGACAGCACAACAATTAAAACAAGCTGCTGCTGAATGATTTATAATCCCAGATACGAATAAAGAACCTCTTCCTTCACCCGTCTTCTGTCTGTGGAGCCATTTTCAATCTTAAGATTAATTTTACAGGAAATACTGGATAGTTACAGTGTGGACTGCATTCCTTTCCTTTTAAGGGAATGCTATCCTGCCTTTATTTTTTTCAATTGCCAGAAAATATGTAAAGGCTGGTATTTGTTATTTGTAATAGAACAGGCACTTTTCATCCATCATACTGCCTATAGATGAAAAGATCCAGATATGCATTACATGATCTCTACAGTGGGTGTCCATTACACAAACTCTACATGTTTCTCACCATTAGCAACTGCATTGGTGGACTGGTTCCCATTTTCAGAGAGAGAGTGAGAGAGAGAGAGAGAGAGATGAGAGAGAGAACATGTCTGGAAAAAGAAATGTTCCCATTGGGTGAAGCCCAGAAAGTCCAAAAACCCCTTTAGAAAGTCATCTTTCTCTAAACACAAGGGTACATTATTATCAGATAGATGGTGGTGGTGTTGATGTATGAGAACCAGAGACCTTCATGACTCAGGGAAGTGATGAACTGACAGGCTGATGGAGCCCATTATCTTCACTTCTCACTCCAAGTTTTCCTGTAAAACTAACAGAGGAGCACAGGGACCTTAAGCAAGCTTAGGGTACAGAGTGAAAGGAGGAGACAGGGAATTGCCTTCTGCTGCTCCTTGGATTTTGAAGCACTTGGACTAAATCATATGTACTTCTTGAAGTCTCCTACTTTTACACATTTTGTGTGCAGATGTTTCTAAGGTAGAGAGTGCCACTGACCAGCAGCATATACTTAGATCTGAGCAGTGAACTCTCATTTCAAAGAACAGAATGCTTCAGTCCATTGTTCGGCAAGCCATCTCAACATATAGTCCGCTCCCTGCACATCCGCCAGAGGAGCCAGGGGTGAAGTATACTGGCAAAATGGTCCACGAAACCCAACTCAGCTGCTTCTACATTCCACCCGGAGGTAAGTAATCACAGTGACCCGTTCATCTCTTTTAAAAGAACATTTGGTAAATCCTAATGTAGAATTCCATAATTTAGTTTATAAATAAGCAAGAAAGTTACCTGCAGAATTCCACAACACTTGAAGATATATGCAGGTGCAGCAAATAAAGTTGTGTTTTAAACATGCAATGTCATTTTCTACAGAAGGTACAACAATTAATTACTATAGGACAAGAGTGGTGTGAATCTAGAATGCAGCTCTGATAGGATAGACCTAGAAGAGGGGAGTGTTGTGATGGAACTAGTAAAACAAATGCTGTACATGATTACCAAAGGACCTATACACCAGTGACTGAAACAGTCTAATTCATCCAATGGATCTTTTTATGCTCTTTTAATCATTTCATTAATTTTAACTTAAATGTTTATCCTATACACATTTTTTGTTTTCACTGCCTTAAAACAACCTGTTCTTTTACACTGACCAAATCTCACTGCCTCTTATTTCCTATATCTCTAAAATTTTATGTCTGTAACCATGTACTTTGAAAGTCCAACTAAAACCAGCTGAGCTTAGGCCTATATAACTTGTCAGAAAAACTGTAATCTTTTAAAACGATTGTAACTAAACCAATTTGCAAATGCTGCGCTTCTGTAAGATTTTTGTCTTCTTAATTTTCAAAAGCTACATGATATTTGGGTTGGGTTTATATGTTTGGATGAAAACATAATAAAGAAGCCATCACTGTGCTTTTAATTAAGAAGAAGCATGAATAATAAGTGATTTGAAATAGCTCTTTTTAAAATATATAAAATGAAGCCACTGTTTTAATTACCATCTCTTTGGTATGTCCTATCTTATCACAAAGTGCAGAATTTTCCTAGTTGGCATGATGTTCTCAACACATTGTCCAGACAGGCAAGCATTACAAATGTTGTCAAATCCATAAAGGCGAACAATGATGAAATTATGATGGTGATTTTATGATTTTATGAATCCCATTTATATCCTTCTGAAATCTCAAGCAGTGCTCACAGTGTTTCTTTTCAACTGAATTAGATTTCTCTCTCCCATCACCCCCACCCTACATTTGCCCTCCAGACTGAAAAATCCATCCAATGCCAGCAGCACTAGCTGTTGACAGTCTGCATAGCATTGTTATCTTAGACACTTCAGTCCATTTCTTCTCACATGGCAGAGTTCTGCTCTGGAAAAAAAATATGGAACATTCATTAAGCTACAGACTAAACCCACTAGAGACTTCCATTAAGTGGGTTTCATATACCATTCATGTGCTGTTGCAACCACAGACTCGTGTTTACATACATATTTGCAGGAGAAATAAAGCAGACAATTTCCATTAATTGTAGGAATCATTGTTATACAGTCCAACAAGCATATATATTATATTAATCCAGGGCTGTCCAACTTTGAACAGGCCGAGGTCTACTTTTTCCAAACAAAAGTTCCTGAGGGCTACTACACTAAAACCTCTACTTATGAATTTTATCTGTTCCGAGCATATGCTCATAAGTAAAAAAAACTGTCAAGTAGAGCAGCAGTTTCCCATAGGAACACAGTGAAACTCAATTAATCCGTTCTGGAGGGAACATATTTCAATGCATTCCTATGGTAAGGCTGACCATGCACATGCTACCCTTACACTCGCTCGAGCTGGTGTGGACGGGAGCAAGGCAGGCATGTGCATGCTTGTGCAGATCTCCCCTTTCGCTTGCCCGGGCTGCTGGAATATTTATTTTAAAAAGGTGCACTTTCCCTCCCAACTCGCCTGGGGCCTGACTTGACCCTACTTCTCCTCCTGTTTTCCCCCTTCTCCCTTCCAGCCCCCTCGCTGCCACTGCTGCTGCTGCCCATAGCTCTCACTCATCTCTGCCATGTTCACTGTGGAGCTGGGATGGGCCAAGCCAGCAGCGGGGCAATCACATTGCCGTGGCGGCCCAAGGATGAGAGAATGGCTCAGAAGGTGAGCAGGAGGAGTGGCAGGTCACAGTCTCTGTGAGGCAGCTGTGGAGGTGGGAGGAGGAGGAGGAGGAGGAGGATGGAAGGGTAGGAGGAAGGAATTCTCTGGGGGGGAGAAGAGGGGGACATCACCACGTAAAGGAGGTGGGCACGCCCATGACCCCACCCCTTGCTGTCCCCTCCACTCCCCTTCCTCCGCTCTGCACCAACAACTCAACTGGTCACGAGACAGTGGCACACTGATCATCTGGCCGGTAGGGAGAGCAGGGGACTGTGCCATGGCCCTTGAACTGCCCCACTCGGCTGAGACAGTGGGCTGGCAGACCCAGAGCTTTGGTGGGGCAGTGGTGGTCCTTGGTTCGGGGGAGGTAGAAGTGCAGAACTTATCCCCTCACATTTCTTAATGATGGCTGGCGGGCTACTTTTGAACCCTTCATGGGCTATTGGTAGCCCCCGGTCTACCTGTTCGGCAGGCCTGTATCTAACTCAATACTGTCTGGTCTAATAGGCAGTAGCTCTCAAAGACCCAAGGCATAAATATTTTCCAGCCCTACTTTAGCACAGGGGTGCCCAAACTTTTTGTAAGGAGGGCCAGATTTGGTGGCTGAGAATGTGTCAGGGGCCGGTTGCTCCCCAATCCTGCCACCCCAATGCAAGCCCCACCCACTTTCTTTTAAAAAAACATGGGGTGACGGAGGAGGAGGGAGGGGTGGGCCAGCTAGCTGCGGGCCACTCAGAATGGCCTGGCGGGCCGGATTTGCCCCCCTCCCCCCCGGGCTGGACTTTGGGCAGGCCTGCTTTACATGTCACAATGTTCTCTGTAAAATTCTGGAGTTTTGTGGCAGACGCATAGGAAGAAGTTCCTCAAAAGCTTCTGATTTAGAGGATTTCCAAAATACAGTACTTAAACTGTACAACTCTTATCTCACAGTTTCTAAAAAGACTGTTTGCACAGCACAGTTCAAACAGGTTTCCTGTTCTGTTAAATTATATATTAGTGACCTATTCTAAAACAGTTCCCTTAACAGCATGAGCAAGTATTCTGTTCTAAAACCAACA
Source organism: Phrynocephalus versicolor (assembly GCA_023846285.1). Classification (NCBI taxonomy): domain Eukaryota; kingdom Metazoa; phylum Chordata; class Lepidosauria; order Squamata; family Agamidae; genus Phrynocephalus; species Phrynocephalus versicolor. The sequence goes on along the minus strand of JAHTLZ010003526.1, from coordinate 10,531,823 downwards.
CTTGACTCCCTTGAGCTCCAAAACAGAATTCCATTTTCTTTGGATATATTACAGGTACTCTGATCATAAAATCAAACCGGCTTCATGAAATCTATCCAGATTCAAAATTTGCTTTAAAAATACTGTGTTGGCCAAGATACCTCAAACATTCTCATTTATCAGTTCAAGTGCCCCAAGTTTTTAGTTTTTTTTTATTACTGTTGTTATGGGCCAGAACCAGCAAAGTGATATTAAAAATAATACAGCTTGCATAAAAGAGAGGGGGGGGGAAGAGTTAAAGGAAAGTTATGAATTAAAATCATTGTCTATTACATGTTTATGTATCCTTCATGCCGCTCAGTTAAGTATAATCTTTAAACATGAACTTGAGCAGTCTCTGAGAGGCAGTGGAAGACAGGAGGGCCTGGCATGATCTGGTCCATGGAGTCATGAAGAGTAGAATACGACTTAACAACTGAACAAGAGTAATCTGGGAATTAAGACTTAAAAGTAGTTTATGTGAGCTTTCTGCTTCATAACACACACACCCCAAAAGCAAAGAAAGTATAATCATAGTATTTATTTTATTTTATTAATTATTTATTTTATTTTTACAACTTATCTGCCACCCACTACCCAAAGGTCTCTGGGCAGCTTACAATAAAAAAAAAATTAAAACAATTAAAACATAGAATATTTGCAGTTCATGATAGAACTGGCAGTGTAATATTATGTGTGTAGTAGATTCTATCATACCATCATCAAAAGAACAAACCCTCTCTGCAACAGGGATATGTTTATACATCGCCTCATTAGCCTCTGAGGGAAGAACTCCCCATCTAGCTAGGGAGAAGGTCCTGTGGTGGATCCAAGAGACAGGCAGGCAACTGGAGCTACAGTATATGTGGAATTATCTGCTGTGAGAAAGTTGGGGGCTGTGTTGATATTCTCTTGCCTCTCTATGCCAAACACCCTCTGTTTGACAGGCGCAGTTGTCTTGTCTAATCCCAGAGAGACTGAGGGGAGAAACCTACATATGTTAAATTCTAACATACTGCTTTTACCAAGGAGAGCCAAGGCAGTCTTGGAGAGTTAAATATCTTAATTCTTGTGGGTGGTAATTTAAAGTAAGCCAGAAATTGATGGTGGCAAGACTTAACTGTGGCTTCAATTCTGAGTAGCCTGGATTCTAGGCATAAGCCAGAATCACTTCTCGGTCTTTTGGCTAAGACCAAGCATAATCCTCCAAATTGGTTTTCCAAATTCAGTTCCTGCTGAAACTAGGTTTAAAAATACCAAGTAGTAATTTTTCTCTTATATAGAAAAGTCTCCCAGCATTCTACTGCAGACAGAAGCTGCAGTGTTCAAAACCACCGACAACAGAAAAATGTGTAGTAACCTGAATTTTAAGTACTAGACAATTTAATGATACAGCACAAAAAGATAATTTTCTTGCAACAACCATTCATTCTGTTAGCTAGGCCCAGCAAATAGCTACTGTATCATTAAATTTACTTGTGCTTAGAGATGGGTTCATGAAGTGGATGTGCTCCTACAACAGAGCTGCTTTTGACTCAACCTTTGAATTGGAAAGGGAGAAAGAAATCACTCAGTTGAAGGGAAACAGAAAACTTGGGTTTTCTAAATTATTCAAAACAAAGGGAAACAGCTTGGCTGTGCCCAGATCAAAATACCTCATTTTATTAAATCAAGATTAGGAATAAGCATGTGACCAAGCACATCTTGGCTTGGTCTGAGGCTGTCATGCAGTTTCCTAGCTGAGACAAAATACAGTACCTTGTTTCTTAATTTAGACAAGTTTGAGATAATGGTTTGCTCTGGCTGCATTTCCCATGAAAAGCAGGTTGTATTGTTAAGGCAGTCAGAGCATTCACATCTCAGTTGTATAAACAAATACATGATTTCCGATTAACTAAAACTAACAAGATAAATAAGAAGAGGTAGAAAAGTGAGCCACACCAATTACCATCTACAAATTTTTTCACCTATCGCAATTCCAACTGGATAGTACCCCTACTGCCAAACATTTTATGTACTCCTTAACCTGGAGTGCCTCATCTCACCCTAAGAATAGACCAGAACAAAAACTCTTCACAATCCACTCTAATTCATTCTAGAGGAGACTGAAGAAGAGTAGAAGGGAACAGACAAGAACCTTACAGACAAAGAATGTTGATGAAAGCTGCATAGTTACCAACGCCACAGTGTTTGGCAAGGAAGGAACCGGGAATGAATTACTACTAGAGAAAGAAGAGGAGAAATTAATTTCTCCTTCCTTGTCTGGTATATAGAAGTGGGTTTCCCTCCTCATTCCCTCCTCATTCATCCTATAAGCCCTGGAAGAGATATGAAAACAATCCATGGCAGCAACACATCTGCAGAGTCAGAATGGCCGCAACAAGCACACAAAGCCATGCAGGCCAGGCTTAACTTCAATCATGTCGGCTGGGTAGCTTTAGATCGTGGCAGTCTCACGTCATTTTTACTGTTGTGTTAAACAGGTGTGCCCAAAAAGCACCAGCAGAGAGGGAAAGGAGGATGAATGCAAGGCTTCAAAACTCAGTTATGACCAGGAGGAAGCCAATACCAAGTCCAGAAGTACCAAAATGTCAGGAACAGCTTGTTGAAAGGGTTTAAGGTCTCCACAATTCCTTATTCCTAATACAATATGTAGGCAATAAGTCTGTGTATGAACATTTATATCACAGGAAACAATCCACCATTCTCATTCTTTCAACTGCATGTTACACTTACCAGGCTAATTTAATTTTAAAAGCTAAAGAATGCTGTAATACCTTAGGCAGATGGATTGTTTATTAATATACATTTGTGAACATCCTCACATAGTATACCTACAAGCTGTTCATAATTTATGGATCTTATAGTTACATAAAGAACAGTCATGCTGTGCGCTGAAGTGAGATACAATTCCACATTTTTTAAAATGAAGAGGGTGCATAACCCTTTCTCATCCTGCTCTTCCCTGACTGCAATGTCACCCCCTCCATCTGCTCCCCCCCCCGCAAAGCAATTCTAAACTTGTCATGGTTTTGACAAGTCTGCTCATGGGTTAAGCAAGTGTTTCAGATAAAATTAATGCATAAGAGGGGATAAACTTCAAGGCCACCCCTTTTCCAAGCTGTGATATGATACAATGCACAACCTAAGGTCCAAGGGAACGCATGTGGACCTCTGCCACTCTCTTTGTTATCCCTAAAAGTAGGGTCCCAAACCACTTCACCCATTTTTATCCTTGACACCAATAGGTTTCTTTTTGAAATATCAGAATACAGATTAAATTTCTTTAACAGATAGCGTTTTAAGAATCAAAGTTTAATATTAATGAATACTAGCTCTTTCCTAATGGTTTACTCACATCTGGCATTTCTGTAAAGTAGAAAAGGGTCCTGCAACTGGAAATCCAGATCTTTAGTTATGGGTTCCGTCCGATTCTCCATGCTTAGTCTGTTCATTATGGTAAATCCATATTTTGGTGAAGCCGATCTGAAAATTATCAAAGGCAAAAGCATTCAATTGAAAATTGCAATATGATAAATATGTCAAAATGTACTAATAGCATATTTACCTCCGTAATTTTAGTTGTTTAAAAGGTATTTATTATTTATGTATGGTGCAGAACTAAGCCAGCTTACAAAATGAATTTAAAAGATGTAGTAATTTATATTTGTAAAATGCATAATTAAGTATTACATTTTGAAGAGACTTTTATCTTGAAAAGATGTTTTTATCTTTTATCTTGAAAAGAGGTTTTTTGGCTTCTTTAAAACTTTGGCATAGATACACATTACTTCTTAAACTGGAAACTTCATTACTTCAATCAGTCTCTCTCTCTCTCTCTCTCTTTCTCCTCTAGTAGTTTTGGATCTTAATTTGTTGCTATAGCATTTTTCTTCACTGAATGTAAATTATGCTGAAATTTAAAGGTTTCTTCAAACTATTCTAAGTTCCTGAAACATCATTTATCTTATAAATATTAAGGCATATCTTTTATCACATAACCAAGAGAGGACCTACCAAGAACTTAGCTACTCAGTTGTTCTTTTTAACTAACTTGAGCAAAAAAAAAATTTTATTAATTTTTCTGAATGTAATGATCACTGGTCGAAATAACTGGAAATCTTTACCTTTAAATATGTGTACATAATATTCTGTCCTTATTTAAATGTTATCTAAAGGTCTGCTTACAGCTTAATGTCATTTATTATTGCTGACACTCCATAAATGAAGAGTCTTGTATTTGATTAGAACTAAACCACACTAATTTCAGTTGTACTCGTGATTGGACTAGCATGAATAGGACTGCAGCCTAACTCTCCTCTCATGCTGAAGCAATATCCGGAAATAAACCAACTCATTCCACAGAATCTCTTCTCACAATTTTACCTTCCCCTTTTTTAGTATTTTCGATGCATGATTAATAAAACTGGTACATCTGGGATTTCAGAATTGAGTTTGATATCAATGGAAAAATATTGGCCAAGTATCTGGAGACAATTCAATTTGGATAGTCCTCACAGGATGTCTCTACATTCTCTGTCACCAAAACAGCATCAGAGGAAAGGAGGCGACAGAACACAAAATAAAAGGTGGAAATAATAGAAAGCAAACATGAAGAAAATGAAAAAACAAAAAACAAATGAAGAATTGGTTCAAGCAAATGTACTATTATTTCCAACAGGATAATGACAACAGCAAAATGGTTCATTTAAAAAGTATTATTCTTATTTTTTCTGCCTTAATTGTAGTAATGTATGAGATAAACCAATCTAGTCTACATGAATTTATCCAGATCTTACACTATCTCCACATATAGCTGCAAATGACATTTTTTTTAGTTTTGTCTCTCATTTCACCTTTTAACTGACTGAAGAGAGTAAGATTTTATTGCCTTGTCATATTCATACGCTCTAATTAAGCTTAAAAGGGTCCCCAGAGTGGCTCACAATAAAACAAAATAAAATTGTTTCTGGTCTCTGGCCTGCAGTCTAAAATGGATTTGGACGGAGGAGGATTTTTGCTTTCTAATATATGAAGTTCACCAACATTTCTATTGCATCAACAACTGGCATTAAAATATATAAACAGACAAATAAAAATAGCTACCAGAATGCCATGAATCAGAAAAGCATGTGGTCATATCTCTGGGATGAAACCACTAGGCAATCCAGTCTGAATAAGCAAGCTAGTATTTCCTCACTCTGTCCTTCATGACAGAATCATCATGAGGACTGCTGAACATACGTGCAATGCATTTAACCTCTCAAGTAACAGCCTAGATATTATTTCCTACTCATATTATTACTGTAAGTTTGTGTTTCATATACTTTGGGATTATTGCTTAATCGTATTTCCAAAAAGTAAGAAACAAATCAAAAGTGCTACTTGCAGACCAAGCTTGCAAAAGATCTGCAGAAGTTATTGCCACATGTCTCCTAATAAACAAAATAAATTATGTACATCCTTAGCCACATGGGATTTTCATTCAGTCCTGACAGTATTCAAAGCAGGAAAATAAGTAAACCAAAGCAGAGTTTGTATAAATAAATTTGGAGAGCACAGATAGATATGCATGCAAAAGGACATAATATATATTATTAGTAAACCTTAATAGCTGTCCAAGATGCTGCAAACAAAGATGGAAAGAGAAGATATGCTTATGGAAACAGATAAGAGATACAGGGCATCCTATCACATATGCAGAAGTGTGCAGCAGGGGTACTACCCAGAACAAAAGAAGCCAAAATTAACATAAGAGTTAACTGATCATAAATATTGATTACCACCAGCCAGATATCCTTTGATTTGTATTCCTGCATGGAGCAGGGGGTAGTGATAACCTTACAGGCCCCTTCCAACTTCCTTATTCTATGACAGTGGTGTAGAACCTTCGGCACTCCAGATGTTTTGGACCACAACTCCCAGAATTCCAAGCCTGTATTGCCATTGACAAAGGACTATGGGAATTGTGGTCCAAAACATCTGGAGTGCCGAAGATTCGCCAACACTGTTCCATTATGACATCTGGGCAAGGACATTTTCATTGAGGTTATGCAATCTTCTTATACCTCCCTTCCTGTACTGCAGATGGTAGTCCATTTAAGGCAGGCAAGGGTGTGTAGGCTTTCCAGTGTTTTTGTATTAGCCACAGGTAAAAAATACGGGTAATTGGCTAATTTGAAAGGGTGCAACAGAAACAGCTACTCATGTTCTCCTACTTTGCCAATTTTAATCTGATACAGTATTTGGAAAAATTCATTGAGCCTTACTTAAAATTATTCCTTGAGCACTCTGAGGAATTTATGCCATTTTACTTTTTTCAGGACATAGGAGAATGTAGTACAGTGGAACCCTGACTTACATGATCATTAATCCGTTCCGGAGGTCTAGACATAAGTCAAACATGACTTAAATCAAACAAACTTTTCCCATAGAAAGTAATGGGAAAGTGGATTAATCCGTTCCAGATGATGAAAAAGACCTCCGAAAACAGCAATTTAACACAAATTTGACTGGTATAGGAGATTCCTTCTGGGGATGTAAATGAAATGTCTCTTTAAAGAGAGGAGGCAGCAGTGGAATTATAGTCCACAAGTTATATACCTCCACTTTTTAATGTTTATAGCAATGTCTAACATTTAAGTTTTACTGATTTTTAACCTGACGTTCCAAGTTCTGAACAGCTCTATGCTTACCATTAGAGTCCCACAACTGTACAGCTCCCAAACTAAAATGCTTCCATTGTGGACCAGACTTCTGCAGCCAGATTTTTTACAAGACTGAGCCGACTGTCTAACCAGAGAGGCCAGCCCCGAGCTCCCGGCCCTTCTCCTCCTTTGGCGGCGGCGGCAGCGGCTTCAGTGAGGCCGAGGACCAGCTCCAGTTGCTTGGAGCTGGCCTCACCGAAGCCACAACTGCCAGAAGAAGGCAGAAGCAGTTTGGAGACAGCAGCCACGAGGCTGGGTTGTGGCTGCCGCCAGATTCCGGTGCCTTGCACCGGGGCTCCGCGCTGTAAGTCAAAGCCTGCGACTCAAGTCAAACAGGCCCCTTCTTGCTGCAAGTCAAATATGCTGTAAGTCATGCAGCATGTAAGTCAAGGTTCCACTGTACTTTGCAATCTGTTTAATCTGTACATTGGGAGGTTGGTCTTTGACCACATTAAAGATTTGAGAGAGTGAGTGAACTGGGCAAGAAGGATATTTATATATGGAACATAGTATTTTTTCCAGGCAGAAATCATGTTTTTTTTTTCTTATGTCAGCCTCTGACATAACCTGCCATCCATAATAATGAGCCCCTACTCTCATATGCAAATATACAAAGAAGTTTACTGTCACAGCTTATTGTATTCTGTTTGTTCAGTAAGGGCCTTTTCACACGACCCCTAAGATCCGCTGGCCACTTAAATTCGGACCAGAGATCTTGGGGTTCGTTGCTCTTCCTGTGTCCCCACCCCTCCGCACTTCCTTCCTCTGTCTGCGAGAGGGGAGGGAGAAAAAAAGGGACAAAAGAATGCAGGCTCACCTCCGTCGGCCGGTCCAAGCTGCCCCGAGCCCTGTCGTTGTCCTGATTCCTTCTCTTAAAGGGGCCGGAGGCAAAACAACAACAACAAACAGAAGCGAGGAGAGCCCAGCACTCTAGGTTACATCCGGATCTGGGATTTTTCACCCTCCGAGAGAAGGTACCTGAAAAGTGCGCTGGGACGCGCTTAGGTGGGCGTGGTCGCACTTAATTTTCTGTAAACTCCGGAACTGGTGGGGAAACAATTTTAAGCTCTGGAGCTGGGAGCCATTTGCGGCAGAGTTTAGGGGTCGTGTACAAATACCCTAAGTTTCTAAGTCTGGTCTGATGCTCTGACTTGCTAGGTTTTTTTTCAATCAAGCAGTAAAAAGAATGTTGCTATAGTAATTTGTTGTTCTCATCATATGTTATAAATTTAAGGCAAAATCTGTAAAAGTAGGAGAAACAAATCATGAGACAACTATCCAAAACAAGTTTCTTTCAGGCATGCCCAAACTTCAGCCCTCCTTGTGTTTTGGACCACAACTCCCAGAATTGTAAGCTTAGATTGCCAATGACAAAGAACTGTGGGAGTCGTGCTCCAAAACATCTGGAAGGCTGAAGTTTGGACACAAATGTTTACTGAATTACCATAACCAATGTCACCAGTGAAAGAACAAGCTATAAAGGAAATGGCTTCATGAAAAAGGTGGGTGGTACAGAATATTTCTTCCCCAATGTCTGAAACAAGTAAGTTCCCAGTTTTAGCTGCCATGCCCTAAGCTAAAGTTTTCAATATTATCAAGTAAAACACATTCATGACATAGCTGGCATTTTCTTCTTATACTAATTTCCCTTTCACTTGCATTTCTTTTTCAATTCCTCACTGCGTTTATAAGGCACTATTCTTTATGTGGGCCCCTTTTCTATTTTATCTTTTAATTATTCATCATCATCAACCCTTTCTTTTCTCTTTGGAGTAGGACAAACAGTAAAGAACCACACTGAAGTCACTCACTGTTAGTTATTATAGGAAAATTGGATAGTGATATGGAAAAAGATGGAGGTTAAGTAGTGATGGGGAGTTGTAAGTGCTTGGTGGCTGCGGAAGAGGTGGCCTGGGGAATACAATAATTGAGTAGTAAATCTAAGACGGTTGCTAATCCAGCAAATCTGATAAATTTATTTGACTTCACGGTTTTCACAAATATTGATTTCTAAAGCTTCTTTTACTGGTAATCCACTTCCACTCCTATTTAATTTGGACTATAGAGGTGCCTTTCCTTTATACAACTGTCACCGCAGTACTTATCTTTGTGAAAGGGGATGGCAGGAGACACCAAGGACTATCAATTTGGAATCTCTTTTTTAAAACTCTTTTATTTATCATATTATCCTCAAATCAGGCATCTTTCCTTTCCACTATGTGAACCGAATACCCAGATTTTGTGACTTAAAAATGTTCATTTGTGATCCATCTCATTGTCTCTGCTTTTCTATTGTTTTGGCAGGAAGAATATATGAAATATAGAAAATCCTCACCTTGTGTAAACAAATAATGTTCCTTCCACATCAGTCTTCTCCTAGAATAAGATTTTAAAAGTGCATAAATTTAAACTGTGTTTTAATGTTAAAGGATGTTTCACTGTTCTGTATGCTTATTAAGCCAGAACCAGCTTACAGCTGACCCAAAAACAGCTTTCAAGATATTTAAGGAGTCTTAACACATCAGTACACACCAGTACCCTGTGAGGTTCCATAGTTGGGAAGAGATCTGAGCCCAGGTCTCCACAGTCTTAATCTGTCAATCTATCTACTACAGCCCAGCAAATCTAATCACACATTTTTATCAGAGTACACACGTTTCCAGACACATACCTGTCGCTCCCTCTTCCTTACTTGCTTTGATACATAATTAATCATTATCAATATGAAATGTAATGTGTCAAATAACATGAACGAGGCCCATTGTGGGCTCATGTAGGATCATATCTATTTGACCCTAATCTACTTCCAAACAGTGAAGGAAAATGGACACTCCTTATTTGAATAATACAAAATTTCTGTTCTATTAGTCAGAGACTTGACAAACTCTCCCACTGCACTGAAGAGCAAGCACTAAGCACTCCCCACAAGATGCTTCATTATCTTTTTCTTTTTCCCACTGTTTCTGCTGCAAAGGCCAATTATGGACAAACTCCTTTTAAGGGGACTTTAGAAGAACAACTGACCCAGACTGAACCTGTCTGGAAAAACTGGGAATCTAGTTACGCACTGCACAACCACTGCAGGAGTGTTGTCGTTGCTCAAGTGTATGTAGCCTTACTGAATGATCCAAAGGGTAGTCAAGCAGCCACCACCAACAGGTGGAAGGTGGCTGCTCTACAGCTAGGTTGGTACACAGAATGCAACATTGTTTTTATTTGTATCACTGTTATATGTTCTATTATGTGTTTGATTCTGGGTTATTGTTTTTCTATTGTTGTGAACCGCATGGAGTTCCTCTCTCTCTACACAACACACATACACACACACACAAATTCGTTTTGAAAAGTGCATGCTGTTTAAGTCATCTCCATGAAACAGGTGATGGGGACTGCAAACCGACCAGGTCCAGGCAAGGGAGGGGGGGGGAGAAGGAGTTTTGCTCTCTGTTTTCAAAGATGTAGTCAAAAAAAAAGAATGCACTTTATTGCTGCCTTTCAGAGCCACGCTGCTCTCCCTTTTCATGCCAGTCAAGGTCAAACGTCAAACAGCGGCAACCTCTCCCAGCCCACTTGCTATGGCTGCAAATCGCGATGGAGAGGAAATTTTAAGTTATTGGGTAGAGAGAACATCGCGGCCAATAGCAACCCCCTCCTTGCACAGAGTAGCGGAGGGGAGGGGCTGCCTCCCGCTTAGATACAGGCAGGCGCTTTGAAGCTCCCCCGCCTCCTCCCTCCCTCCTTCCTTCCTCCCCGCGCCTGATGCCCGTGTGCTACAGGATTTACGGCAAGGGCGATGACGTGGCTGATTTAAAGCGATACCTACCCTCTGGCGTTCCTTCCCACCCAGCCACCCCACCCTCTCCATCAACGCGCCCCCCCCATAACACTTTGCTCACGCACCCACTCGTTGGCGCGGTGCCCAAAAGTGTAGAGCGCCACCTGGCTAGCGACGTCGAGGATGCTGCTGATATAAGGGTCGTGCCGCCGCAGCGCGGCCAGGCTGATGTCCAGCCCCTTGCCCAGTGGGGCGGCCATCTTGCCTCCGATTAATACAACACTCGAGCATGGAGCAAGGCATGGGTAGTCCAGTGCCGAGGGGAAGATTGGACGCGGGAGGCGAAATCCGATTATGGGGAGGGGGGAGGAACCCCAGCCCTCGCAATCGAGCGCCGAAAACGGAAAGGGCGAGATTGTTGCCCCTGGCAACAAGCCCAGCTCTAAAAGCGGTGGCTTCTGATCTTTCATTAATGTCGAGTAAAAAAAAAAAGGGGGGGGGAGAAGCGAAGCACCTGACAAAAATACGACGTGCTGCCCTCAAAATAAATGCTCCCTCTCCGTAAATGAGATTATAAAATGCTGCAAACCGTCTTGTTTTTCTACAAAGAATTAGTCCTTGCCAATTAAAAAAAATCAGCAACGCAAGGACATTTTGTATCATGGAAAATGTATATTGTTGCCATTTTAACTCAGAATTATTAAACTAGTTAGTTATTGAATGCCGTCACCACTCTTTTAGGTTCTATGATATGATCAGGTGCATGATATGGGTGCATTTTACTTCTTTCCCCTGACAAAACAGATGATGGAGGCATTTAGCGTTGGCAAAGGATTTTTCTTTCAATTATTTTTCCTGAAACAGCTGTTGCTCTGGAACTTACACACATGCTTCACTTTGTCCCTTCCAGGACTGCTTTCTCACGAAATTTCCATCCTGCTAGTTTTGTGTGATCAACTTTTCAAAGTATTTAAAATATATTTTCTCTTTTGTTTTGAATAGTGACTAATCAACTATGAGAAATGAGTGAAATGTTGAGTAGATTTATAGCTAAATGGCCCTTGTCCTTCACATCTTTGTGGGCAGTTCAATTTTTGATAGAACTTCTGCATTGTATACAACTGTATACAACTTATTTGTGAGAACTATAAACCCCAAAACATCAAATATCTGGAATGCTAGCTGTTTGATAGCTCAAGAACAAAAAAAGTAATTTCTTTGAAAAATATAAGAAAGATTAAATCTCAAGAGCAAACAGAAATAAGGAATCGGGGCTAAATTTCAAGCCCCTTTAAAAAAAAATCACTGTTTTCCCAAGTATTATCTGTACAAAATAGCCCAGCCCCACCCCAAAGAAACATGTCTTGATACACACTGGACCAATTTGCTTTCTCATTTGATTGATACACACAATGCACAGGACAATGAATACAATGGTTAACAGAACAATAAGCTCACAGGTTAATCGATCATGCAACTCATTTTAGTAAATTTTGACTCAGTTCACATGTTTCTCAATATCCTTATTTCCCCCTTCCTTATGATCACTTGGTTTTCACAGTGTGTAGAATGTTCTGTACAATCCAATTACATTTATTGAATGACTACTCTTTCAGACTAGACCAAAAAAGCTTGGACAAAAGTACATACAGTATACATTACCGTATTAGTTGATTTATAAATAATCATGTGACACTGCCCTCTAGTGGAATACCCTTAATCACTTTATGAAAGGAATTGTTCATGTATTGTAGACCTTTAAGACTTTAAAAAGGTGCAATTTTGTTTCCTCTCATTCTACCAGTCACAGCCTTTGTTTATGATTAATATCTTTAATTACACTACACTACAAAATATTACTAGGCTGGAACTAAAAATATGTCATAGAAAAAAGATTTTAAGACTTGTAAGACTATGACTAACAAATGTTATGTGGTATATTTTTATTGATAGCAGTCAATTTGATTCCATGAAGGTTTATGCCAGACAAAATATGTTAAACCTTAAAGTACCATGTGACTCAATGCTGCGTTTGTTTCAAGAGACTTAAAATGTCTTCATCCTTACAAATACTGTAGTAGTTCCAGTAATGTCTTCCTATATGCCCAACCAAATGCACCTTGCAACATGCCAAATGAAACACACCCCACCAGGAACACTTTGGGAATTCAGTAGAGTTCTTAATTTTGTTATTTGTCTTGGGACTGCAGGAACAAGAGACTATAAAAATGTAAAAGTCAAAGCTGGAATTAATTTTTATAGATCACTAGCTTGTAGCTCCAATCAGCTATTAAACAACTTGATTTACATACACATTGATTTATCATTTATCTATTGATTCAGTGGTTCCACTGCACTTGAGATTTTAATGACATGGCAACTAAAGCAGATTATGGTACAGTACTTAGATTGCACTAGCTGCCAGAATGAAGGAATTGCATTGTTTGACAATACTTATTTTCCCAATTAGTGGTGTAAGTAATGGTACACAAACCCTTAAATACATCAAATTTCAAAGAGTCTCTCAAAACCTTGAGTTTGCAAGAGCTGATAACAGCTGTTTTTAATAGAAAGTTTTGGAGGTCATTTATTCATAGAGTCACCATTATGTCAGAAGCAACTTGGCAGCACATAAAACAACTCTCTCATGCTGTCTCTCTGCACATATATGCTCCACAACAGTGTGTAGTAGATTTTGTGGAGATACGGGACTTCTGGCTGTGGTGCTCAGTTGCAAAATGCCATTTCCTTGAATAACCCACTAACGAACATTGGCCTCATTACAACAAGTGGTTGTTCATTAAAAGCTTCAAAGTTCAGTAATCATAGCCTCTGTTCTGGTTGTTATGTCATGGTCTAAACACTCAAACAATGACTTCAGATCACTATAAAATGTTTAACACCCCTTTGTAGTTTGAGCCTATCATGCTCCATCATGGATGACATTTATCCCTGAAAGGGTTAGTTCCAGTGTGAAATCAGATAGACTTTCCAATCACATCAATATTCAGCTGGGTTCAAGGTACAGTAAAAGTAGTTTCACTGTCAGAATGATGCTAGGCAGCATCAGCTTGCCTACTTCTGCAAGCTTAATACATCTCCATTGTTTCTATGCATAAAAATTAGAGAATTGTTGAAAACATATAACTTTTTGAAAATCCACAGGTATGTTACTGTAAAAAACATTCTTATAGCTATGAAGAAAACCTACACAAACAAATGCTTAAAATATATATGAACTTTATGTGTAAAGTTTCAGCCAAATATTGAAGTCAGATTTTAATCCAAAATGCAAGTATACAAAAGTATAATAGAAATATCAAAAAGAACATTTTAATTATGTTCTAATTATATTCTAAAAATATAAAGGTTATAGCCTGAAATGGCACAATCAAAAAGGAGAGTGTGTATTTCTTAAAATACCAAAGTTCTTTTTTTTAAAAAAAAACTATATAAAAGTAAAATGTTTCATAGAATTTATGCATATTCTCGCACATGAGAAAGTGACTAAATAATGTTCTTCAGCAGTTAAGCCAGCCATGTACCAGTCTGAAAGAAAATCTGTTATTTCTTTAGCTCTCTGTGCTGCTGCTTTCTGCTTAACCATGCAACCCACAATCCTTGCAAATTACAATAACAGTAAACTGCCACCATGATAAAACATTGTTTATACATTTCTCCATGGAGAAGAGGGTTGGACTTGATGGCCTTATAGGCCCCTTCCAACTTAACTGTTCTATGATTCTATATTGTTACCAGGTCCTTTGAACACCCACAAAACTATCAAATTTGGTGAGGTACCAATTTGCTATAATTGCATTTCAGTACTCCATGAGTTTTATGGTCCACAAATTCCCACCCCTCAATTGTTTTCATTTTCCTTATCAGTATTTACATGTCCACTCTCAAGTGTTAGCTGGCTAGGAAAGAGATACTTTGTGAGGCAATGTTATTTTACATTGACCTTGCTTGCCTTGTGATGGCTTAGATCAGTGGTTCTCAACCTGTGGGTCCACAGATGTTCCTGGAATGCAACTCCCAGAAATCCTGGCTACCTCAGCTAGTGATGAAGACTTCTGGGAGTTGCAGTCCAGGAACATCTGGGGACCCACAGGTTGAGAACCATTGGTTTAGATGGAAAGTTAGTTGATTGTCTTCATAGCTCTTCAAACCTTATTTTCGTAAGCACAATGTAAATTTTCAGGGTTGCATTTTATCTTCCCCTTAATTCATTTAGCAATCTTCACAATTAGACTTTAAAGTTTGCTTTGATATGATAGTATTATTTTTAGGACTGTACACAACTCTATTCAATCTGTAGAACCCTATGACAGGTTATAGGGCTGTTTCAACTTTCCACAAATCTTTATCCCCCCCTTTTTTTCTTTTCTTTCTTTCTTTTTCTTTTCTTTTCTTTTTTTTGCAGAAATAGGAAATGCATAGACTTTCTTCCCCATTCAGATTCCATCTGTGTTTTCTTCTTTGCCGTCCATGATCTTGATTCAGGCAAATCTTACAAGGCAGCTAATAATCAGCACATTAAATGGGTTTGAACTGCACTTATTATGATGCATGGATTTTGATTCATGGTAGAACTAAAACATGTATTAGAAACCAGGGATGAGCTTGTGCAATGCCATTCCTTGTGAACACTTACCCTTCCGTCAGAAGGGAGTCTCATCTCACATCTTGTCCAGCCTCATCATTTTTATTCCTGCCATCTGAACTTACTTTTTAAATTGTGAGATTTGTGCTGTATTTGAATAATTTTCTTTGTTTTTTATTGTACAGTATTGTTTGTTTTTGATTATATATTATGTACATTGTTATTACTGCATTGCATTTGTATATTTTATTGTTGTAAGCCAACCTGAGTGACCTAGGCCAGATGGGTGGGATAAAAATGTAACGAATAATAAATGAATGAATGAATAAATAAAAGGGCGGTGAGGCGGCGGGGCGGTGGTGGGGGGCAGGGCAGGGGCGGGCAGGTGGGGTGGGCGGCGGGTGGGTAGGGTGGTGGCGGGTGGCGGGGCGGCAGCGACGGGCACGGGTGGTGGGCGGTGATGGGCAGACGACGATGGGCGGCTGGCGGGCGGTGGGGGGACAGATGGCGGTGGCCAGCGGCGGGGGGGCGGCAGGCTGTCCAGCGCCCTCTCTCCATTTTGGCGCCCTAGGCAACTGCCTAGTTCGCCTTAATGGAAGCGCCGGCCCTGACTAGAGGTGGGTATAAAGTTCAAGAAGGAAATAAAGGAAACAGCAGTGGTGGCTAATCTCCCAGTCACTAATTTCAGGGATGGAACCTTGCACATAGGGAAGATTCCACCTCATGTCTTTTTGACTGCGTTTCTCTTCAGCGTCGTTGTCCTGACACGAATATTTTATTATCTTTGAGACTAATGACTTGAATAGAGTGACTGTTTACTTGTGAACAAAAAAGGAAGATGCCATCTGTTGTCTGAGATAACAGATTTGTATAAGCTGTGTACTGTATATTCCAATTTATATGTAGGGATCCTCATTTAGAAATAAGTACAGTAATTAAAGTAAGAATGCAGTATATACCACCATGGAGGTGAAGACCATAATCAGGTGCCTGTATGCTTTTATTATCATTCTTTTTTTAAATTATCAGGCTTTGTAACTGTTTTATATTATGGGAGGTCAATATATGATGAGGTGGGGGGGCTGCAATTTCATTAACGAAGTCTACAAAAATTAACCAAAAGGAACGATTATCATATATGTTTCCTATGTCAAGGGGTTTTACCCAAAACTATATTACTTTTCAATGTTGTGGTATCAGTGAACTGGGGAAAGAATAAAAATAACAATGGTTCTGAAACATACGGATCTCCATAGAGATGATCTTCTCTACACTATTTGGAATTGTTAGCCATTAATGCTGCCATACAGTTGAAGGCAAACTGCATAAGACAGTTGGAAAAACCAATCTTTAACTGTTAAAAACATTGTTTTCTTAGCATGAGGTTTTCTCACTTCCACATTTTTGGAAATTAGCCTATTTTGTTTGGAGATTACTCATCAGATGTCAAACACAGGGTTTTGTGGCTCTTTAAAATCTCTTTACTGGAAGAGAGAACAATCCTATCAGTTTCTAATTGCAAGTTGACAGTCTTGTGAAGGTTGACCCTCAGCCTCAAACTTGAGAATACACATGGAGCAGTGTATTTCTCAGCAGAGGCATACTGTATATCTTCTTTCACAACATCATTGGAAAATATTTTATATGTACTGTACTCTCTCACAAACTGATAAATGCAAAGAATCTCTCTCTCTCTCTCTCTCTCTCTCTCTGCGTGTGTGTGTGTGTGTGTATTTAGCAAATCTCCAGTGAAGGGATATCATCCCTGTTTCTATTGCCGTGATTTAGAATTTTGTGTTGTGACAACATATAAGAACTCCCATCCGGGAGATACTTTAACAGATTCATTAATCAGTCAAAGCAGCAGAGTAAATCAGCTGCAACAGCCTTAATCAATTGAGAAACTTACTAAAAATACCAAAAGGCTATCTTTTTGTTTGTTTGTTTTAGCCTCTTCAGGTTGACAGTGGGCACTGTGTTACATCTCAGTAAGCCTTGCACTTGCAACTATGATTCATAATTGGATATTTGCTGTGAATACTGATACAATGTGTTAAAAGTACTGAGACTGTTTTGACAGATTGAAGTTGTCTTAAAATATCTCTCTCCTTAGGGACCTAGCAGAAAAGATAGGGTTGAACACAAATGCCCTCTGTCACACACACACACACACACACACACACACACACACAGAGAGGGGGGGCAGGCAGACAGGCAGACACACAGACAGAGAGCTTGCTTTAGAGCATCCTGTATTTTCAGGTATTGAAACATCTTTTCAACATGTGTTGTGGCATCTATTCAAAACTAGAACAAACTAACAAATCCCAAGATAGGGCAATAGCAAGCACTCTGCCAAAAAGTTAATGAAAGTGATCCATCAAAGCCTGGTGATCTAATCTGCTGTACACAAAGTATATTTTTCCTAATGAATCTGTGGTCTTCTTGAATCCATCAAATTGAGGGGAAAGTGCTTAGAAGAACTCTGAGACTCATTTCATATGTTGTCGTGACGTGTCCAAACATATGTTTTGCATTCATGATTTAAAGATAATATATGAACACGATGTGAAGCATGTTCCATCGGAACTATAGTAGTTGACTTACCGCTCGTTATGATGATGTGCCAGCACCAGAATTGGGTGCACCTCGAATTCTCTGGGTGTCAACTGTATGTGTGTAATTTCCAGGCAATTAAACACTCTAACGTAACTACACCCACCCAAGCTAACAACTGATCCCTGCTAAAGGGGACAGAATATGATGGGTTTCCTGTTTGCCGGAGACCTTGTATGAGCAAGAGTCTTTGAACTGCAGAGCTGGAAGAAATTCTATGGACCATCGGGTCCCTCCCCCGTCAAGGAAGGACCACAGTGGGGAATGTTTCTATGCTTCCTCAGATCTGATTATTTGGCTCATTGGCGAAAGACATATAAGCTCAGAGTTTGGAATATTATCTTTTATAGGAGCTTGTTGAGTTATGCACTGCTTTGTGACAGCCAGATGGTTGGTAACCATGGTGAGTTGCTGTTCACTAAAGTAACTCATATTATTGTGTTATATTGCCATTACCAGCTCACCAGAAAAATGCAGGAAAATACTCTGATTTATTCTGACAGCCAACTCTCATATTGCACCTTGAAAATGCTTACAAAAGTGTGAGAGGTGATAGAAATTCAATACTCGCCACTTAGGGTTCCTAAGAGAATGACATAAAACTTGAAAAATTCCTATCGAAGAGCTTTCTCAGGCCACTTATATTTTATTTTCAATAATAACTAGAAAATGCACCATGGCACATTTTGCTTAGGGGTACCTTCAAAATCTTATTTTCCATCTGTAGTTTGGAAGGGTACAGTCTTATCTTCTTCCATCTCCATCTGTAGAATGCACAGGGCGGTTCATCACGAGGTCTAAACTGAATTTAGATTAAATCTTGGGGTGCTTCAAGCATGACTATATTTCCATTTCATTATGAGAAAAATAATCTTAACATTACAAGCATCTTCTTTTGCAATGCAGTATATCATTTAAGGGGAAAACACCATAGTCTATCACATCTTGCACATACGAGCTCTGTATGATTTTCATTCATGTCCATATATACAGTACATGGGAAAGGTTAACAGATTAAACTTCTCTCTCTCTCTGTGGGTGTGGGTGTGGGTGTGGGTGGGTGTTTTGTGTCATTACAGTCATGACCTACTCTTCTTGACCCCATGTCCATGGAGTTTTCTTGGCAGGAATACTGGAGTGGCTTGCCACTTCCTACTCCAGGCACCTACAGCACCTGGTATTCCCTGGTGGTCTCCCATCCAAGTACTAACCAGAGTCGACTCTGCTTAGCTTCCAAAATCAGGCAAGATAGAATGTACTTAGGGCATCTGGGGACCAACATGGTTGAATGTGGCATTCCCTGCATGGACAAGGAAAGGTATGAGAATATGCAAGAGGTTTTTAGAGGAAGAGCTAGGGAAATTAGCAGCCGCTAAGCATCAACTGAGATCTGTCAGAGACATCTAGGTTTAATCTGTTGTGTAGATTTGTTTTCCTTGGTGTGCTTTGAATGCCATTGTGTTGTTTGGCAGTCATTTCTCCACTGTCTGATTTTTCTGTCATTTTCAAGTGAAGCTGTTGCTGCAATGTGTTGGCTGTCAGATAGAACTGACACGCACATTATCCTGCCTGGTGGCTACAGCAAGGCACACAGGAGGAGCTTGCAACGAAGGAGGAGCTTGAAACATTCATGCATAAAGATCCATGTTTTTCTTTCCACTGGTCTCTGGCATATTTTCAATTCTATTTGTTTCATGATCACGGTCATTTGGAGCTGTAGTCATAAAAGGGATGGGGCCATGGTTAAGGATGGAGCAGTACAGTTTTGGAGGCTTTTTTAAAATCTAAATTCCTGCTAGATCCTTGTTGGCAGGATCATATTCTGTCTATAATCATTCACTTTTAATAGCTCTTCCCTGCTCAACAGGACTTCAGTTGTCTTCAGGGGAATTAAAAAAAACAGCCCTTCCAATTGCAAACAATTTATTTATTTCATTTTATTTTAGAGTAATTTTTAACCCATCTTTCTCCTTGGAAAAGGACCCAAGGCCGCTTACAGTAATGAGGGTTAATATACAGTCCATTACAATTAAGACATGTTCAAGTATTTGAGAACAAGGAATTGAGGGACATCTTACAGCATTTATAGACAACATTACATTAAAGCTACAAGGTTATAAGAAGATATAAACACAATGTCTGTGTGAACCTATAGATTCATATGAATACACATGGTAGTCCATCATTGAGGGAAAGCTTGCCTGAAAAGAAAGGTCATTGCCTGTTTCCTGAAGGACAACAGAGATGAGGCAGTCCTGGCCTCTAGTGAGAGGGAGTTCCAGAGTCTGGGCTCAGCAGTCGAGAAGGCCCTTTCATGGGTTACCACGAGACGTACCTGTGAGGGTGGCGGGATGGAGAGAAGGACCTCTCCTGATGACCATAACACCCGAGCCGGTTCATGCTGTGAGATTCATTCTTTGAGGTAGCTAGGACTAGGGAACTAGGTTAAATATACTCTGAGACACACATACATTTGGCTTTTGTGTCTGAAGTATAATCAGAGGTTGAGAGGGAGCTGGATGCCTTTTCCGTTTGCTTTCCTGATGGGTTTTCAGAACATAAAATGTGATTCAGCAGTTATGATTCAAGTTAAGGGGGAATTAGCTTTATTGGGATTTAAGTTTTTAAACATTGATATGTTAATACCAAATCCTACAAGGTCACACCACAGTATCATGGTTGTCATGGAAGTGGTTCTGATAAAACAGCCATTCAAAACTGCATTTATAGAATGTGGAAGAATATTGGAAGTAGCCTATTTGATATGTTGGATTGCATTTGTGATATATCATGTTGAGCTGCAAGGTCTGGTTAGCATGCAGTACTTACCATACCACATTCACTGCTTTATGTTAGTTTTATAATAATAATAATAATAATAATAATAATAATAATAATAATAATAAT
>JAHTLZ010003526.1:10495688-10511184 GCA_023846285.1 Phrynocephalus versicolor | reverse complement strand
AATAATAATAATAATAATAATAATAATAATAATAATAATAATAATAAAACAAACCTTATTTTATGCCACCTTTCTCCCCAAAGGGACCCAAGGTGGCTTACAACAATAATTCACATAACAATATTAAAATACTAAAGATAATATTTAAAAACAATAATATATACACTATCATAAAAAACTAAAATAGCAATAGCAGCAGTTAATTTAAAAGGCCTCCCAGCCGATAAAACTGAGTATAAAGACGTTATAAATAAAGAATTTGTAAAAGGCTGGAGGCTCAGAAGTCTTGCCTAAATAAAAAAGTCTTGCGGCCTCGGTTAAGTGTTTCCAGGGAGGAAGCAGTACTTAGCTCAAAAGGGGGGGAATTCCATTATACCGGTGCCACTACTGAGAAGGTCCTGTTTCTTGCCTCTGCCCCATGCACCTCCCTAGGCAGCGGCACTCGTAAAAGGGCCTTCTCTGATTACCTAAAGGGATGGACCAGATTATATGGAAGTCGGCAGTTTCTTCCATATAAGAATGGAAGTATGCATCAATTATCTTCAGAGATCAGCTCTTTTAGGGGGACCACTTATGCAGCACCAAGAGAGAGAAAGAAGAAATGCATCCATTTGGAAAAAGGATGTGACTGTGGGAATAACTCCCACGTGGGAAGCCCCAATCTGTGAGGCTTGAAAAGTTGCTTGCCAACTGTAGGACTTAACTCCTGGGAATCCTTAACGTTTTAAGGATTGAGAAGCTTGGGAAGCCTATTTCCAAGATAGGCTTGAGAGTAAATGTGAGAACCCAACAGGAAGGCCTAGCCAGCAAGCCCCCCCTAAAGGGTTGGAAAATAAAGACTCCACACGTTTTTCTCTTGGTGCAAAATGGTGCAGCTCTCTTTCCCTTCTCCCTCTCTCTCTGCATCCAGCAAGAGCCTTTACTGAAAACCACCGGACTACAAATCCCATTTAGCTTTGCAACAATCTCTCAACCAATAACAGACTTATACGTCTACATAAAAACACAAATACAGATATTTCTTTGTTCTAAGAGCTGAGCTCAATACGCATGAGCAAAACTTAGCCTGGGAAACTGATGAGAAGTGAAACATAGTGTCTCAGAATTGATTTAGTACAATATGCTTTTGTTAAACTGCCCTAGCTTGCTACGTGCATTTCTAGCTTTCTGATAATGGCGATGCCACAGAGGCACTGTGGGTGAGAAAGATTCCCGACATGTGACGGAAGAGAAAACAGAATTTTAACACAACTTGCATAAAGATTAGTTTAGAGGTATATTCATACAGAAATAGGTTTGTAAAATATTGCTACAATTTAAGTACAAGGGCAACACAACATAGAGAGAAACAGATTGGCTACATTCTGTCTCCTGTTTGGACACTAGCTACTAATGGGCAATTTAAATGCTCTTCCAGCCTTCCTACATTTGGATTTTTTTAAACAAATCATCTACAGGATGTTTAAAATAACTGGCCAAGTAAACATCCCTTATCAAACCATAACTGCAGTGGCTGCCCACTTTATTTTATTTCAACTAGAATCTAAGTAAAATTAGTCTAAGGGCTTGACATACACTATGTCTACAGCAGGCCTAAAATTGAGGGGAAAGTAATAATAATAATAATAATAATAATAATAATAATAATAATAATAATAATAATAATAATAATAATAATAATAATAATAATAATAATAATGTCATCGTCATCATTGTTGTTGTTGTTTGTACCCATCCATAGGGCCACTCTGGCCATCTTACAATGAAGAAAACAACAATAAAATAGGTGCACCTTTGGTCAAATGCCACGGTATATAAACCAAATAAATAAATAAATAAATAAATAAATAAATAAATAATGCAACAGGTGAATTATCATCCTACACACATGCACGGGAGGAAAAAGAGAGAAAAGCCTGATTTATTTTCTTTTTTTCCCTAGCCTACTCAATGCAGCCCAGCATTTGAATGTAAGACTCCCCTTGCGTGGGAGAAAAATGACAGATAGCTCAAATCTGACTTAGTGTATTGACAGATGGTCTATAGCAGTCACATCCAATTTCAGAGGTTATATTCACATCATGTACTGAATTCTACCTATAAACCATTTTGGAGCTCCTAGTGCAACTTAGGTTATTACTATACTTGCTTACAAATCAGAGAGGCACACTGGAATTGCACAGTATTTGTATTTCTCTGAACAGTTCTTTATCAATGCTTTCTAAGCTGTTCCTATTTTCTGTCCAGACCAAAATCAGAAAGGAGAGCTAGCAATGTCTCTCTCTTGCACGGTTACTTCACGTCCTTCCTCGTTCCGAGTTGACGTTCGTTTCGTAATCACGTTGCTCACGGTCATGTGGTCTTGTCCCGGTACTGTCCCTGTTTCCATGTACTCACGGGCGTGATTGATGGTACCGTGACAACTGTTACTGCACGTCCTTGTTTCATGACAACATCTGAACTTCTCAGCCTCCATTCTTGGTTTTTTCTTTCGTCTGACCTTCCATTTTTCGATCTTTTGAATCTCCTCAACTTTGCCTTCAATGCGTTATGGAGCTAACTTCACGGCATTTGTCTTTTAATCTCTCTGCACTGCGTTGCTGACTCCATAGAGAACGTACTGGTGAATGGCACTTCACACTCCTGACACTAGATGGAGAATGCACGTTGTGTGACGGGCACTCGTCTCGGAACGAGAACCGAGATGAGCAAATTCTTGAGGCCAAGGAGGGGAATCGCTCATCCCGCTTAAATCCCAGTTCAGGGGGCATGGTTGGGACGAACTCCCATTGTCATGCATTGGACGTGGAGTAACATTTATTCGTACCAGTCCCAAGCGGGATGGCAAACTGCGATTAAAGGGACATGAAGTAACAGCCTTAGTGGGTCTCTCCTGGAAGCCAGTGGTAGGATCTTTTGCATAACGTTTAGAAGCCTAAATGGATTTCTTTAGATTGCAAATAGGAACTTTTTTTTTCTTTATACCAGTCTGCAGAGTGTCAGTTCCTTCTCACAGGCTCTGCACTACAGCATTGCATTCTACAAAAAAAGAAAGACCAAATGATGTGAATGATGCCAAGCAATATCAGCAACTAACATGTAATAAACAACAAAACAATGTATCCATCAACTTCTCATCTGTAATGTGATGCTTGACTGTCTGCAACAGCAGACTGGCCTAACAAAGTGGACTGAGTGAGGACCTTTTAGTACCTTAGAGTACTAAAGTTAACACAGTCTTTATGTATATTGTGCTGAAATTTTCCCTAGAATAAAGGCATGGTTGACAGACACATTTACACACTGCCACCACCACTACTATTATTTTTACACGTTCTAGCTACTAGTATCTGAGAAAGCATGGGGAAACCTCATGTTTTGAATCAAGACTTCCAAATCTACTCTATATCTTGAAGCTCATTTCCACTGCACTGATTTCAGTGAGAGACTAAATATGCCTCTGTGGGTTGGGCTACTAAGAATCAGAGTACTGTTGTAAAACTTTTGCAGAGGTGGAAGAGCATGATCGTTAGGCCTCCCTGGTGGCAGGGAGCATCTTTCAATGAGCTTTGTCTGGCAAAACAGCGCTCTCTTTTCCTGGGAAAACAGACTGCCTACAGTGAGACATTCATTGGTAACTTCAGGATTAGAGTACGGTACAAGAGTGTGCATGGAGGATGCAGCAGCTGATGCCGAATATGGCAGCCAGGTTTTTCAGTGGGCACATAATATTCTGCTGAAATTGCCGCAATGGCTGCCAATTGGCCGCTAAGCAATGTCCAGTGTTAGATCATTGGTTTATAAGGCCCTAATCTTTGTTTGTCTGTACAGTTCTGATTTTATATCTTGTAGACATATCCAAAACTTAATAATACTAAATCAGATCATGGTACTGATCGCTGTTGTTGCCTCCACTATTATGAAACGCTCACACTTGGCCCTACTGCGAACCAGATTTTGATCTGCCACAAGAACTTCAACTGCTTTTGCCTCCAGACGTTTATATAGATTGTTTCAAACAACATTTTAAAATTAAATATTTCTGTGCCTGAACTGTGAAGACAGAACTATATATCATAATTTAAATAATTAAACTAAGAAACAAAACAAAACAAAGCTTGAACTTATTTAGAATCAGAGCTTAGAAATATTTTTTGTTCAGGCCTCACAGCCCCAAACAAGTCTTCTAGGAGAGGTATTATCAGAGTTATGGGGCAGGATCTTACTAATACATAAGCTAACGCAGTGATGGGGAACCTTTTAGAGACCGAGTGCCCAAACTACGATTCAAAACCCACTAAGTTTTTCACAAAGTGCCAATACAGCCATTTGACCTGAATCCAGGTGGCTGTGAAGGGGCGATGTTGGGTGCCCACAGAAAGGGCTCTGAGTGCCACCCTTGGAATCTGTGCCATAGGTTCGCCAACAGGTTACTTTACAGGAGAAAACTGCACCCGTTAAAAAGCTGAGGCTTATGGGTTGTTTTGTCATGTCCCAAACCATGAGACAGTTGTGTGACAAAAAGAACTACTTCTTAACTGGTGGTAGTTGGCGTCTGGAGTTACACTTGAAGCCACATGTAACAGGATTCTGGACACTCTCTTAAAAATTAACTTTTCCAAGCTGTGTTTAGAACACAGTGGCAAGCTGTGACAAGCTACTTATTGGTGGCAAGCTACCAATAAGTAACTTGTTGCAAATGCATCAGCAGGAAAAACAAAACAAAATAAAAGCAATATATCCACATTAAAGTGTCTTAGGCAATAAACTGTTTTAATAAAATATTTAAATAATTAAAATAGAGCTTTAGATGCTTGTTAGTCAATAAGCACACCGCAACAGCAGCAGTGGCTGCCATTTCTGCTACAGCTCACGTCCTGCACAGCCAGCCATACAGCATATGAAAAGGTTTTGCAAGCCCTACACTGATGCTGGGACTAGGACGTGTCTCCCTGCCAGCCTCTCTGAATGCTCTTTCACACAGACATTATGCTGTTATCTATGGAATTTTTCTTAACAAGAAGGCTCATGATTTGCAATGCTGGTACTCTACAGGGGCGTGGTGGCTCAGCAGACTAGAGTGCCGAAATGGTTGGCTGCAAAGTCAGCAGCTTGGTGGTTCAAATCCCAGGTGCCACGCTGAGAGCATGTAAATGCAAGTAGATAAATAGGCACTGCCGTAAAAAGCGGCAAGATAAATAGTGTTCCATGCATAGAAATGCGTTCAGCCATGCCAGTCATATGGCCACAAACTTGCACAACACTGGCTCTTTGGCTTGAAAACAGAGATGAGCACCACACCTAGAGTCAGACATAAGTAGCACACATGTGTGTGGAAAATTACCTTTTGCTCTACTGCATCTCTGGCTCCCAATACCATGACTGGCCCAAGTGTTTGTTCCCACCAACTCTCTCCGTTTTCACTTGGTTTGTTGGTTGACTGATATAAAACATATTTCTGCTAAGACTGGATGGCATCTGAACCCTAATGATCACTGACGGCATCTGGGAAACCGCTCCCTATAGATACTGTCTGCTCTTCCAGAGCCAGTCACTCTAAGATTGATTTCTCATCTAGAGAAGCATGACAATTTCCTGACACTTCAACTAGCACTCTGAAAACTGGCAACTTTGCTTAAGAGAATATCCTGCAAACATCATTTATATTTAGTACAATGTGCAAGTGTATAGATATTTATTGATTAATACATTTATTTCAATACGTCTGTTCCTAAATACCAAAGATAACAATCCACAGTTGTTGTTCAGTCATTCAGTCGTGTCCGACACTTGGTGACCCCATGGACTAGAGCACGCCAGGCCCTTCTGTCTTCCACTGCCTCCCGGAGTTAGGTCAAATTCATGTTGGTTGCATCGATAACACCATCCAACCATCTCATTCTCTGCCGTCTCCTTTTCCTTTTGCCTTCAGTCTTTCCCAACATCAGGGACAGTACACACACAGAAATACACACTGGTGGAGAGAATAAGCCAGGACACAATTCCCTTTCTTTCTCTTGTTCCACACATAATTATATTCTGTCTTGTTCAGACCTCCAGTAGACCCCTTGAAATCAATACAACCTAAGTTAATGATGACTTACTCTTGTCCCATTGATTCAGTGGGTGTGATTTAATGAGTGCATTTGGATCCAATGCAGTAAATGTTACAGAAGACTGTTCACGATGTAAATGTTTTATATTTCATATTAACAGATTTACTATATGATTACATTACTGATTTTTAATCTTTTAAAAAGAAAATTGTATTTAGTTGAAATTGCGCCTTGATGCAACTTTAGAAGAGGGTGCAACATGAGTGATGCACAGCAAGAGAACTTATACAGCAGTCAAAGAGAGGAATTCCATGGATGGCATAGAGTCAGCCCCAATGATTTTGTCATCTGCATAAGGAGGGGTTGGAGATGGAGAATGCACTTCCATGCTGCCAATTAGATCAATCCTCACTTTGAACTTAAAGTACAGTAAGCAGAAAATCAGCCAGATGATGTAGTAGTTAGAGACACTCATATGATGACTCCACAGCTTGGTGAAGTTATTTTTTTGCACTACAATTCCCAGACACTGTCTGCCAGCATGGCCACTGTGTAGGTCCAAACTTCGGCCCTCCAGATGTTTTGGACCACAACTTCCACAGTCCTTTGCCATTGGAAACACATGCTTGGAATTCTGGGAGTTGTGGTCCAAAACATCAGGTGGGCCGAAGTTTGGACATGCCTGTTGGACTTGTATTCCCAAAAAAGGAACTTTTCCAGGCTTTGACCCTTCACATCATGATTGAACTAAAGTCAGGGACCCTCCATCATCCTCCATCATCCTTCACAGGATGAAAAAAGCAGAGAAGAAGAATGAATTCTGCATGAAAGACAACACATGAGTGGAATAACATTAATAAATGTGTAGTACTGAGCCAATAGAGGGGTTATGCTGTAAAGTCTGATGTGAGAACAAGCATTACAAATAAATCTCTTCCTATTTTTGTCTGTGAAAGACTGGAGAATATGCTAAAGGCTAGATGATTAATCTATCACTACCCAATTTTTTTCATAAATTGACAGCCCTAGATTCAACCTAACCTAGGGTAATAAAAAAAAGAAAAGAAAAGAAAAGAAAAGCTGCATTGTCCTAGATTGAAACTAAAATTGACAAGAAAAAAAGTCGGTTTGTATCCTGATACACTTTGGCATTTTGTTAAATGTATTCTGCTATTATGGCCACTTACAATGAATGGAATGACTTTTCTCCTGCAGCCTGACCTTCATTTAGCAAATCCATTTTGCGATGTTTGAAGGAACAGTATTTAAAGCTTGCCAGCATCATATTTTTATCAGTCTTTGTGTCTAAGACGGCCAGGCATCATTCATCAATAAGAAGAGACACATAAACTGCTTGGTTAAATGCTAACTTTTGCCTGCTTTTTGGACAACAACAGAAAAAAAATCAGGTCATTCTTAACATCAGATGCACGTCAATGTTTTCTATTTTCATAATATCACAAAGAAAGAGGGGAAAAATCTAGTTTACTCAGCACCTCTTATCATTGCCCTACTCAGAACACTTCACTTCAAATTTCAGACAAAAAGGCACTTGGATACAAGATCTAATCTTATTAATGATTATCTTGTTCTCCCACTGTTTAAGTCACTATTGGTTATTATATCCCTTGGCTGACTATCAAAGAAATATCAATATCTACAAAGGGTGGAAGCACACAAGTTTTTACTTGGGGTATCTGCAAACAAGCCAGTCTAGATTCCCTAAGCACATCCGATCTTGCC
The DNA here is from genome assembly GCA_023846285.1 of Phrynocephalus versicolor. Classification (NCBI taxonomy): domain Eukaryota; kingdom Metazoa; phylum Chordata; class Lepidosauria; order Squamata; family Agamidae; genus Phrynocephalus; species Phrynocephalus versicolor. Next base: position 10,503,385 of record JAHTLZ010003526.1, on the reverse strand, counting down.
TGATTTTGGAAGCTAAGCAGTGTTGGCCCTGGTTAGTACTTGGATTGGAGACCACCAGGGAATACCAGGTGCTGTAGGCGCCGGGGGAAGGAACTGGAAAGCAACTCCAGTATTCCTGCCAAGAAAACTCCATGGACATGGGGTCACAAAGAGTCGGACATGACTGTAATGACACAACACACACACACACACATCTGGAAACAGGAGCCAAACCACACCTACCACACATCATGCTTTAATGCAGAACCTTCCTCATATGGTCCAAAATGCACTCTCTTTGTCCATATGATCACACATTGAGTTGACATGAGTTGATCTGCAAGTGTTATTCACTTTATGGAGAGGTTTCCATAAGGCCCACTGTTTTCCCTGCTCCTTGAGAAAGGAAACAAAGGGCTAACCCTCAGCACTGTGCCACCATCATTTTGGAGACTACTGTTAACATAGCTTAAAATAGCATTTGCCTTTTTTGAAGCTGCGTTGTACTGTTGGCACATATTCATCTTGTGATCTACAACAGTTGCTTTCTTGCATGTGGTATTACCAAGCTTAATGTCCCCATCTACTAGTTTATTCTATATTTTTTCTATTTTATTCCCCTAATATTACTAGTGAATATAAACCACAACCATTATAGATGTTAGCAATTATACAGAAGTTCTATGTGACTTACTATGATCACACCTAACCATGCAGGACCTAGTAAGGGTTTCTGAAAGAACCCCCTCCCTCCCGGATCTAAAGAGAACCTAAAGCAAAACTGTTCACATATACATGAGGGGAGCTTTCGATGCTGATTTTTAATGGACATATACAGTATACAGGAGAACCGAAATGCACTGTGACCCTAATATTATTACGTTTATTGGATTTATGGTTGCTGTCAATCTCATTTCTAGAAAGAAGTGTCAAATAATAACAAGGAGATGGTAAGAGGACTTTCAGCAAGACTAATTCTACCTGGCCTTTTGAAATGTTTATGCAGATGAATACCTTACTATATTAAATGGATTTTGTAACTCCATAAACGACCATTGGGGATTCATACACTGCTATTTATTAAAGTCAGAGATTAGGGGGAGAGGGGGATACCTTCTTGGACTAAAGCCAAGATATTCTGGATGCTGTTTTGCAAACCAACCAACTTTTCCATGCTTTATTATGTACCTGAAAAGTGCGCTGGGACGCACTTAGGTGGGCGTCCCTGTAAACTCCGGAGCTGGTGGGGAAACAATTTTAAGCTCCAGAGCTGGGAGCCATTTGCGGCGGAGTTTAGGGGTCATGTACAAATACCCTAAGTGAAGCTTTATTCTAGCTATAATAAATTCTTAATCTTTATCTACAAAAGAAATCACACCTTGGTTTTACCTATGATGTTTGCAATTTGTCCTCACTTTCCCTTTCACTTTTCCTTGTAAATCAGATGACAAAGTGTCACTTGTGTGGGATTCTTGTAGAATTCTCACAGATCTGTAAAAGGGTGCGGCTGTAGAAAATGGATGGCAAAAATTAACACCTTTCCTTGAGATAATCACTCAAAGTCACTGTACATGACATTTTTTTTTCTTCCTTCCTTCCTTCTTTCTTTCTTTCTTTCTTTCTTTCTTTCTTTCTTTCTTTCTTTCTTTCTTTCTTTCTTTCTTTCTTCCTTCCTTCCTTCCTTCCTTCCTTGCCTCCTTCTTCCCTCCCTCCCTTCCTTTCTTCGCTTGCACTAATACTTTACATGATTAAGATAACATGTTTCTCTTTTGTCCCAATTTGTTCTGAAAGTAACCTTTTAATGTAAGTTTTGTTGAAGAGTACTAACTATCCCAAGGATTCTACACAAGTGTTGTGAGTAAATAGGAATTTGAACGTGTGGCTCCACATCACAGTTCAGTAGTTTCTGGAACAATGATGCCAAGGCAAACAAAAAAACTACTGGTAAAAAGCAAAAAGCAAAGTGATCTGCTTATATACCTCTCCATAGTACTTCAAGCACCCTCTGGGTGGTTTACAATTTTAATTATGCAGGCTCTATATACAATGCAACAATTAGTGTGTTTAAACTGAATAACATGCCAATGGTATTACCCAATTTGCATTATGTACGAATGAGGCTGCTCATTTGGAGAACTGGAAGGTGGCAATCCTAACAATTAGGAATGGACAGACAGTCACCTTAGGCATCAGGTGTTAGGTATTAAGAAAGAGTAGTGAACTGTTAGTTCTTTAATATTATTAATATTTATTTATTTATTTATATAGCTTGTATGCCGCCCACTACCCAAAGGTCTCTGGGTGGCTCACAATCAAAATAAACAATTCAGACAATTAAAACATCAAATTGCAATAAAATTTTAAAAACCCAGTTAAATACAATAAATACAATATATTAAAATACTACACTAAAATCGCCATCAGGAGGACCCACAATAATCAGTTAAAAGACTTCTGGAACAGGAATGTTTTTACCTGGCACCGGAATGTCATCAATGTTGGTGCCAGGTGGGTCTCGCTTGGGAGGGCACAGTTTGCTGAGAGACGGGTGAAATGTTATTGAGATATTTCTGCCTTAGATGCCAACATAATTTGGGTACTATATGCAGTGCCTTGACTTGGGTGGCTGATGAGGGCCCTCTTTGCTATTCTGCAAGTGGACTAGCCAAGGCCAGGCCAGCATGGCAATAGGCTATCTCTTGAGAGTTACAGGGTGATCTACATTATGTGTCTTGGAGTAACACTTAACACCACTTGGTTTAAAAACAAAACCTGAGTGCTACAAACCTGTGTAATTAAACCTAGCTTATTTTCATATACCTTGCAAAAAGGTAGGCAGGCTGGTGATACCTTTATTGGTCACTAATAAAACAAAAAATGCAAGCTGAGTTTTTGACAGCAAGCTATTTTTATCAAAGCATTGTAACAAAAATGCATTCTTGATAGAGGATGTAGTCTAGGTGCTGCAAATCTTTTCGGTGAGATGGAATACACCAGCTGATGGTATCAGGAGGCAGGGCTGCTTCAAAGTCCCAGATCAGCAGTCTTAACATCAGCCCTGCCTCCTGATACCATCAGCTGGTGTATTCCATCTCACCGAAAAGATTCTCAGTGCCTGAGAATCAAAAATTCATGATTAAGAATGCATTTTTGGTACAATGCTTTGATAAAGATAGCTTGCTATTGAAAGCTCAGCTTGAATTTTTTGTTTTATTAGTGACCAATAAAAGTATCACCTGGCCTACTGTTGCATTTGTTTTTCTGGTCACACAGCTCAACACACTTTTTTGTTACTTCTATGGTTTCATATACCTTGTTGTTGTTTCTCAGTGCACAATAACATGCAAGGCAGTGGTTGAACCATTTGAATGTCCCTCATCCTTCAAAAAACAGAAGTAACTAACAGGTACACTGAGTGTCCCACTGAGTTACAAATGCTATGGGATTTAGTTATTCACCATTTATTGGGAAATTGGATATCCAGAAGCTAGCTATTTTTAGCCAGTTACTTCAAAGCTCTGAATTTGACATACTAGATGACATACTAGAAGCCCCCAGAACAGCAGAAATATAGAAACACAGTTCAGAAACAGAACATAACAGTAGTATATAATATCTGTTTCTGAATTCTGTCTTCTGACATCTGCTCTGGTACCGTGTCAAAACTGTGGGTTCAGTTGTATGCCATTGCCTGACATACTGCTCAATTTGGAATTTGTCCTACAGGAATCCAAGCGTAGTAGATAGTAAAGAATGCTTGGCCAGACTCAGGCAGGCTCAGTGTTGCTACAGCACATTTCATATTGAGAGGAGAACCTTTCAAAGTTGAAAAAAGTGCCCCTGAAACTGGTGCATACTGCCAATACTGCTCTCAAAAAGCACAGCAGGAACATCAAAATGATTGTAAATTATAGGAAATGCTGGCAAATTCTATCAATGAATTGAAACGACACCATCCACATCCCAGCCCCAATGTACCCTGGTCCACTGCAAAAAATCTCTACTACTGAATAGTTCCCGCTGTCCTAACAGACTGAGTATGCTGCTTTCCAAAGCAAAGCTGATGTCACAAAGTAGGACATTTGTTAATCCAAAGGACCGGAGGCAACAGTGGCTTCCTGAAAAATAACCCTTTGACTAATTGGGTCACCCTGGGAGAGGGTCAGATGCCTGCAGGTATCTGGCCTACCTGCTGAGCTTCTGATCCTCAGCAGCTGATGGTTTTTATTTTTTGTTGTTAGTTTAGTTTTTTTTTTTTAAAAAAAGAAAAGCCTTCTCAATTTTTGTTTCTCAATTGTTGCTTTCGGGATTTGACAACTCAAGTCAAATATGAGATGTTTTACACACCGGCTCCCAGTAGAATTTTCTGAAGACAGGACTTCAGATAGTGCTGCTGATGTCGGTGCCAGATGAGATCCAGGAATGAAATATTAATATCCCATTCATGAATGATATATGAGATTCTGCAAGTTAAACTTAAACACTGTCTATGGGGCAGTTGTGAGGAGTCTGGCACTTTTAAGCAATACTGTTGGTTTACACAAGGACTGTGATAGACCAAAACTTCCCATTTTGTAGCCCCGTGAACTCTGCTTCAATAAAACCAAGAGTCTGGTTTGATAATAAGAAATAGCAAATTCATTACAGTGTAGGCTTTCATAAATGAGAATCTTATTAAGCAGGTGTCCTCCAATCAACTAATCAGTAGTCAATTAATTTTAAATTAGTTTGCTAGTTAGCCAATTTTTCAAAATAGGGTCCTTGTTGAGATAAAAGGAAATGGGGCATCATCCTGTTCATTAAGTAATGAGATGTTGCTTGCTATTGGAAGGAAAAGTCATTTTTAAAATATTTAAAAAAAAATTTAAAACATTTTCTATTTAATTCCTTGATATAACATTTCATACTGCCAAACTGAATGGTGGCGGTCGGCAGCAAGACAAACAAGAACAACACATGCATCTGACCTGAAGATGTGCATAACAGTCAATGGAATCAGTTAATTGAAAAGCAAGATACAAACTAACAGTTTTGAAATATAAAGAAGAAAGCATCAGAAAGAATGTGTCGAAGAAGAAGAGTTTGGAGAATTGAAAGGAGAGCACACCGGGAAGGAAAGCACCTGGTGTTGGATAGTGAAGCATCAAACTAATCCTTTCCAGGGTGGGATTTTCTCAGAAACCTGTGTCAAAAATCAGACCCCAAACTTCCTTGATTTCTCCAGAGAGACATGCTTGAGGAACTGGAACCAAACATTTAGTCCAGGCATGTCCAAAGTCAGGCCCGGGGGCCAAATGCGGCCCGTTTATAAATTTTGAGTGACCCGCGGCCTCTTTTCCCCACTGGCTCAGCCTGTCATGCAACCCCGTCAGCTAGCCCTTCCCCATACCAGATGGGGGCATCAGCTTGCAGTTTTTATATTTTGCATGCTATCCCTGCCTCTGTTCACCACCACCCAGCCATCTTCCCAGCCTAACCACCCCCGGCTCCATTGCTGCAGCATCCTCCCTTCCTCCTTGCATGTTATAGAGACTTGTCCAAAGTCCGGCCCGGGGGCCAAATGCAGCTGAATAGTCAGCCCCCACACATTTTCACCTCATCTGGCCCTCCTTGAAAAAGTTTGGACACCCCTGATTTAGTCCATGTTTCTGCTCCTCAATAGTGAGTCCCAAAACAAATCACACTAAATGCAAATGTATGGTGATGAAAATGGCATGCCATGACAAACAAACTTATTTGCGGGGAGCACCTGAGCAAAAAATTTGGAGGAAGCACAGGAACAAGTGTTTTTTTTTTAAACTGGGATAGATATACAGTAAACCCCCACCTATTGCAGGGGTTAGGGATCCAACCCGACCCGCAATAATTGAAAATCGGCAATATGCGGATGCTGGGTCAGGTCAGGACTGGGCGGGCTCTCTGGAGGCTCTTATACTTACCCCAGGCCTGGCGCTGCCCCAAATGGGCCTGCAAGGGGCTCTCCAGTCCCCCAGAGGCCCCAAAAGTGCTTTCTAGTGATCTGGAGGTCACTTCTGGTTTACCGGAAGCCACTTCCGGTTTGCGGGGAAGCACTTTTGGGGCCTCCGACAGGCCTGGGAAGGCCTTTCCTCCTTACCCCAGGGGGCCTTTTTTCATATACTGTGGACCCACGATATACCGGGACCACAGTATATGAACCGTGAAAGGGCAGGGGACAACTGTACCTCCTTGTTTAATGCTGAGAGATGTGAAAGTGAAATACCAGAGACTACAGTCAGCTGGACTCAGAGAAGAAGTAGAAAGTGGCTCTCCAGTTGTAGTATTGGTCCTGGAAGTGGCATCAGAAACAAGATACTGCCGATGCCAAGGCATATAAGCACATATCTCCCAGGGATTGAGGGGCCAATATAATTTGAGCTAAGAATACAATTGCAAGGATGAATATAGAAATGATACACACACCTTAGTTCATATAAACACGAAGCAATTTGAATCCATGTGCTCTCTATGGATCAAGAAACTAGTATATAAATATTTGACATAGAACTACCTTGTGCTAGTCTTGAGCCTCAACGTCCCCAAAAGATCTGAACAGTATTTTATGCTTGGGCTTCATCTCCAAACAAACATGTGATTGGATTGGTCCCTCCTCAATAAGTCTGTTTAATCTTAATAAGTCTGTTTAATCTTTTACTAAGTAATAATTACATTTTTTTCTGTACTGATTCTGATCAACTCCAAGAAAAGTTCTCTGTGAAAATTCTCAGTCATCCAGACGAGTTTATCTGAAAGTTGAATCATGGCAACTGGATGTCTTTTTCTTGAGAGATAGAAATGTTTCACTGCTCATCCAAACAGCTTCATCAGTCTGAAAAAAGCTAGTTGAAAGTCCTCAATTTTATAGCTCACTTTGACCTTTTGTCACCTTGGTCTGAAATTGGCTCATAAGATGACTCTGAATAGGCTCGTTAGGTGGACAAAAGTCTCAGCAGAGGTAGGGGGCCTCAGGCACACTCTATCTGCCACTTATCAGGCTGTGAATTCAACAATACCTAGACAAATCAAAAATACTTCACACCTTCACCACCAAGGCCATAGCTAACGACCCATACTTTATGGGTTTCAGCACTTTAGGTCATTGTTCACCTTAAGGCTATTGAGACTGTTGAATACCTAATGAGCCTATTCAGGCCATTGCTCATCTTATGAGCCTATTTCAGACCAGGTTGACAAGAGGTCAAAGTGAGCTATAAAATGGAGGACTCGCAACAAGCTTTTTTTCCAGACTGATGAAGCTATTTGGATGAGCAGCGAAACGTTTCAGTCTCTGAAGAAAAAGAAGTCCAGTTGCCATGACTCAACTTCCAGATAAAGAAAGGTTGTTTCAGCCTCTCTAAGCCTATATCTATTTGTACTCTGGAAATAGATTGTAGAAACAACATGTTTGAAGGAAGTGCCTCTGCTTCTGCGAAGACATTCAAGTAGACAAAAGATAAATATACTTTATATGCCTGGCTCTCCCCCTTGTGAGCACACAAAGTACAAGCCGAATAAGCTCTGGCATGCTGACCTGATGCTGCGGATGGACTAGGTTTTGTTAATACTGGTTTAAGCATCAAGGCAATTCCGAGGCATTCTAAGTACAGTGGAGCAGCTCGACTTAAGAGCAATTCGACTTAAGAGTGGAAAACTGTTGGCATTTTAACTGCCACCTTATAAATTTTAGATATGGTCTGCTC
>JAHTLZ010003526.1:10477905-10493896 GCA_023846285.1 Phrynocephalus versicolor | reverse complement strand
TATTTATTTATTTATTTATTTATTTATTTATTTATTTATTTATTTATACATTTATATATCGCCAGCCTTCCAAAAGGAACTGTGGGCGGTTTACAATAAACATGAAATATAAAATATTAGCAATTAAAATAAACAGATAAAAACAGATATAAAGGCTAACCGGCAAGAGCAACTATAAACAACCCTCAGGCAAAAAACAACACATAAACAAATGGTCAGGATAGATTAGCAGTCACCATATGCCTCTTTAAAAAGCAAAGTCTTCTAGGCAGGAACTGTGCTAGGCGTATCTCGCTAGGTAGTTTATTCCATAGTGTAGGGGCAACCACTGAGAAGGCCTGGTTACGGATCACCGTTTTCTGGGCCTCCCTAACAGTGGCCACCCAGAGCGAGAGCACCTGCGAAGCTTTGTGGGCCGAGCCACAGCTAAAACAAAAGCAAAATATTCTGCTTATATACAGCCCCATAGCACTTGAGCACTCTCTGCGTGGTTTGCAATTTAATTATCATCATTGGCATCCTTCAATCTCGAAAGACTATGGTATCATGCCTGGAGTAGAGATCCTAAAAACAACACCTAGTGTGACTAAATAGACCAGTTCGGGAATGGCAGTCTCTACCGCACTGGGGACAGATGTATTCTGTTTCTTGCCCGGTCCTCAAGTTTCGTTCTTTCCATGCCTGCCCCTTTTCCTCTGCCTGTTGGACAAATGCCTCTTCAAATTTATGCAGACCATGCTGTATCTCTTGCCTCCAGACAGTGTGATCGGAGGTCAGGGTTTCCCATCTGTTGAGGTCCATTTCCAAGGCCTTCAGGTCCCTCTTACAGATATCCTTATACCACAGCTCTGGTCTCCCTCTGGGGCGCTTTCCCTGCACTAGTTCTCCGTATAGAAGATCTTTTGGGATCCGGCCGTCATCCATTCTCACAACATGTCCAAGCCAGTGTAGGCGTCGCTGTTTCAATAAAGTGTACATGCTAGGGATTCCGGCTCGATTGAGGACTATGCTGTTTGGAAGTTTGTCGTGCCAGGTAATGTTGAATATTCGCCTAAGACAGCGCATATGGAAGGTATTAAGCTTTCTTTCCTGTCAGGCATGGATGGTCCAAGACTCACTGGAATACAAAAGTGTGCTCAGTACACAAGCTTTATAGACCTGTTCCTTTGTATGTTCTGTCAGCTTCTTATTGAGCCATACTCTCTTTGTTAGTCTAGTCTAATGGTGGCGTCATCAGCGAAGAGGAGATCCCGGAAACATTTCACCTGTACCTTAGACTTTGCTCTCAACCTAGAGAGATTGAAGATTTTTCCATCTGATCTGGTCCAGAGATAGATACCCTCTGTTGAAGTTCCAAAAGCATACTTCAGCATGATAGCAAAGAAGATCCCAAACAAGGTTGGTGCAAGGACACAGCCCTGCTTCACTCCGCTTCAGATGTTGAAGGGATCTGACACTAGGCCATCAAAAACTACATTGCCCTTCATATCCTCATGAAAAGACCTAATGATGTTAAGGAGCTTGTGTGGGCATCCAACCTGGAGGAGTATTTTAAAGAGTCCGTCCCTACTAACCATATCAAATGCCTTCGTAAGATCTATGAAGGTTACAAAAAGTAGGTGTCCTTGTTCCCTGCATTTCTCCTGCAACTGCCTGAGGGAAAATACCATATCAGTAGTGGACCTTTTGGTTCGAAAGCCACACTGTGATTCTGGGTTGACTCTCTCTGCAAGTATCTGGAGCCTCTTCAGTATAACACGTGCAAACAGCTTCCCAACAACACTAAGAAGAGAGATACCACAATAGTTGTTACAGTTGCTCCTGTCACCTTTGTTCTTATAAAGCGTAACAATATTAACATCCTTCATATCCTGTGGTACTCCCCCTTCCTTCCAGCAAAGGCAGAGGATTTCGTACAGTTCAGTGGCAATGATCTCTTTGCAGCACTTCAGAACTTCAGCAGGGATAGTATCTTTCCCAGGTGTCTTGCCAGAGGCAAGTGAATCCAGAGCCACATTTAGTTCTTTTAGTGTTGGTTCATTGTCAAGCTCCTCCAAGACAGACAAGCACTCAATATTATTTAAGACTTCTTCGGTTATTGTGTTTTCTCTGGAGTATAGTTCAGAGTAGTGCTGCACCCAGCGTGCCATCTGCTGCTCACGATCCTGGATGATCTCACCTGAAACAGTCTTTAAGGGTGCAGTTTTCTTATGTATTGGCCCTAAGGCCTGTTTAATTCCATCATACATCCCCTTGATGTTACCTGTATTAGCTGTATCAGGTTTACAATTTAATTATGCAGGCTACACATTTGCCCCCCATCCCCAGCAAGCTGGGTACTCATTTTACTGACCTCGGATGGATGGAAGCCTGAGTCAACCATGAGCTGGCTACCTGGGATTGAACCCCAGGTTGTGAGCACAATTTTAGGTACAGTACAGGCATTTAACCACTGCACCACAAGGCTCCCCATAGCTGACTTTAGGACAATTTGCTCCGACAGGTATTCAGGTCCCAAGCCACAGAGGGTTTTGTAAGTCAAAAGCAATACCTAGAACCTTTTTCAGGAGGCAACGGGTAAGCAATGCAGACAAGCCAAGATTGGAATGATGCGGTCATACCTGCTTGCACCAACCACCAATCTGGCCGCCACATTTTGCACTCTTGGGAGGACACTCCAGAGATACTCTGGCAGATTTTCCTAGCCTCCCATCCATCCCTGGGAGAGCAGAGCTATATGTACTACAAAGGTTGTTTGCATCGTAGAACTAATTTGTGTCAACAGGTATGGTAGAAAATGTTAGCATTGATGTCTAAAAGAGCTGGAAATGATATATGCACTCATTTGTACCCTCTCATTGAATCTTATTGACTGCCATGAACCAAACCAAGTTCTGAAGTCAAGTAAAAACCAATCAAAGCAAATTTAGTGGAGGTATCTGTAGGAGAAGAGAGAAGCATGTAAGGCATTCAGATTTTGAACAGGCTTCCACTGTGAAGAAAAATATTTCTGTTTCTAGTGTTTGATATTTTTTCTCTTTGGTATCTGCAGGAGACTGGGCTAGGTAGGGTAAGGTTATAAGAGTGGGAAAAATGCTCTGGATTCAATGAGCATTTCAGACCGATTTTGTCTTGACGTGTGTTTTATATCACCAGCTAGCTTAAAGCTTAACCAGAAACAGGATGTGATGGACTTAAATGCAATACCGGGGCTAAGCAGATGCATTTTCATTGATTTAAATGGGATTGTACTCTGTTGTCCAAGGCTCACCATGGCGTTCTGGCTGGCGAAATATGGAGTAGAAGCACGTCTATCTACCTCTGCTGGTTAAATTGCTAAGCATTTCACTCGACTGTTCTGAAGATCTTGTGAAATAACCACAGAGGTAGACTCTGTTTTAACAAAACATGTTCTTATGTTGTTGTATACATATGCATACACACACATGCATCACAGTAGACCTGGAAGATCTGTTTAAACCCAAGTCTGTCCAAACCGAATTAAAATGGAGGGTGGGGGCAGATATGATGGGCCAATGCAGGCACTGTACATTTAACAGATACAGAGAAGGGGAAATTTGGACAAATGACACACATGCACAAACCTATTTTGTGTGAGAGATGTAATACAGGTACAACAGTCCTGTATTACTACTCATGTAGCCATTCTAGGCATTGGTCTAATTAATGCAGTGGTTCTCAACCTGTGGGTCCCCAGATGTTCCAAGACTGCAACTCCCAGAAGTCTTCATTGCTATCTGAGCTGGCCAGGATTTCTGGAAGTTGCAGTTCAGGAACATCTGGGGACCCACAGGTTGAGAACCACTGAATTAATGTGTGTGTGTGTGTGTGTGTGTGTGTGTGTGTGTGTGTGTAAACATAGAATTATGTCTTAATTCCCTAAAAGAGCCATTGTACTTATTTTTTGTATCTGTATTTGTATATAACTTATAAAACCACACACAGTTCACTTCTGTTTATTAGCGACCTTGCCTTCTCTGTTAAATTGCGGGCAGTCTGCTTTGATCATGGGGGAAATGCTAGCAGCATTCATGATACGGTCATTTGGCTTTTTGATTTGTTCAGGTTGAGTTTTTGTTTGTTTGTTTGGTGGATGGGTTGGTTTGGCAGGCGGAATAACAGTGAACATTTCCCGCACTTGACCACAGGCATGAATTTGGACAGGGAAACACTACATAATGGGTGTTTACAGCTCAGACATATATTGAAGCAGAACTTTTAGAAAACAAAAACAAAATTATAAATCACCCAACGAGGTCAGGGAAATCACTCCAGCCCTTGAAACAAAAAACTAGGTTTGAATTGATTCCACAAGAAGCAAATATGTGAATTTAAAATTATATATATATATTGTCTTCTCAGTTATAAAATAGCATATTCTATAATTTCTATGGAGAGGTGACTAGATAAATTCTAAGACTGTACACTTTAAGATCTCATGCAGTAGACAATCCATTAGAAGTGGCATATATTTATATAAAAGTAACCTTGGAAAAGCTACTTTCTTGACTAATGTGCTACTGAGGGAGAGAATTCTGGGAACTGTAATCCAAAAAAGTAATTGTCTCATGGTACTACATCTTATGAAGTATACAACCAGATATCTTTTTCCTCATCACTGAGGAAATATTCCTAACTGCTTGGATGTTTGGACAATATAAAAAGCTCATTTATGCAAAGGAAATGGTCTTTTTTTTCTTCTCAAGGGTTAAAGTAAAGGGATGTGCTGTCTTTTAAAATTATCATAACATGTTTAGGAGCTGAAGGTGTGATGTAAATGTTTTTTTCCAATTTTTATGCTTGCAACATCCTAGGAGGCAGTTTAAGCTGAGAGATAGTGGCCTAAGATTAGTTTTGTGTGGGTGATTTGAACCTAGTTCCAAGTCCAGCTTCCTTATGTGTTGCATTCTATAGACGATAATTTGTTAGGTGTGTCCCATCAAGTCATAACTGACTTATACCAACCTTAAAAGGGCTTTCCACGTAAGTGAGATGTTGAAGATACAGCTTGACCAGTTCCACTAGCCCTGTTTAGTTTCCATGGCCAAACCCATGGAAACCTAGTCATCATTCTAACTGCTACATCACATGGAGTACTCGACAGATGACAGTACCATAAAAGAAAGGCTACCATGTTCATGTTAAGTTTGAAAATAAAGAACCATACAAAGAGAAAACAATTGCCTTGATTTTGCCTATCACTAATTAGCACACAGGCAGTCAACTGAGAAAGCAAGCAGGTCACCTGCCCCACACACACTCTCAGAGTTATAGTAGACCCATTGAGTCTGTGGGGATTTGATGAATCAACTCCCCTATGAGTTCACTGATTTAGCTGGGCTGCTCTATCTGCAACTTAGAATGCTAAGCGATACAGTTTCAACCATCATCTGGTTACCACAAACAGAACCAAAAATAGCTCCCTGTGGTAGCTGGCTTACCTTCTGTACCGCATGAATCTCATATCCCATCTGTTTGATAAATAATTTGATTTAGTGTTAGCTTTTATTGACTGTTGATCAAAGGTAATTTGTTTGCTCCACCATGCAATAATAGCAGAGCCCAGGTTTCAAGAGTAAGTGTGGGATACCAGTCCTCAGAATGTGAAAAAAGTCTTCATTTTAACAAGAGTCTTAAAAGACTATGGTGGAAGGGTGGAATTAGGTACCTTAGGCCACTTTACCACAAGTGTAAGTGAAAACAGTTCTTCCTCCTAGCATATTTTTGCACAAAGCTAATGGAAGCAAATAAAGGTAACATTAAAGATAAAGGCGGCATCAGTTCTTCAACAGATATTGGACATGTTCACTGGGGGAATTCTGGGAATATCAGTCAAGAAGAACAGTTTTTTTCAGATTCTTCCCACTAGTATTGGCCTTTGTTTGTTTGTTTGTTTGTTTGTTTGAGTGCTTGTTTGTTTGTTTTTTATACCACCCATCTGGCTGAGGGCTACTCCGGGTGGTTCACTAGATTGTGAGAAAACAGCATTTGAATGAAATCAGTGCCGAGAGAAAACTAGAGCAATTTGGCTCCTATATCCAAAAAAAAAATCCACATTCTTATTGATAAAAGTTAAATGACATCATTAAATTAGTCACACGGGGTGATTGTTTCAATTCAGAATCATAGAAGCACTGATCTCTGCTCCAAATATGACCCAAATCCAGTGACTATACAGACTGTAACTAGGCTGAAAGAAAAGTCTGGGTGGGGGTGGCCAATGACATTATTATCATCCCAACTAATCAAAGAGTTGTGGTGTGTCAGCCCTAGCATTACTAAACTGCTAATGGCAGGATCAGTTCTAAGCCTTAAAGAAGAAAGAGGTGAGGAAGTAAGCAGTATTGCACGGCGGGAAAACAGCCATAGGATAAACCATTTTAGTATTTACCACTTTATATTAACAAGTTGTCATGCTTATTATGCTTAAAATTTGTGCTTAGAACATTGTGCAGCGCCAGGATTTTCGGGGACAAAACTTAATCTTCTTACTTCAGACTGCATAATAGACAATGTGGCTGATTTACATATACTAAATGGATTTAATGTGTCTGTCTTCAATATGACACCTAATTTTCTTCAGAATTATCTTCTCTGTTGCCTGATATGGATCACAGCCATGCTTACATTTGAGCAAAAACAAACAAACGGTCACAGTATGCATTTAAGGTATTAAAAATCCTACACAGATTTGCCCCATATAGCACAATGCTAAGATATTTTGAGTTCAGTAGGGCTCACTCCAAGATATGCATCATTGCCGCCAACAAATGATAGTACGGAAGCCTCAGTTCCCCAGCTTCATAACTCCACCCTGGCACCTAAGTGTCAAAATGTATGAGTAATGAAGGAAGGATTGCCAGCTTTGTTCTCTGGCCTTTTAAATCAGCTTTACTACTGTTTACCTTGACACCCAGAAATGAAACAGGTGATGGTATTTGTTTGGCATGCCAATAACATTACGAGAAAAGGTGCGTTTCACCAGTGCAAGCCCAGGGAGATGGACAGTTACAAAGTGAGAAGGCCCTGCATAGTGGCAGCAAGGTAAAATGGGGTGGGGAAAGTAGCTAATTACTTTTCAAACATTTAGCTTCTGTCCCATTAATTATTCTTTATGTAAGGGATTTTTTTTTGGACAGCTTTTAAAATAACCAATACTCAACCCAAGGCAAACAGGAGCTTGGGAGAGAGGATTCCAATTAGTAGGAGTGTGTGTGTGTTGCATCGTGACAGTCGTGACCGACTCTCCGTGACCCCATGTCCATGGAGTTTTCTTGGCAGGAGAAATACTGGAGTGGTTTGCCAGTTCCTACTCCAGGCACCTACAGCACCTGGTAGGAGTAGAAGTTCCAATTAGGAACCCTAACTCCTACTGTGGTATGGATCCTGATTTCATTGCCTTTGGCTGCCTTTTCAAAAATGCAACACAAATTAGCAAAATTCAACCACACATTTAATGTACAGTATATTAGTTTTACATTAGTTCCATAGGGCCTCCTACCTTTACCCTTCCATTGTATCATGGCGGACATGCAATTAGAGATTTTAATACCAGCAAGCAAGCATGAATAAAAAATCCCCCATCCATAAAAAACAACAACTCATACTCCAAACTTTGCCACTCAGAAAAACCCTTACTACATTATTGCACGGATTCTTTTGGGCTGTGAACAACTTTCATAGACCTAGCTTTGAAGTGGTTTATTTAGAAAATACAAAGATGCATTAGCTTCTTTGAGTGCCTAATGCCCACCCATGCTCTGTTTCCATTTTCTCCGGTGGCATGAGGTAATTCTTTCATCTGTGTCCCAACATTTGTTCCGTTGTTAGCAAGTACTTTTGCATCTGTCTCTCCTCCATTTGGATAGCAGAAGTTTATGATCCATTTCATTTTATTTTCAGCCATTTTTCTTTCTCCTGATGAATATTTTCTGTGGGCCATTGAAGCCTGAGTTTTAAATACTTGCATGTAGTCCAGTAAATAATACTGTTCAATCTCCTCTTCCTTGCAGGGGTGCTTCAGTACATGTGTTCTGCCTAGAACAGTGCAGCAAATGGTCCCCCCCACACACACACACCAAGTGAAGGAACATGATTTCTGTTAAAGAACGTGACTTCCTAAGCCAGCCAGGTTATTCGAGGGCACAAAAACAGTTTGAAAGAATATATAATAACAAATTATGCAACTAATTTACTGCTCTTTCATGACATTCAGAAATCTGCTGCCGGAGGAAACCACCTCATGATGTTTCATGGTAGGGCCTGCTCTGCTTCCCTGAGCAATGAAAATCTTCACACAGACAAAAAAACGCTCAGTAGTATAATAGCATTATTCGAATGTGTGATCTGCAGACTCTTTCGATACCTTCATAAAAATGGTTCTCCACTGATTTATTGGCTGAGAAAAAAATGGAGAGGAATATAAAGCCATATCAAAAAATAAAACACGTCCGGTCATCCAGGCACTGTTACAGGCATGTAAATAGATTTAATAGGTATCCAAGGGGTAAACCTGAGAGTTGAAATCCATTGAATGGATGAATAGTTGAGGTTTCAAGTGAATAGATTTTGTGTCTGTGCATGTGTGTGTATGATTTTCATTGCAAGGGTTTGTGTTCTTCTATAGCAGAATCAGATACTATTCTTTGGGTAGAGTCTACAGGCCGTTAAATAGTGGGGCACTGTACTCCATACATATGCCTCTGTGGCCAGACACCTAAGTCACTGAACTATCCACATACAATCAAATCCTGTCCTGGCACCAGAAGGAAGCAAAATGACACAAAATTCTCCCCTATTCCTCTGGAACAATTCAGTGCACAGTTCTCTGACTACGACAAGGTGACTGTACAGTTAACATCTTCTAGGTGTCTGTCACTCATGAGCACAAAAAGGTTTATTTTGACAATCATGTCCAACTTGGGAGTGAGTTGGTTGTGTGGTTACAACTTTAGCATATAAGGTGAACATTCTAAAATTGCACATTCCAAATTCAAATTCGGAATCTGAATTCTGTTGCTATTGCACATCTCTGTTAAATTATTTCCTCAAAACAGATTCAGAGGCTTAAATATCCCTAAATGAATCACTCTATGAAACCTTTGTGAATCACTTAGTTATGTCATTCTGGACAAACCAGCTAGTTTGGGTCAACTGCACACTCTCAACACTTCTATGATACTATGAGCTCAGAATGTGGGATCTCAAGGTCATCAGAGAAAGCAAAGTAAAGCAAAGTGTTCTGCTTATATACTGCCCCATAGCACTTTAAGCACTCTCTGAGTGGTTAACAATTTTAATTATGCAGGCTACACATTGTACCCCCAGCAAGCTGGGTACTCATTTTACCGACCTCGGGGGGATGGAAGGCTGAGTCAACCATGAGCCAGCTACCTGGGACTGAACCCCAGGTCGTGAGCACAATTTTAGCTGCAGTACAGGCATTTAGCCAGTGCAGCATGAGGCTCTTATAGAAGTATTATTTAAAGTAGCAGTGTAATAAAACAGACATATTTGCAGTCTCCAGTTTAATCATTCTGTGTAGCAATGGCCTGTGACATTTTGATCATTATATTTAATACTAGCAAAAAGAATTACTCTGTGTAATTTTACTGCAATTTAATTTTTATTTTACTTATAGTTATTCTGGGGGACAATGGCTCTAAGTAAAGGATTCAGTGTACTGATGGTTAAATGCAATGTTCTGTAGGAATATGTACAATTAGCATTCCCTACTCAGGTTTGGTAATGGTTGAAATGAAAAATGCTAGGAAGATTTAATATAGCTGCCTTACATAACCAAATCTACCATTCATCTTAAAACATATAAGCAAAGAGGGCTATGGGTATATGCATGGTAGTAGCAATGCAGTAAAAAGAGTTGCAAAAAGGGTCTGTGTGTGTGTATTATTGATTAACTGCTACAACTTCTGTCTCCCTCTCAGTGCTAAATAAATTTTAGAGTACAGACTGTGATCCCAAGCCAAAGAATCCTACAAAGATATATTTGTAATAATAATTGCATAGAGCCAAGTCAATTCTAACAATGGCAATTGACTTAAAAAGAACCTCAGAACATGTAACAGCCTTTAATATTGAAAAATCACTAGTGGTAGTCCAAATCCCAGTGACAGGATAAGTGGCAGTGATTTTAGAATATTAAAGACTTCCCTTGACCCCCATCCCAAGGCTTCCAAAGGTTTCATCAGGTCACAAAAAGGGTTTTAGAGAACCCCAGAATCAAGAGGCAGAATAGAAATGTCTAAAAAGTAAAGCTTGATAATCAGCCTTTACATGCAAGGAGCTGTACATCAATATTTCTACTAGTTTATTTTAGTTCAATGTATTTTAAAACTATGGTATGTTCCATCTTGAGTTCCAGTTTTGGTAGAAAGAGGACTTATACATGAGAGAAAATAAGGAAGGAAGGAAGGAAGGAAATTGTTTATTTTGAATAGGTACCTAAGAAATTGGGATTTCCCTGATAAATACGGGCATTTGAAGTACACACTTTCCTTGCAACTGAGCAATAATAAAATCTAGAGCCAGCACTATTTAGAAATGATTACAATCAGCTTACTTGAAAACTGATGCTCTTCAAATGTATTGGGCTGCAGCATCTATTTATTTCCAGTCAATATAGCCAGTGATTTACTTGGCTATGGAGAATGAGAGTTGTCACATCTGGAGCATTGCCAGGTTGGTGAAGAGTGATTTAAAAACTCATCCAATGTAGAGTGCATGACATTCATCCCGCAGCATGTTGGAAAAATGTAGTCGCCAGCCAAGTAGTGTCATAAATGTTGACAGGTTGGCATTGCTGTTGAATTGATCTTATGCTGTCATGGACCTTGGAGCACTAACTAGCTGACACTTTTGCATGTTGGTTGAGACCCAGTTCTTGCAAGCTATGCAGCGCTGCAGGATCACTCTTCATTCACTTCAGTAGGAACACCCTCTATGCAGGTTTGAGGTGAGAGACAGCAACGACTCCACTCCAGGAAGGGGACTGCATATAGAAGGTCCCATGCCCAATCTGTGACATGTCCAGTTGAAAAGGTTTGTTTGATCTGGTAGCGTATGACAGAAAAGACTTTTGATAGCAGCTCTATAAAATACCCTCCTGTTTGAAGCAGAGGGCATATGGCTATTCCACCAATACTGTACTTTCCCCTAAGGCAGCCCTTCCTCAGATCAAGGCATTGCGATTGAAGGAACACCGAAGGGTTCATCTCTGGGAAGTCCCACTACATGTTTCTACTCCCCTGATGTGTCAAATGCCCTGGCAAAGGAGCAGCAGACACTGCTTTTGGAACCAACTACCACCTGCCGGTTATCTCACCCTGAGGACTCACTGAACAAGGTACCAGACAGGCAGACTCCCAAGAGTAGGGCAGTTTACAACCAGAACAAGAATTCCACAAATTGAGCAACATAGGTTTGGTATTTTCTTTGCCAGAGATCACTTTTTGTTGTAAAACAAACACATAGAGTGGCTTGGTCGCCGGAAGGGCAGTGTAGAAATACTGCATAATAAGCAAAACAAAGTGTTCTGCTCACTTTTACGACACAGATCTCTAAGAATATCCTGGTTAAAAGGAAGTCTCAATTTACTCCAGACAAGCATACCAAAGCCTATATACTCAGATTCTCTTCAAAGTGAATCATAGCCATCTGTCAGTCATACACATATTAATAGGCCACTTTCCTATGTGGAAATAAAAAGAAAGAGTCAGTAGGTTGAAGAGATCTGATGTCTGCTGCTAACCACTGTTAATCATGCAGTTTCCTGTATTGTTGTTTACTGGCTTCCCACTGGATGTAGAGACTAGAAAATCTTCACAGATGCGAACAAGTTCTGGGCTGATCCATAGAACAGATATAGGTGATCTTCTACTTGATTCGCTACTCTGCCCCCAGGAGCATGAACTCTTTGACATCATTCAGCTTTGAAATTGTAAATATTTATTAGTTCCAAACAGTAGATGCACCAGTGTTCCATTCATAAATAGTATGATACCCAACTGCCCTAAGATTACAGAATACAATTTAGTGGTGTAGCTGGCTTGTAAGCATCCTTTGTCCAGCTCTATCTACCACTCATTAAGTGAGGGCTTGTAGCCCCTGTTTTTTGGGCTACAACTCCCCATGTTCCCCAGCTAGCATCCGTGGAACTCCCTGCCACAGGGTGTGGTGATGACATCTGGCCTGGATACCTTCAAAAGGGGATTGGACAGATTCCTGGAGGAAAAGTCTATCACAGGTTACAAACCATGCTGGAGATGTGTAATCTCCAGGCTTAAAAACAGGGTACTTCAAGGGCCAGATACAAGGAAGTGGTATCAGGAGACAGATATCTAGTCTTGTGCGCTCCCAGACGCATCTGGTGGAGCCACTGTGAGATACAGGAAGCTGGACTAGATGGGCCTTTGGCCTGATCCAGCCTGGCTCTTCTTATGTTCTTATGTTTCTTATGTTCTTAGTTCCACAAAGGATAAGAAAGCATACTTAGAAGTTGGTATTCACAGCTTATTTGAAGCTAGAGAATCTCCCTTCGAGTGAAATCTCTCTCTCTCTCTCCCCTTAAAAATCAACTGAAGTCAACAGAATATGACTCATCTAAAATAAATACAATGTGGTCCCGGAGGGAAAAATAATCATACACATCAATGTGGAGGGAAAGAATACTGAATAGATAAGAGCTCTGCAAGGCAAAGCCCAAAGAGTATAGCAAATGATACATTACATCTAAATCAACAATATTGTACTATTACAAAAAGGGCAAACACTATATTCAGCTGTGTTAGAGGAACCACACATCCATACATAGGTTGTCCAAGCAAACTGGCAAGTGTCCTCCCATATCCATTTTTGGTTAAATCGGACTAGGTTAAAATTGTGACAGCAGATCAGATTTCTGCATCACTGAATCCAGTTCGGTTCAAAGGGCAAATGGGCAGCGTAGATCAAGAATCGACATGTTCAAGACATGGGGGTCAACCTTTCTATTCATTCCAAACATTACACATCAGAAAAAAAGGATAAACATCACCAAAAACAGAGGGCCAAAGAGGTTGTTGAGTTATTTTTAAATGAAAATACAGATAAAGAATTAGAAATGGTTTCTGTAATTGAAAAATTAATTATAAAACATCTTATTGGAAAGAAGACTGGGTGCTTCTGAGTGTGCTGACTGTAGATGGCCAAATTCATGGTGCCTGATCTTTCTCTGTGTGGTCCTTTTCCTTTGGCTCATACTTTGGGGGGGGGCGGCGTTATTTATACTTCACAATTATACTTTGCAGACAGTCCCTTCTTATATGTCCAGTCTGCCACCACTCTAACTGCAATGGTTGCATTACACAAAATTATGGGATTGGTGAGGCAATTTATTGTATTTCAGGGGAGTGCACTTCGGGTGTACTGTGTTTATTCTTCACTAAGGAATAAATTACATAGAATCATGGCAAAGCATCTTGGATGGTCTCAAAATTCTGTAACTGTGGAGTGGAGATAAATTCCGTCAACTGGACAGCCCTTGAAATGGAAGGAATTGTTAAAAAGCATACTGCCCCCCCCCACACACACACACATACAAGCCAAATCCACATGTTGGCTTGGTTTGAGAGGTGTTTTTAATGGATTGTTTTGCTCTGTTTTAAATATGTATTAGTACTGATTTTGTTTACTATTTTAAATATAATACTTCTTTTTAAATATTTTCATACTTACTGTTTTTAACCTCTAAATATTGTCTTTCTAATGATGTAACCCACCTTAGGTCCTTTTAAAGAAAAATGGTGGGATAAAATATTTTGAATGAATGAATGAATGAATGAACGAACGAATGAATGAATAGCTTTTGTCCTCATGTTATGGCCCCTCTACAAGTGATCCATTCAGGCTGAGAGCTTCAGCAAGAATCTATTCCTTCTTCATCAACCACTGGGAAAAATATGGGGGGATGGCTAATAGAAAGGCTTTGATCCAGTTATTTCTAGCTTTTCAGGTTATACTATCATCATGAAGCCCCTGGTAGGTTATCTTGAGGGAATATGGCTGTCAACCAAATCTAGGAATGAGCTTCGTAGAAAGAAACCTTACCGTTCTTCTTCCTTCTTGACTGAATTATTGGCTCAAGCTAAACACAAGCGGAAACATTTTAAAATTCTGTTTTGTTATACTGAAGCAAGTATCCACTGAGAAGCTTCAGTAGTAGTGCAGGTTTATTCTTTTGTTGTGTGTTCTTCCTTCAGTTGTTAATTTTTGTAACAAAAGGTGGAAATTCTCCCTCTCCCTTCAAAATTCTGTGTCAGATTCAATTTGAGGCTGGCTGTGAGGAGACAGGTAAGGGCATCTATTCCTGGTCTTAATTTGCAGTTTCTTCTGAAGTTGATAGTCACCTTCACTCTCTAAACAGGGTATGTGGCGACCACTAGAGGGTGTCTCTGCATGGAAGGATCATCCACGAATGCTCTGGAAAAACCCTGTGCCATTGCATTGGTGAAAAAAAGCAGGGGTGCAGACAAAGCAGCACCAGAATGACAGACATCTGGGACACTTATTCAAGACAGTATTGAGCTTTGTAAAGAAAAAAGGATTTAGTATGTGAGTCAGGTTTACCAGTGGCCTATGATCTCTACAAGTGGTTCTCCACCATTTCAAAATGGATCTCCACCATTTCAAAATGGGGTCACCCCTCTTCATTGGACCACAGACCATCCCTATTTACCGTTATATGTCTAGTCCTTTGATCTTTTGCAGGCTGTAGGCTTCCAGTACTGAAAACTACAGCCTGCAAAAGATAAAGTTCAATGATTCCCACCCAGCCACAAGCACCAGTGATCAGTTCACACAACCATCAACCACAGAGAATGATTGCTGCTTCCCCTGATTGCAGTGAAACTTCTTAATCCATCCATCACAATACAATGACTAACACCTGTTCTCCTGGATAGGACAAGTTTCCCATTTCCCACAACTTTTAAACCCCACAGTCTCACTCACCCTATACCCCAGAGCACAAAGATAACTCATAGTTCCCTGAGCTCCTTGCCCTCTGAAGATGCTGGGTACAGAGTCTTGCGAAACGTCAGGGAAAAAAACTTCCAGAACATGGCCAAATAGCCCAAAAAACTCACAACAGCTAACAGATCCTGGTCGTGAAAGCCATTGAGAATACATTCTCCTAAATGTCTCTCGCTTATGAGCTGGAAAAGGATTAATTTTACAATGATGTCTAACTTGGGAGTGAGTTGGTTGCAAGATAATTTCAGTATATAATTTGAAAATCTGAAGGTGTATAGATAATGAGAACATTTAGCACAATTGGTTTAATCTAATCATCATGTTAGGCAACTGTCCAAAACAGGGAAGTGAGAAGCCTAGAATAAATTGCCAGCGACTTGTAGAATTTAGCATTAGAATTCTGGGCAGATTCTGAAAATACAGTCTATAGCTAAATTCTAACATGGGGATGAGAGTGTTTGCATTTCTATGTATGCTGTAATTCCAAAACAGCAGAAAAGTGATGCATAAATCTGATAACAATAATACATAACGAGCTGGCAGAATGAAGTTTTCCACATCCTGCTTTGAATAAAGGACATATTTTACTTCCTGAAAGAAAAAAAGAGGCAAACAAACCAATTCTATTCCA
Organism: Phrynocephalus versicolor; assembly: GCA_023846285.1. NCBI lineage: Eukaryota > Metazoa > Chordata > Lepidosauria > Squamata > Agamidae > Phrynocephalus > Phrynocephalus versicolor. The sequence goes on along the minus strand of JAHTLZ010003526.1, from coordinate 10,478,217 downwards.
GTTGGAAAGGTTCAAGTCCTTTCCATATTATATGATTTTACTATTCACTCATATTTCTTTCTTTCTTTCAGTGCTATTCAGGGCCGGCACGTCCATTAAGGTGAACTAGGCAGTTGCCTAGGGTGCCAAAATGGAGAGGGGGCACTGGCCAGCCTGCTGCCCCCCCGCCGCCCATTGCCGCCCCCCCCTGTGCCCGTCGCTGTCCGTCCCCCACACCTGTCCCGGTCCCCCATCATCCACCGCCCCCTGCTGCTGCCCCGCCCCGCCCCCGCCCCTACCCCCCACCCCGCTGCTGCCTCCCACCCACTTCCC
>JAHTLZ010003526.1:10464841-10477895 GCA_023846285.1 Phrynocephalus versicolor | reverse complement strand
CCCCCCCACCCCTCGCCTAGGGCGCAAAAAAACCTAGCGCCGGCCCTAGTGCTATTGTTACATGATGTCAAATCATGTTTGACTTATGGATCACTTATGAGTGTTACTCAGTATGGTGTAGTGATTAGTGTGATCAACTAGAAATCAGAAGGCCAGGGTTCAACTCCACACTCAGATAAGGAAGCTCATGGGTATGTGAAACTGACAAAGACACTCTTTTAATATCTCACTTACCTTGAAAGCTCTATTGGGTTCACTATATGTTGATTCTGATTTAACGGCACAGAACAATGAATGACTGACTTCCAAAATGCATTGCCCATAACTACCCTGCAAACTCAAGGGTCTGGCTTCCTTTATTTTTTCAACAGGGGATGTTACTCTTGCATCTGTAAACTCAAGGAGCACGGTCCACACTGCAACCTAATAGGGTAACTCTTGGCATAGTCTTACATTTGCTGTATGTACAGGCCTATTGTATTGCTTAAATTGGATGTAAAATATATATTCACCAATCAGCCGTGGGTAATACTTTTATTGGGTCATTATTAAAATATTTTTAAAAACAAGCTTTTAAGTTCTCCAAGTCTTTTGAACAAGCTGGAATTGTTACAGAGCTTTGTATAGAGACAAAAGTAAAAAAACAAACAAAATAAACAAAACAGAAACATAAACAAAAACAAAATACGAAGATATGGAATCTATAATTCCAAGGGTTAGACTGCAAACCTGGAGAATCAGTCTAGGACAGTGTTGGCGAACCTATGGCATGGGTGTCAAAAGTGGCAATTGGAGCCCTATCTGTGGGCGCCTGACTTTGTCCCTTCACAGCCACCTGTATTGAGGTTAAATTGCTATACTGACACTTTATGAAAAATTAGTGGGTTTTGAATCGCAGTTTCTCTAAAACGTTCGCCATCACTGGTCTAGGATGTGATAGCATCAGGTTCTACTTTTGAGAATGTAGAATCAGTTGTCAAGCTATATCTCTATAAATGAAGGATTGCAGTAACTCCTCATGCTGATTCTTCATGTTTGCAGTCACTATCTTGGAACTTGTCAGATGTCTAGGGAGAATTTTGTAATTTTTCACATCGCTCGCATCAGCTTGAAAAGAAGGGGGGCTATAATTCCCCTCCTTTAATGTATTTTAGGGGTTCAATAAAAGTTATCCCTCAATCCTGATTTTTCCTCATGCAGAACGTGGCTATGTGTCCTTTTGGATTTACCTACACACCCCAATCCAAAATATATTTGACTCAAGTAATAGGTTAGGGAGCAGTGGTTAAGCTTCAGTGCTATGATTAGGCCTCTGCTCATAACCTGAGCTTTGTCCTGACTGATGGATCCAAGTAGTCACCTTGAGGTTATCTCAGCCTTTCCATGATTCCAAGGTCAGGAAAATGAATACTCAGCTTGCTGGAGGGAAAAGTGTTCCTGGCCTAATTAAGTAGTAAACCATCCAGAGAATACTACAAGCAGTATTCGGTGTTATATATTGTAAGTTAAATGAATGAATGAATCCACAGTGAATCATAGCATCTTAGAATGAGCTGGGTTCATTGAGTCTAACTCTTTGTTCTGTGCAGGAATCCAGATTAAAGCAGATCTAAAAGATGTTGGCCATTTTTTTGAATTCCTCCAGTACTGAAGCACTCACCAGTTCCTGAGACAATTGATTTCACTGTGTTACTGCTCAAACAGTTAAAGAGATTTCCCCTAATATTCAGCCTAAATATGACTTCCTGTAACTTGAGCTCATTGTTATGTATTCTGCAGTCAAGAATACATCCTGGCTGTCACCTGTATGATTACCTTTTAAGTATTTGAAAAGTGCCATCATATCTCTTCTCAGTCTTCCTTTCTCAAGGCCGCAGGTCTAGTTCTTTCTGTCGTTCTCCACATGTTTTGTTTTCTAGTCCCCTGATCATCCTTGTTGGCCTCCTCTGAATTTCCAGTTTATAAGCATCCTTCTTATAAATGTAGTGCCCAGAACTGGACACAGTACTCAAAATGCTGCCAGAGGTGTAGCTAGGGTTTTCAACGCCCAGGGACAAAGTCACTTTTCGTGTCCCACAAGGGACAGGGAGGGGCTAAGGTGCCACAGAGAATGCGGCGGCGGTGGCCACGGAGCCCTCCACACCAGCCCTGGCAGGTTGTCTGCGACACACCTTCCCATGGCTCCTGGGCAGGGAGCCATTTGGCACCCCCAGATCCTGCACCTAGGGATAGATGTCCCCCCCCCTCGCCTCTTCCTAGCTAAGCCACTGAATGCAGCCTAATGTGTTGAATAAACAAGGACTAGTACCTCAGGGGATATGGAGATTTTATTTCTGTTAATGTGTCCTGAAGTATCATTGGCCCTTTTTGCAGCCGCATCACACAACTGGTTCATATTCAGCTTATGACCTACAACCATTCTACGATCCTTCTTGTTCATAGTATTACTGAGTATCTCCCATTTGCCCCCCACCCACCCATGGTGTGAGACAAAATCTCCATGGAGACAGTAATGGCACTGGAGATGGGCTTCAAGGTGGGTGAAAAGCATCTGCTGGAACTTCTGAGGGCCAGACTTTACCTGTCCACTCACTCATGGTTCCACTTTCCTGCTATACATATGTACTTTCTGTCTCCCAAAGTATTCCTATGGCACTTATTCCCAGTTTAGTACAGGAGTACTGTGGTCCCCTCACTGCAGCAAGTGAGATTAATTTCCTAATAAATAGGTCTATTTCCATGGCTGCTCTTCTCTAGCTTCAGAGGGGGGAAATATACTAATCACATTAGCATCTGTTTCCCAGGATACTTCTCTTTTCTTTTGTATATGAAATGTGGTCTTATAGTATAAAGCATAGCTTTCAAAAAGAATGTGAAGATAATCTACTAAAAATAGGCTTAGGAAGATAAAATATGCAGTAGGCATATGACAAAATGCTGTAGGGAGAAAAATTATTTAAAGAGAGAAAAAGATGCTTAATTTTGAAAAAAAACTTTATAAGATCATTACTAAAGAGATCTCCTGGGTTTCTTTCCCTTTCTCTAACCCCACCCCCAACCCCATTAGAGTGTTTCTCTATGTCCCTGGAATGATGATGCAAGTAGGGAACAGGAAGGACTATGGCATAATGTAATGGTAGTTCCATCTATGTTAGCCCACTTGCATGTTGTGGAATAGCAGAGAAAACAAAGACTCCTCAATCCCAGGGCACTTTGCAGGTGACTGGCATCAATTAAACATTCTTCTGCTATCAATTCCTATTAGAAACTGTCCTAGGTCCAGGTTTTATGTAGCAAGCTGCCCCTCAACTCTGGAACTCCCTTCCACAGGAAGCTAGGCCGGCCCCATCTCTCCTGTCCTTCCTCAGGCAGGCAAAGATATTGGGGGAAAGGCGGGCATTTTTTAAAATGACTTTGAGCCACCGACCCAAGCACTTGGGTTGGTGGCTCAAAGACATTTTAAACGACCTGCCTCTTCTCCCCCCCCCAATGCACCATCGTTAGTAGGGCAAACTTCATCTTGTTTGTAAGGTGGTGGTGGGGAACAATGGAAGCATGCTCAAAAGTTGGGATTATCTGTTGTCAGGCGTGTCGGAAGTCAGGGTACCACTGTATTGTGAATCATTCAGCATGGCATTGTGCTGCTGCTCCTTACGAGGCACGTGCTATGGCATGTTACGCCATACTGGCTTCAAAACAAACCTATGAGATAGTTTAGAAAGAGAGCAGATAGTTTAGAAAGAGACCCAAGTGCTTCAAGATTTGGCTAATTAGAACATATTTCTCCTAACCCTATCCAACACATGTATCCATTACACTACATTCTGCGGCTACATTACTGAAATATTTCAGCCGGCCTGTCATAATGGATAATGATGAAGAACTTGAAACAAGTTGAACATCAGTGGTTATAATTACACCAGTATACAAACAATATTCTGCTATAACAGAAAACCAACTCCATGCTTTCTATTATCCAGACTGGACACAGAATGATAATTAGCACCCCAGACATCAGACGGTACAAGCGCAGGGCAAAAATGCAATTTTTGCAAAAAATGCTGTCTGGGTTTCTTTTTGGTTATCACATTGTAAATGTACATTTGGCTCGGCTTTGTGCCTCTTTTATTGTAGCAAGGTGCTAACAAGAAATGCTGAATCAGGCAACTTAATTTTACAGTGAAAACGTCTTTGTGCTAAAGTAATTAGTGCCAATTTGAAAAGAAAGAAAGAAAGAAATTATGCTTCCTGTGCTGTTTTTCTACCAAATCTTGTTTTCAGTAATTGGACTGAATTGTGTCCCATGGTGGGAACTTGGCAGGCAGAGAAGCCCAAGGAGAGAAGAGAAAGATTTGTGGATGGTAGGGACAGCTTGTATACGTCCCTCCCTATGTATGTGATTTGGCAGGAAGCAGTGATCTGGTAGTTGGAAGATGACATTTGACTAATGCTGCCTAAAAAAATTGCTGCTCATGGAACATGTGGCCAAGTAAGGCTATCAAAATAGGCCCGCAGATGTTCTGAAAGGTACCTAACTCTTATATCGTAACTATCAACTTTCTTTTAAATGTTTCCCGAGTGAACGCATCTTCCCCATGGACAGGTTACTTGGTGAATCATACTTGGAATTCTCTATTGAGTCATCCTTCCAAGTAAATAGAATGATCCTAGTCCAAAAAGATGAAGAATTAATTGTGCGTGCACAGAGGCAAGGTAAAGCAAAGATTAAAACCAATGCTGTTATTACCTTTTCGTTGGAAACATGTTGAATTTCTGGAGGAGATACTTTTTTGTGAGAGGAAGGTATATTTCAAAAAGTGAAAATCAATTTTGAATGAGAATAAAAGTTGAGTGGAGTATATTTAATCTCCCCCTCACATGGCCCTTGTTTTCTTAACCTTTATACATCTTAAAGAGAGAATGCGGGTTTTATAAAGTCCTCCAACCATTTTGAATATTGTTTAAGCAAGTCAACTTGCAGCAGCTAAGCTCAGAAAGTGCTGTGGAAGTTGATCTCTGTTTGCATTTACTTTGGAAGAATGTCTGCAGATTTTTTTTCTGGGAGGAAAGGTGTCTGCAGGGTGATACATTAAAATCTTTCCCTTTTAAAAATTGTCTGTTCCACTTGGTGGTGGGGTCCGCTAATGGTGATACACTAGTCCCCTGCCACAACACGGTTCATATATTATGGTCTCAGTATACCACAGATCTTTTTCTTGAGAGAAGCAGGCTTCCAAGAATGGCTTTTAACCCTCTCCTGGCACCTCAGCAAACAGACCTTGGGCTGCTCCTGCCAGCATGCACTTCCAAAGAGAGGCTTTTAACCCCTTCCTTATACCTCAGCAGCCCCCAATTTGTTTACTGAGGTGACAGGATGGGGTTAAAAACCTCTCTTTGGAAATGCATGCCAGCAGCAGCAGCCCAAGGTCAGTTTGCTGAGGTGCCAGGAGGGGTTAAAGCCTCTCTTTAGACATGCATGCCAGCAGCAGTGCCAGATCTGTTTGCTAAGGTGTCAAGAGGGGGCTAAAAACCTCTCTTTGGAAGTGCACGCCAGCAGCAGCAGCAGCCCAAGGTCAGTTTACTGAGGTGTCGTGTGTATGTGTGTTAAAGCTTCTATTTGGAATTGCACGCCAGCAGCATCAGCATCCCAAGGTCAGTTTGCTGAGGTGTGTGTGTTTGGAGGTGTTAAAGCCTCTCTTTGGAAGAGGATGCCAGCAGCAGCAGCCCCAGATCTAATTGCTGAGGTGTCAGGAGGTCGTTAAAAACCTCTTTTTGGAAGTGCACACCACCACCACCAGCCCAAGGTCAGTTTGTTGAGGTGTCTGCATTTTGTGGATTTTCCTATATCGCAGGCAGGTCAGGCACCAAACTCCCATGATAAAGAGGGGAGTACTGTACATTAAAATAATAAATAAATGTAGGATGGTGGACATTCATGCTCAATGAGAATAAATCTCAGTGAACCCACTGGGTCTTATTTCTCAGTCATGAGACAAAGGTTTTCTTCTTGTTGTTTCCTTCCTGTTCCTTGGCACCACTAAGCAAATACACCTGTCTGCAGGAAGGGGGGAGTTGTAACAGCAGTGCCTTGGGTGAACTGTGCTTCTTCAGGATAAAAGGTGGTAAAACTCTCCTGTTTGTACATTTGGAGAATTGTCATCAGATTGGGATCCCGTAGAGGTTTCCAACTTTATTCTACAACAATTTATGGCAGTCTAATAACTTTGGGGTGGGAGGAGAAATACATATATGGAAGGATGTCTAAGCAGTCAGTGCCAGATTTATGCTGAAGTTCCATGAGCTACAATTTAGGACATCAGGTTATGGATATGACCTCTAAATTAAAACCAACAAACAAATAGCCCCAACAACATATTTAGATCACACTACAGTATTGACTTTCTTAAGCTTGACCTAGCTTTAGGATCTGGGAGTCTTGGTGGACCACAAATTGAACATGAGTCAGCAGTGTGATGCGGCGGCCAGGAAAGCCAATACGATTCTTGGTTGCATCAACTGAACCATAGTGTCTAGATCAAGGGAAGTGATACTACCACTCTATTCTGCTGGGTCAGACCCCACCTGGAGTACTGTGTTCAGTTCTGTGTGCCTCAATTTAAAAAGGATGTTGACAACCTCAAGTGGGTGCAGAGGAGGGCGACCAGGATGGTTGAAGGTCTGGAGGAAATGTCTTATGAGGAACGGCTTAGGGAAATGGGAATGTTTAGCCTTTCAAAAAGAAGGCTGAGAAGGGATATGATAGCTATGTTTAAATATTTGAAAGGATGTCATACTGAAGAGGAAACAGGTTTGTTTTCCATGGCTTCAGAGACTAGGACTCGGGGCAATGGTTTCAAACTACAGGAAAAGATAATCCATTTGAACATCAGGAAGAACTTCATGACAGTTAGAGCTGTTCAGCAGTGGAATATGCTGCCACAAAGGGTGGTGGAGTCTCATTTGGAGGTTTTAAAGCAGAGGCTGGATGGCCATCTGTTGGAAATATTGTGATAGGGTTCCTGCATGGCAGGGGGTCTGGAGACCTTGAGGTCTCTTCCAATTCTATGATTCTATGATTCTAGGTCCTTGGCCAATCTTAACTGGGTGTTTAGAAGGCAGAGTAAAAGCAAATGTAGCAAAAGTGATCTGAGAGGCAGGGACCTGAGTGAGAGAGTTATTTTTATTTTATTTTGGCATTTGAGCCCCTGATCCTAGCCAACAAAAATAATTCTCAGAGCAGCTTCTGGCATAGATGAGAACAATATAAATTAAAATGGCATCAGTGGTGGAATAGGAAAGGTGCAAAGGAAGGAGTGGATCATAGGGAAGACAAAAATATCACACAAACTTAAGGGCAAAAGGAGTTGTGTAGAGATGGGCGTTTCTGAAATAAAATGCATATCTCTGGAGTTGTGTATCCTTGATGAAAAAAGAATTTTAGAGATGAGGAAACTTTACATGTTAGGAAGAGATTGAGATGGAGTGCCTATACAGCAATACCTTGGTTTACGAGTACCTTGGTTTACAAGTGCTTTGCAAGACAAGCAACCATTTCTGATAAAATGTTGCCTTGATCAACAAGCAATGTCTTGCAATACGAGCACATGATCACAAGTGAGCCAATGGGGGCTCTCTGTCCCCCTTCCTGCTAGATTGTGGGGGATTGTCTAGAGAAAGTTTCATCTCAGGCAAGCCTCAAAAGCAGGGGTTGGAGAAAGGAAGGCAGGTCTCCCTTGCACCAGTGATGAAAGTTTTCAAAGGGGAGTGCAGCTAGGATTTTGTTTTTCTTTATATTCATATTTTATTTAACTTGTTTTTAACACCCTTTCTTGTTTTTCAAACCATTTCTATTCATGGGGCAGCTAGTCAAGTGTGTATAGATCTACAAATGGCACTTTATTATTGTCACATTAAAAATATAGAGTTAAATCCAGTTGTTTATCACAAGCACAGCAGATTCTACAGCTACGTACCTAAACATGGTGTGGACATGGATTTCTAGCCAACATCATTTGAGAGTTGACATTTTGTGTGTACAGTATGTGGTCTATGGGGCTCCAAAATGAATCATCTGAGTTTCCATTATTTTTATGGGGTAATTTGCTTTGATATACAAGTGCTTTGATTTACAAGCATGTTTCCAGAATGGATGTAAACCAAGGTATTACTGTGTTTCAAATTATTTAGCCTCTTCAGTTTTATGAGCACAGAAAAAGTTCAGGGGTTGGAACCAACCTTACCAAAAGCTTGTGACATTTTGCAATATTTGAATTTATTTACAAATCCACAAGTTATCCAGAATCATAGCAAGAACCATAGCAGAAAACCACAAATGAACAGCCCAACCCACTGTCCCATGGCAGCTCTCTAGGGAGGCACAGTAATTATTCTCCAGATGCTTTAGTTTACCAAATGCAAGCCTCAGTTTATTTCTTGTTTACAGCACGAGACATTAAATGAAATGCATATGAATTCCAGTCCCATACCCTAAGTTCACAGATGCATGCCTCAACAATCAGACTTCTTTATATATCCCGGACTTCTTCAGAGACACATACCTCAGCAATCAGAATCAAAAATTAAGCCCACATTTTCTTTCCAATGATCTATCATAAAACCAAGCATGTTACTGGCAAGATACAGAACAATCAGACACTTTGGAAAACATCCATTTCTCATCACTTTGGGGAAGCTCTTTTGCCAAAAGGGGAAAAAAAGGCTCCCAGAACATGCTAAGTGAATCTGCTAGCTTGAGCCCTGTCATTATGAACCATCTAATCAGAACAGATTTCTAGTACTGTAACTTTAATAGGGCTTTCAAGATAAATGAGGCATTTAAGGAGCTGCATTATCAATTCCACACACCCTGTTGAACTTCCATGGCTGAGCAGAGAATCAAACCGATTTCTCTCCATCCTGGACTCCACCATCCACTACATTACAATGGGTACTGCAGCTAGTCTACCTTATTCTCCCCCCCTCCGCCGCCGCCCCAACTGCAGCTTTTATCGTTTGATTGTTACTTGTAGACATCTATATAGCATCCTTTGCTAGGAAGGTAGAGATTTACTTTTATCCTATTGAAAAGACCTCAGGAAAATTGGCAAAAAGCACATCATCTGTGTATCTTGGGTTATTAGAATTCCAGCTGGTTCAAAATGCTCCAGTCAGAGTGCTAACTGACAATGGTTGTGGGGAGCATGTGGCTTCCCTATCACAACAGCTTCACGGCACCCAGTCTCTTTGGGAGTGTAGTTCAACATGCCGATGACCTCTATGACTGGGTCCAGGCTATCTGAAGAACTGTTTCACTACCAAATATCACCTGGCTAGTGGAGTGCCCTCAAGAATTTCAGGGAAAGACCAGGCTGTGCTTTATGGAGTACCTCCAAGTCTTTGGCTGTGTTAATCCATGAGAAGCTATGGATTGTTGTGAAATGGGCGTGCTTCAATTGTTAATTTTCCTGATGCCTAACCTGGATTGTGGATAAGAAGCTATTGTTGGTTGCACTAATGTTTTCATGTAAGTTACACAGTATGTATTTTTGTTTGCTGAATTTATGTAAGCTATAATTGGTGTGTGTGTGTGTTTCCTCTTGTGTATTATCTTGGTATGTTTCTATATAATTGTTTTATTTCTTCCTCCCCCCCCCTTATCATTCTGTTGCAAAGAAATAAGGGCAAGGACAGAATATATAAAGGAGTGTTTCCTTTAGGTAAAGGGGTGACACAAGCATGCTTTTTGTCCCTTATCTATGTACTAATAATTGTGTGCACAGGTTGATTTCAAACTGTAGCAACGCTTTCCAAGGTTTTCTAGGTAGAGAATGCACAGGAGTGGCTTACTTTTCTCTTCTTCAGGGGGTACTTCGGGACTGTGCAGTTTGCCCATCACTCCACAGGCTGGCTCTTCTCCAGGAGGCACAGTGGGAACATGAACTCCCAATCCCCTTAAGAGCTAAATATGAACATTTGGCAGTAGAGGTGGGAACAAGCTGAACTCCGAACCAAGAGAACCCACAAACTGGCCTGGTTCATGGTTCAGTCTGTGCTTCCATTTTATTCAACTTGACACTTTTTTTTTTTTGGCAAAATAGATGCACCATTCTCTTCATGCTGACACCGCCATCACCTCCCTGCCTGGTCCAGCCCTGGCCTCCTCTGCTGCCATCTTTAGAGCCCTGGTGGACTGACAGGAAGAGGCGGCAGGACCAGGGAGGGAGGCATTAGGGTCAGTGGGAAGGGGACCAGAGGGTAGCAAAGGGGAGTGGAGGTTCGTTTTTCAGGTGATACTGGATGTTTTGTGGATCATGGGCAAGCACAAGCCACCCCGGTTCGTCATTATCCCGGTTCGTGCCCATCTCTATGGAAGCTCTTTCAGCTAATGCTTCTGGCACCCAGAACTGGATTTAAAAAAAGAAAATGTGCAGAGAATGTGTTCGACTGACCCCACTGGCTTAGCCGAGCAGTGAATTTCCATGCCTGTCCACCTACTATCACAGGTGGCGTCGCCGAAGTGTCGCTTTTTTAACCCCCGCCGTCTCTCGTCACCGTGATGGCTGGCCGGCATTATTCATGGCGAACAGCACCCAGTGGAGCTCACTTCGGCCAGCGTTTTAGTGGCGTCGTCGCCATGACATTCTCGGTTCCCTCTTTCCTCGGTGGCACCCGCCCACACGTGCTTCACGCGGCGGCCGACCGACGCCACCCTCCACGGGCGCGCGCATCCTGATCGACAGCCCCCCAAAGGGAACCCTCCGCGCTCCGTCTCTCTTCAAGTGAGCGCGCCTAGCATGACAGATCCGAGATCCGATCCTAATTGTGTATTTAAAACAAGTATGAAACAATGTTGGGAGAGAAACGATGTTCGGATACGCAGGAATCCACACACTATAGAGGACGGAGGCTGAATATTGGGCTCGTCCCCATCCTGAATGAGGAAACGCCCCACCTTCTTGCCCCCCTCCCACGTGCGCAAGTAGCGCAGCTTGGAATGGGGTTTCTTGCAAAGAGATGCGACCGAACGGGCATACGGGGGTGGGTGGCTGTGTGAGAGCGAGGACTCCTCACGAGAAGCAGTCAAGAGGCACCCACATGGCGCGACCTCCTCCGCGCCGCTTTTTTTTTTTTAACATGGCAGCAGGCTTGCCAGAGCCCAGAGGCCCCCTGCTGCCCGCGGAAGAGGTTGCTGGTCTCCCAGCCGTGGCTTTGCAGAAACCGCGGCTCCACTAAACCCGTCCCTCCACATCTGTGCCTCCTCGGCGCGCGCGGTGCGCGTGCGGCTGCGTACGTGTGTGTGTGTCCATCGCGTTAGCCACCGACCTCGTGCCACAGACCCAACAGTCACCCTTTGCTGCTGCTCTTGTTAACGGTGCTGGGTGGGGGTGTCACTCGTCCCCCCCCCCTTTAAGCGCTGCCGTAACCGAGCGGCTTGAGTGACAACTTCCCCCCCCCCCACACACACACACACTACATGCACCCATCCACCCGGATCCTAATCTTCGCTCTTCTTCCACAGGCAGATCACAGATGGATTTCAGTGGTGGTGGTGGGAAAACTTGCAAGACCTCTCTCGCGCCACCCCGGCTCCATTCCCGCCCTCCCGCTCGCACGCTCCGGCGCACGTAGGGAGCGATCGAGTCCCAATACTGACGAATCCGATGGACGGGGAACCGGCGGGGGGGGGGGTATATGGTCCTGGCAGGGGGCAAAAGGAGAGCCGCTCTGCTTTGGAAAAAGAGCTGTTTAGGCTTCCAAATTCTCTCTCCCCCCCCCCCACGATCTTTTCCTCCATAACACCCCCTCCCCACTTTCTCCTGCAAGCTAGATCCAGCTTGCCTCCTTGACGTCATGTCTGTTTTTTTTTTTTTAAAAAGGTTTGAGCAGCGGCAGCAAAACCCACCACCAGGCGCAAAGACGTGGAAAGGGAGGAAAGGGGGGGGCGAGACTACGCGGCGCAAGGCATGTTCAACTTTCAGATCAAGTCCTCCGGTTCCTAAAAGCGAGGGGGGAGAGGCTTGCCGCCTCCAACGCCGCCGCCGCTGCCTGCCCTGCCCCAGCTGGAACATCTGGAACGGTTCAGGGGTGTCTGTCTGTCGAAGCGAGGGAGGGAGGAGGGCGGGAGGATTAGGGCGAGGGGAGGGGAGGGGAGGACAGGGGCTGGGTTTAGCGCTCTCGTCCTCTCTCCCTCTCCCGCTGCAGAAACAGCTCCCTGCCAACAGAAACGCACGGAATTGCTTCTGAAGAGGAATCGCGGCAGCCGCTTTGGATACGCTTCATCCAGATTGCATTTCACCCCTTTTGCCCTCCTTCTCTCTCTCTCTCTCTCCCGTTGGTGGATCTAAGCAAGTCAAGAGAAACAGTGGAGCCCCTCCTGAGCCTTTTCTCCCTCCTACTCTCCTTGGATGCTCGCTAGAGCCCCTGCCTGCCTCGGTTCTTGCCCCTCTTCCCTTCCTACTCAGAGCTCTTTGCTCCCACCGCTCTCCTCCTTGGGGGAAAAAAATTAGGCAGGTGGAAAGAAGCCCCTTCCTGTTCTTCTGGACGGTGGTAGCAGCAGCGGCAGCAGCAGCGGCGGCGGCAGGAGCCAGAGGTGCTGTGCTAAATTCTCCGCCAGGGGCCCGGATGTTCTCTGAGGATGCTCTCCAATTGTACTAAAGGAGGTAGTAGCGGAAAGGATCAGTTTTTGGGCTTTAATGCAATCATGGGGATCAGGTAATAAACCAAGCGGGGAGGAACTTAAAATCACCGCAACAGCTCCGACTTCTTCCTTGAACTGCTCGCCCTATCAGCGATTCTGTGTTCGTTTTTTGGATTTGGAGGAAATAAAACCTGAACTCCTGCTTGGTTTTTTTCTTTGCTCCCCCCCCGGACCCCCTCGTTCTTCTACTTAAATGGTCAATGAAAACAACAGGATGTACATTCCAGAAGAAAACCACCAAGGTAAGCTTGCGGGTAGGGGTCAGCATGGAGGGAGTCTTGTCCATGCTCTTATTATCCGTTTCTGTACCCTTCTTCTTCTTCTTCTTCTTCTTCTTCTTCTTCTTCTTCTTCTTCT
>JAHTLZ010003526.1:10408586-10464831 GCA_023846285.1 Phrynocephalus versicolor | reverse complement strand
TCTTCTTCTTCTTCTTCTTCTTCTTCTTCTTCTTCTTCTTCTTCTTCAGCTCCTAGAGAAGAGCAAAAGGGAACTAGGTAGGAAGGAAGGACATGGACCTCCTGATCTGATGATGATGATGATGATGATGATATAAAGGGGAGATTTGATTCAGTGATCTTAGTAAGGCGGGGGGTCGCAGAAAACAAAGGAAATCAACTAACAAGACAACCATCAAATCCACAGGCTCCTGCACCTTCTCAACCTTATGCTTGGCCAAGGCGAAGTTGCTTTCTAGCTCTGTTTAGTCTAAAACTACGGTGGGGGTGGGGGCAGGATCCAGGAAATTGGGAAGGGTCTTTCATCAAATCCCTGATCACTTCTCTCAGGGCAGATTCGTTGTCAAAAGTTTTAGGGTTTTGTTTGTTTGTTGTGTTGTGTTTGTATGTCATGGTGGACATGTTTTTGGACATTCTTCCTGTCTTCCCCTCTTTCCCCCCCCCCCATACATTGCTTGTTTACACAGAAGAAAGTACTATCAAGTTCAACTCCTACAGGAAGGTGAGCTGATCCCAGAGCACTTAAGTACCTGGCAGGAAATCCTTGCACAATTAGGGGAGGATATTAAATACGTAGCCCCTCTAGAGCCATAAACAAGCTTCATTTTAATTACTCACATCCACACCACATTAAAAAAACAACAAACAACTCGATGGTTTCATGACAAGGTTGTCAAATATCTTAGGGAAGTGGGGGGGGAGCAATAAAGAGGTGCTTTTGCTTCAACCCTGTACCTACAATCACCCTAATATGCCCCATTGAACTCAGTGGAGCTTACTTCTGAGAAGATATATACAGTATATAGTTGCACCTTTAGAGCCTCTCAGGCTTCCTCTCTCTGTCAGCCAGGCCAGTCCTTCCTTTCATGGGCTCCCTGGAAGAGAAAAACAAATGTTCCTGAAGACATATTAACCCAGAAATAAGCTTGGAAAATGTCTGAATTAAGACACACCAACAACTAAAATGTCTAATTTGTGGGTCTGTTTAAATATAAAAACAGTATTCGCAGGCCCCCTGGTATATTTTAAAAAAACAACCTATTTCTGGAGATGCTTTTCTCAGTACTGTTGGGACCACATAGTAGGTAAATCTACTTCTTCCTTTCTCACTCTACTTTTTAACTCCACCACTCGGAGTCAAGACTGCTGTTTCAACCCTCCGTGGGCCCAACCGCACCCTTGTTGCTTACATGGATGTACGAAAGAAGATATGACTGTCTTGGCTTCGACTCAAGAGAAATAAATCCCCAGGCATCTGTGGCGCATCAGGGTGCTTTTTCTGAGACTATATGCTTAGAATCCAAGTTTCCATGCTTAGACTTTAAGGTGTGGGATCACACAGTAACAAGTTGGTCTCCTTGAGTAAACTGCCCTGCTCCTACAGCCTTACTATCACTGTACTGAGATGTTGGGTACTATTTTGTGTAGGGAAGCAAGCAAGCTGTGTGTGTGTGTGTGTGTGTGTGTGTGTGTGTGTGTGATGTCTAGTCACATCCAACTTCTGGTGACCCCAATAGCTATATGAGATATTTAAGGAGTGGTTTTACCACTGCCACCTCCCTCCCTAGTGCCTGAGCAGGGATTTGAACCCAGGATCTTGATGAGGTAATGCACCCTTGATAATGCTGCTTCCATCACAGGGATCTATAGTTTCAAAGCAAATAATAGAAGAACCTCTGATAGCTGGGCTCAAAGTTTCCTCTGAAAGAGACACCAGAGGTCCTGCTGATCCGAGTTGATGGCAATCAACTGGATGGACCAATGGTTAGAGTACCTATGTTGTGGCTCTTCGTGAATCAATTAGATGGGAATGGAAGAGAGATTTGCTTGATCTCTTGCCCCTTTCTTGGCCATAACAGTGGAATCTCTTACCCTGAAAAAGAAAACAAAATATTTGAGTTTGGCCAAAATAGAAATGGATGATAATTACGATGGATAGTGATGCTGATGATTTCTGATCAGGCAAACAACATTTTTCAGTAAGGCAAATAAATGAAAAGAAAGAAAACCAGTAACGGACATCAAGTGCCCTAGGAGAGAGTACAAAGCTGGATCCATCTTGTACCTGGTACACAGGTCTGTTTTCGGTACTTTTATCCATGTGCATCTGTCTGTTGAGCGTGGGAGTGTGTCTCTCCTTCCTTGCTGCCAGCATTACTGATAAGTGGACCAAAGCTCAGCCTCCATAGCAATATGCCAAATACTATGGCAACCTGAATCTAGCTCTCGACTTACCAGCTGCAGTGATTATATAATATATATGGAGTAGGTTTGCAATCTTTTCTCTCTGCAGTTTAATTTCTTTTTGATCTTAGGCATCTACAGCTGAGTGCATGTTGGCTTGCATGTGTAAGGGAAGCTGTAATTATTTGTATTTATTTAAATAGTTTCCTCTCGTACATGAAGTGAAAGTGGAAACTGAAAATCCATTGCATCTTGGGGAGTCTATTAAAACCCACCATATTCTGTTTTTACAATTTACTCCATTTTAAGCAGTTTCTTTTTGTCTTACAACTTTCCCACCCTTTCCCTCAGAAAGCTTGAATGCCCGTGTTTTGGTAGGCTGGTCCCTTAGGTTTTCTTGCCAAAACCAATGTATTGATCTGTGGTGGTGGTACTGAGGACCATGGTGGTAGAGTAGACTAAAACAAATTCACCCTCTAATATATTGCTGTACTTTGGAGCAAAAGTTTTGAAAAGACAAGATTGTAAGGACTGGAAGAGAGAGAGAATCCAGCTGCCCCCATTTTTTTAATGGAAAGTCTCATTTGAGAGAACTGGGTTACATTTTTCAGGGGTCATCAACAGAAAAGCAGAATTACTTCGACTTCCCATGAAAACTTGGGTGGTAACGTTGAATTAGAGGCAGAACAGGCCTCGTCTATTCCTTATTTTTTTGTTCTCAGTTTTATAAGTGTTCAGTTAGACGACTTGCCTGACTCGATGCTGCAGTTTGGGAAACCAAGAAACTGCATTTTTAGGGAGCAAAAATGATAAACAAGTGTGCTTTGTTTTTGTTCTGCGACCAACACAGGTGCTCCCTTCTCCATCAGATTTAGCTGGATTTATACAACTACCCGGTTCTGCTGGCATAGAACAGAATAACATAACAAGAGCTGGTTGAGTTTGTTTGTTTGTTTATTTATTTATTTATTTATTTATTTATTTATTTATTTATTTATTTATTTATATCCTGCCAGATTTTCCCAAAGGAACTCAAAGCGGCTATCAGATACCAAAATTCAATAGTGCAAAACTAACAAAAGTCAAAATAATATAGTATTTTTTTTATAATGATCAGGTCATTTTTAGTGTTCTTCATCCCACATAATAAAAATAGTTGCTCCAAATATCATTTTTACTATTGATTACATTTCTCATGGGTACATGTGTTTAAAATTGGTTACAGCATACAGTATTTAATGCACATGCATATGACTTAGAAAGCGGACCTATACTACTTGTGAACATTTGACAGAGGAATATTTGGAGGCAGGAGATGGGGGTAGGCAGTTTGATTGGATTTTGGAATTTGATTTCCCATTGTGCCCCCCAGGGAGAAGAGTCACACTTTGTAGACTTGAGCAAGTTGCTCAGTCCTAGAGAATAGGGGAATAGTAAATATCATTAGAGTGTTTTATACCTAGAGAACAATGGAAAGGGTCACCATAAATCAGAGTCAATCTGATGATGATGATGATGATGATGATGATGATGATGATGATGATGATGATGATGATGATGATGATGATAAGAATAATTGTCTGCAAGCCTGTAATCCCATTTGGGCCGAGAACCATACTTTTAGGTGTGATTTAATTCTTCTCCTTGCACAACTTAGTATTGGACAGAAGTGGGGGTCCCGCTTCTCTGGCAACATTAGCTGTCTCAAGTAGGAAAAGAAAAATACTTTTTGTTTGCCTGATTAAAGGGCTGGGATCCTGCCTCTGCCAGAAGATGGTGCCACAGAGATGCCGAGTCAAGGAGTTATCAAGTTAAAGGGGGTGGGGGGAAGAAAAGGGAAAATAAAGAGAAGGACAGAGAAAGACAGGATACTGTGGCTCTCCAAAGACTATCAGAATTGTTTAGTGTGAACTTCAGGAAAACCCATAGTGTACCCCATAGGCAAAACCGAGTTAATCATCCAGCAACCTGGGCTGTTTAGTTCTCTGGGAGGTGCCAAGGTATCAGCCTACAGTTGACCGTGGTGGGGCAGCAAGACAGTTGAAGTGGTGTGCAAATACTGAAATGTCTGTAGTACAGATCTGCCTTAACTGGTGGCGACGCTCAAGATTTAAAACTCTAGCCTCTGTTTCTAGCTGGAAGAGGTAATTTTTTTTTTTGATACAAAACTGAAGATAGCAAGATCCTTGAGCCATTCTTGATTAATAACAGAAACACAAAAAGGGCTCTTGCAACTAGGGCAGCAATTTCTCATAGTCAGGATCTTCTTAGTGGCAGACTGATTAATACTAATGCATCCAAACCACCTTCTATTCATTTTTCAGCTTCATTCATATTGCATCATTTCAGCTGATTCCTACTGGCTCTTCGTGCTTTCAAAACTAGGTCTTTTCTGTGACTTTTTCTTTCCTTCCTCTTTAAATTGTTCCTTTTCAGATATTTTTCTTTATTCCCTAAATAACCTTCTTAATTATGTTATGTAAGGGAGTTTAACCAAGATCTTACAGGTCATTGTGAGAGTCAGTTTACTCTCCCTTTTGAGCTTTATGTGGAATCAAGCTTGACAGAATACGTCAATAGCGCAAGAAGGGCCCCTCTTTTAACTGTATGCAACTTTACATGTAAATAAATATACCAGGCATATCTCAACATTCATACTTTGTGGCAGGCCTGTTTTATTGAATGTCACAATTCAAGTTGACCTGGGGAAAAATCAACAAATTAGTAGTTCATAAGTTTTTTTCAACAAATTGATTTTTACACTTAAGTCTTAAAATGTAATGCATTAGAACGTAAATACTAAAAGTGGGGTATAACTAGAGTTACACCATTTTCATGTCACTACACTGGATCGGGCCAGTGTCTAAGTAACAGCAAAGTTGCAGTTGAATGCACCAATACATATAGCACTTGGAATATCCCATTATTTTGAAAAATACCTTCCTTTGAATTTTTGTAGGTAGCTTTAGCTTATTCTCAGTATGATATATACACTAGAAATGCACTTTGTCTTTATGCTTAAACCTTCACTGGTTTGAAGCCAGTATCCACATTCACAAGTTAAATAGAGTATATACAGTACATCTAATCTTGTGCAAATGCATTTAAAGTACAGTTACATCTTTTTGATGGCATGCCTATCCATACTGATCCTAGATCAGTGGAACTTACACCTGAGTAAACATACCTAGGACTGCACTCTCAGGTGTAACCACTTACGACAGCGGTTCCTGTATGCCTCAGAAGCAGCCTAAATCTTCAGTCATGGAGGGGTGTTAAAAGTAGCAATAGCAAGTTCTTCTGAAACATACGTTTCTTTTCAATCTAAAAACCATCCATATGTATATATTTCCCTTTATAACATGTTTGCTAATTGAGTGCAGGAATTGCTTGGATAATAACATGTTATTTTGATGGTCATCTTTTGCTATAACCATCTGTTGTTTAGTATTCAGGTCCAGATTATAGCAGTAACATTTGGGAGTAACAATGGATAAACATGGAGTGAGGATGTTGGCAGGAATTGAGTAGACAAATAACAAAAAGAAAGGTCAAAAAAGACAGTAAATACATTGCAGAGATAATTGGGTGCTGGAGGACAGCAATAAGAAAGTGCTTCCTAGGATACTGTGGTTCCATACTCAGGTACACTGGAACACTTTCACTGGGTCTTGTGACGTAAAGTTGGCCACATGAGTCATTTGCATGGTCTTTTTATTGTTTGCTTTTACTGGACATGGTGCGAAAGGGAAAAATCAGTTGACGAGTAGTAGCATAACTAATTGGTAAATCGATGCCCAAAACTAAAAAGTTTTCTATATAAAATAGCTTCATACTGGTGTTAGTGAGTAGTTGTGATGTTTCAGTGTTGGCTTTTGGTTTTTCTGAAATTGTGTGTTTGTAGTGAGTAACATTTCTGCAGGAATAAGCGGATGGCCATGAACACTTCAAGGGAGTATTCAAGGATGTTCTGCTGTCAACTAACTATAAAAGGAATTTTTAAAAAGACTGCCAGCTGGGAGAGAGAATCTTTATTAAGTTGCACAATTGTCTAAGGGATTCAATCTAAATGGTTTTAGCAGAGGTTTTCTCCAACTTGCTAGTCCATTCAAATCCTTTAATGCCCAGCGAAAGACTCTTTGATGCTATAAAACCTGCATGTGTACCGATTTCCCATAAAAGGTTATCAAAGCCCCCCTTTCCCACTGACCTGAAATGTCATGTAACAGTTCAGAAGCAAAATTGCACACTGGTATTTTAGAAAGGAGTCCATAGTCAAGTTTCTTTCTTAATTTGGTGCTGAATAGCTTACTTCCAAGAGACGATTCCTTGGAAAGATAAATTGCTAGAGACTTTCCAAAAGGGTAGTCTCCCTAGCAAAAACAACACCTTTAAGACCCACACATATATTACTGATTTAGCTTTCATGGGCTTTCAACTAGGAATGTGGAAGTTGGCTATAGTCTACAAAAACTTGTGGAATAAATTTGGTAAGGCTCAGTAGCATCGCAAGATTTCATTGTTTTTACTAGTTCAAAATACAGGGAGTGGGTTGTGGATTTTTTTAAAACTAGGGTTCACTGTTGTTTTATTATACTGTATACGTTGGTTCTGACTTAAAGCACATATCAACAAAAAATTATAATTTTGTATCTTTAGAAGCACCCGTTTAAATCTATAAAAGTATGTTGTGTACCCCATTTGGGAACCAATCACATATAGAAGGCCCCTACTTCTGGTTTCTCCCTAAGACACTAGCTCTCTAATTTCATGCAGCTCATATAAAATGGTATTCAAAATTAGTTATCTCCCCAGGAAATATCACAGAAGGGAGGCTTTAGTCCCCTTTTCTTCAGTTGTAACAAAAGTGGATAGAAGTTCAGTGGGGATAAACAACAAAGAGGTTGAGCAGAAAAGTGCAAGAACACAAACGTGGGTGAAGAACATAAGATCATACAAAACTCTCACTTTCAATATGTATTTTTAATCAAGTCCAACATTTGATCCATGACTTTTTTGACACAAGCTTTGAATTAGTGGCATTACAAATCATTTCTGAAATAGAAATTGGTAACCAAACCCTCGGAGCTACGTGTGGCTCCATGATAGGTAATTTCAAGTGTACCCAGGAAAAGAAGGATGTCAGATTCCTCTTACCAAAGTGATTGTTGACCAGGACTTTGATGCTTACTTAGGAGTAAGACTCATTGTGTTCAATACAGATTAATCCCTTGTAAGTGTGAAGCAACATAAAACATGCACAGATATAGAATTATGGAATCTTTCATTCTTACTGTGTAATGCCCACGTGGTGTAGACCTCTGAATACTTTGGAAAATAAAACCATTTCAAAGATGGAACACAACACCATAATAATAAAATACATGTAGTCTAATAGTTATTAAGCCAGCATTCCTTCTTATGGGCATTTGAAGGAACAGGCCGCCCTCGTGTCGCTGATCAAATTTCAGGTTGTTGGTCTAGTACAGTGCAAGAGAAGAAAAGGGGAGAAGAAAATATTCTTGTATTTCTCAGAAGGATATAAAAGGGCATTTTGCAAACCATTGTTTTATAATATGATGCTTTACTGGTGCACATGCCGTACTGTATTTCCTCCTGCAAATTTTATGTCCCATTTTGTCAGACAAAATAAGCTTTTAAGATTCATAGAGTAGCTACTAGAGGGTTTATCTCTCATTTGTACATTATAGACCACAACACTAATTCTGAAATTGTAACCTGCCTTGTATTATCTTGTTATAAGCACCACTCGTCTTGTGTTGCAGATAAAGAGGAGGTAATAATGATTTATATTTTAAAATCCACATAAGGTTTCATTCGATGACACAGAAATCTTGCCTGGTATAAGATTTGAGGGCATGAATTGTTAAGTGAGCTCCATTGTGAGACCCACTTACACTTCTGTAGCTGTTGTGTTCACATTCCAGATCCATATATGGCCACATGCTGAAACTCATAAATGTGATCCAGAATGTTAACAGATTTCTGTTCCATAGACGTGAGGAGTAAATGGAAGGCGGCAAGGGAGGGAATGTGTCAGGGGTTCAAAGAGGGGGAAGTGGAATAGATAATGACATATGCTATTTTACTGGAAATAGGAGGCTGAACATGGAAAACCTTGTTATTTCTGATTTCATCACCCTCCCTTGTCCTTCACTCCTTCTGCACCCCGACCTCCTCTGCATCTTTATTACCATCTCACCCAGCATGTCTCTGTTCCTCAATCACAACAGAATATTCCTGATATTTGCTTTTGCTCATTTCTGCCTTCCAGATTTGACTCCTTCAATTTCTACACCTTTCTTGTTTTCTTACCTTTGATTCTCATTTTAATTCTCTTTTATTTTCCTAGTCTGGTTGTGCTGAGGATTTCTCCTTCCCAAATTAGTATACTTAGCCTAACAGACTAGCAAAATAAATACAGTCAGCTAAGTGTACTTACCTTCCTTACTGGATCAAGGTTTAATCTAAACCAAACTTATTCCAAATATGTGTCCATTCTGTTTGCCCTGTGCAACTAATGCCATGGAGGTACAGTCCTATGTAAATAGCTTTTACATTGTTCTGACTGTTTAGATTGCCTCTTTGGATAAATTAGGCTCTGGTATATGACTTTATAAATATTTGACACTTGAGAAAGCTAGGGATGTAGCACAGATGAACCTTCCAGAAAAGATCACCAAACCATCACACTTTACTGCTTTGTTCTCTTCACTCTGCAGTATTCCATTTTTGCCATTTTAGAAAACACTGCACCAACCCACCATTTTTAGAATATTGTACTTGCAGTTCGGAAACATATACCTGGCATTTGAAATGAATATTTGGCTATTATTATTGATTTTAGGCCTTCTTCTCACTGAAGTGATAAAATCCGGGGTGATTTATCTACTAATTTGTTTGATTGTGCTGGGGAGGGGGGAAGCTCATATGGGTGAAGATTCCTTGCAGGGGCGACTTTCCCATAGGCGTTTATGGTTCAATGAACCAGGGCGCCTGAACCCCAAGGGCGCCTGAACCCCCAAACCCCAAAACTCTGCCTCGCGCTGCCTGCCTGCCTGCCTGGTTCGCCTTCTGCCGCCGCTCAGCAGGCGAGGCGGGCGGGAGGCGCGAGCAGCTGGTGGGGGCGGGGAGGGCGCTCTCTCTTGCGCGCGGGCGCCCAATGGAAAGGGGCAGCCGGGGCGGGCAAAGGGAAGGAGGAGGAAGGGAAGAGGGTGGGAAGGAGCCCGCAGCTGCCGGCCTCGCCTGGCTCGAGGGGAGGTGGCGACTCTGCCGCCCCGAGCTCCGAGCTCCGTCTGAGTAACCCTAGTTGACGGAAAGGCGCGCGCGCGCGCCCTGGAGAGACTCCCAGGCTGGGACGGAAAGGGAGGGTTGCTCGCTTGCTCACCCGCCCGCCCGCCTCCCTCCCTCAGTGGCCGCCGCCGGCGCCCCAACGCGAGGTGGTTGGGGGGGGGAGAGAGGCCCTCCCGGCGCGAGCGGCGGGTAAAGGTAAAGGTTCCCCCAGCAGATCCGTGCCAGGGGCTGTGCTCATCTCCTTATTCAAGCCGAAAGAGACAGTGTTGTGCAAGTCCGTGGCCATGTGGCCGGCAGGGCTGCAAGGAAACACTGTTGGTACCTCTTTATCTTCTTGCATTGACATGCTTTCCAACTGTTAGCTTGGCAGGAGCTGGGGTTAACAGCAGGAGCTCACTCTGCTGCTGTGGCACCTGGGATTCGAACTACTGAGCTGCTGATTTTGTAGCTGACAGTTTTCAGTGCTCTAGCCCACTGAGCCACTATGAATTCACCATGCAGAGGGGCTGCCGAAACACGGGGCATTAATCCAGCACCCTCCTTGTTTTTGCCATCTCTTGTTTTTGCCAACACAAATGGATGTAAAATCACTGCAGCCTCTGAGCACAAGCAGAGTGCTTTTGCTCCAACCCCAGGTGAAAAGAGTTGCTCGGGCTGGAGGGTTCTTCTGTTTTTTCTATGTAAACTGGAGCCGGCCTGGTTTGTGACGCCTCAAGTCTGCCTATGGAGAGAAGGTGACTTTCTTTATAATATTTAAGTGTCGCGTTAGCTCCCTTAAAAAAGGAAGGTAGACAGCTCTGTGAAACGGGGGGCGCCAGAGGGATCTTTGAACCACGGCTCCACATATCCTTAAGACGGCCCTGATTCCTTGAGATGAAATAATCTCTTTAGACAAAAGATTTTGTATCTGGTGAAATGGTTCCCCTTTATACTTAATTCTGACCTGCATTTAGATTATACAAACCATTGTTCGTACTTGAAACTGCAGAATATCCCATTGACTTTGAGTGGTACATAACTTATAACTTTATATGGTCTAACCTCGACTCCACTGCACTGAATAAACAAGAGTTGCTATGGAGGAACAGTGTGAAGAGTTAAAGCCTAAACCGAACACAGTGTTAACAACAGTTAAATTAATTTATAATAACAGTTATTTGCCTTTTCTTCCAGTTTCCTGCTGCAGTGTAAGAACACTGTCTTTAAAGCATGATCCACTGTACTTCTCCAGCATTGTCCTAAATAACAATAACAATAAAACCTATGCAAGGATTAAAAATACTATCTTCCACATATCAAGGCCAGCTATTCCACCAATATAAACATAAACAAACAAAAACCCAACCAACCAAACACAGTTCTAGGTCATGCTTTTATCTTCTCCAGTGCTTAAATATGTATTTACCTAGCCAATCTTCAGTAAAAGGAGAAATAACAACACTGTCACATCATCTGTGTGACACTCCATGGAAGCACAAGTTGTGATCTTTTGTTGGAGTGTGACTAGGACTAGTATGGTAATTAATATGAGTATGGTGTCTGTAAATTGGCAAGATCTGTGTTGTAGATATGGAAGAGGCCATTTTGAATGTGATACCTAGTATTTATCTCAGTTTCCTCAGAAGTTTTTGTTTAATTAACCTTTGCAGTATCTTTCTCAGGCAAACTACTCTTGTCTCCATATTAATTACATCATATGGAGAACTGAGGACCTAATGAATTGATCAAGCTGGTCCTTTTATTTATGGATAGCCAATTAGCTTTGCCTGAAAAAATATGGATCCGATAACATCCATCTTGTGTTGATTTTATATCTATTTAGGACGTTAAACAGTATCTGTTAGAAGCAAAATATTTATCAGTAGAAAATGTGGATGGCATCTGAAACAATAGCCAAAACCCTCTTGCTTAGTGCAGTAAACCACATTAGGCTAAGCCCACTGAAACAACAGAAATTTAGTGAGTAAATTCCAGCAACAGGTGTACTGTGTGAATTCTGATTCTAAAGTAAGTCACAATTAGAGTAAACCCATCTGAATCAATGGAAATTACAGAAGTCTTGACTCACAAAATTCACATCGATTTAAATGGGCTGTGTTATTGTAATTTACTACAATAAGCAGCAGGAGTTTGGTCAGTAGGTTCATAGAATCATAGAATCATAGAATTATAGAGTTGGAAGAGACCTCATGGGCCATCGAGTCCAACCCCCTGCCAAGCAGGAACCCCTTCACAATATTTCCGACAGATGGCCATCCAGCCTCTGCTTAAATACCGTCAAAGAAGGGGACTCTACCACCCTCCGTGGCAGCACTGCCGAACAGCTCTAACTGTCATGAAGTTCTTCCAAATGTTCAAATGGAATCTCTTTTCCTGTAGTTTGAAACCATTGCCCCGAGTCCTGGTCTCTGAAGCCATGGAGAACAAACCTGTTCCCTCTTCAATATGACATCCTTTCATATACTTAAACATAGCTATCATATCCCCTCTCAGTCTTCTTTTTGATAGGCTAAACATTCCCAGTTCCCTAAGCCGTTCTTCATAAGACATCTCTTCCAGGCCTTCAACCATCCTAGTCGCCCTCCTCTGCACCCGCTCGAGGTTGTCAACATCCTTTTTAAACTGAGGCGCACAGAACTGGACACAGTACTCCAGGTGGGGTCTGACCAGAGCAGAATAGAGTGGCACTATCACCTCCCTTGAGTTCAGAAGCTCTCAGCAAAATTTTTGTTCTTTTTTGTGATAGGCACTTTGGAAAATTTTCGGTAGCATAAATGGGCTCATGAAAAATGAAAAGGCCGCATAGTTCTTATGCACAATTTCAAAACCAACAATAAAGGGTCAAACATTTCTGGACCTTTAAAATATTATAATTATATGATTAAAAGTTGTCTTCAGGAGGGTGAACATTACAGAGTTTGAGTGAAACAAGGGAGAAAAAGAAAAATCCAAAAATTATCTTGGGCAGATACTGCAGGGTCAATACACATGTTACAGAAAGATTCAAGATGAAGACTTCAGATTCAGTTTCATCCGTTTGAGGTATTATGTTTCACTTCTGTCAGTGTAGGATTGAATTGCTTTTCTAAACCTATGGAGACAGAAATGCAATACTATGCTATAGGCAATACCTTTATAGGGCAGAAATGGAGGAAGAAACGGCTGCCAGTCAGCCAGAGACATATGTCAAAGGACATAGATCTTTTTGCCCAGGTAATTTTTATTTTGTCTGGTCAGCTTTAGCCAACCATTTTAGCCAACAAAAAAGTCAGAATTATAATTTATGGCATCCTGAGTTTTGCCATCTTTGAATTGGGGTTGCTCATTTAAAAAACAACAACTAATGCCTTGAGTATCTGACCTTGTAGTCTTTAAACAATTTCATGTTTTGATAAAGCAGCCAAGTTTGACACTGTTACCTGTTTAGGTTCCTAAATAAGGAGTGATCAGTAAGACCAGGCAAGAGGCTTGGTCATGTTCCATGCTACAAGAATGCCAGAGATATGGACAACATTGTTATGTTAGAAGAAGGAAAAGGCGATGACAGGTGGAAAGTTGAAGGTGACATATTGAGCGTTCCCAGAATTAAAGAAGCTATGGACCCAAAAACATTTTAAACTTCCCAAGTTTTTCTACAGTTGAATAATAATACAGTGGACCCTTGTATAACAAACAGTTTGTATAACATAAAATCTGTACAACATAAAAATGGGATTACTCTATTTTCAATGCATTCCTATGGGGATTGGTAAAGGAAAATTTGCTTAACATAATTTCATTTGGAACAAATTAATTCCTTTATACAAGGTACCACTGTACAATATAATATAATATAAACTATTAAAATCATTTTGAAACATAATTATAATGGTGAAACTAATGCCATTAATATGCAGGCAGGAAAAAAAAATAAAGGTCAAACAACTAGATACAATTTTTTCATGCTTTCATGGAAAGAAAAACAAAACAGATGGTACTTTCTTGTAGTAAAAGATTCATTGTACATCTTCATTTTTCAGGACTGCCACACACGGTGTCCTCGTTCCCCTCCCTTTCTTATTGGTTCCTTCTCTCCATGGGTTTCTCAAAAAAAAATGAAGCAAAAGCACTGAGAACTGCAGCAGATTCTGCACCGGAAGTCCTACTGGTCATAGCCCACAAGGTTACATGTCTTAAATAACCCATTCAGGTGTTAAGTTGATGCTCTCATCATCTGTGTCATGCTGAATAAAAATTATTAAATAAATATGTGAAAAAACAAAGCAAAGAGGAGAGGGAGAGGAGGACAGGAGGATAGGGTTCAGCTGTAAACAGGTAAATCGCCCTAAACAGTGTTCTCCACTAACCAGGCAGTATAGAAAATAAATAAATAAATAAATAAATAAATAAATAGGAGCAGAAGTGGACAACATGGACTAAATTCTCTGCTTTTATAATGTGTGCCTTTTAAACGTTTATAATACAGAACAGACATTTATCTGAAGTGTACCTGGGTCATTTCAGTGACATTCAAAAATATTAGTCCATATGGACTAGATGGCATCTCTGTAAAATATATATGGCATTCACTAATTCCC
Source organism: Phrynocephalus versicolor (assembly GCA_023846285.1). Classification (NCBI taxonomy): domain Eukaryota; kingdom Metazoa; phylum Chordata; class Lepidosauria; order Squamata; family Agamidae; genus Phrynocephalus; species Phrynocephalus versicolor. The sequence continues at coordinate 10,450,718 of JAHTLZ010003526.1, read as the reverse complement.
CCCCCCCCAATTAGAACATTCCCCCCATATGCTAGTAGCACCAGTATTCTATTTGCCTTGTCATTTTCAGCAACTGGTGGAAAAATATAAGTTATGTAGTCCCAGAAGAAGAAGGAGGTTCCAAAATAGTTTTCCCATGAGCTAGATAATCACTTATCCTGACCTGGTGTAGGGCAGTCTTTTTCCAAATTCCATTTAAACCACACTGATACTGTAGAGTCTGGATCAGTTTTTTAATGCCCATCAGCATCTGATGTCAGTTTCTTTTCTTTATTGGACTCACACTGTGCATGTCTATATTTTATAAGGCTCTGAGGACACACAGTCATGATGTTTCTGTTCTGTGTGTACGTGTGTGTGTGTGAGTGTGTTCAGCAATGATCAATGAATCTCCTTTTGTATAAACAGGAATTTATATTTTTAGAAAGGATCTATAGAGCTTGTCCTGTGCATTAGTGTTCACCCAGTGCAGCAAAGGTCAGAGAGAAACTGGTTAAAGTGTACGTTTGTACATCTTTCCAGTGACATATTTTAAGATTCAGAGACATATGTCAAGAGTAGCATTCCACCTAAGATACAAGCCAGGCACACAGAGTTCAACTCTTAATGATTTTTTTGAAGATTCCCCTTACTTACCATTCCATTTTTCTGCTTTTACTGGATGTGTGCATTGTGAAATTGCCTTGCCACTCTTAATTTTTCTTATTATTTTCTTTAATTATTTAAAATATTTTTATACTGCCTTTGGAGCAAAGCCTCCTCAAGCTGGTTTTCAAGATAAAATTTTAAAAGAATAAAATATAATTCAATAAAACTTTGCTGTTTTAAAACAGCAGCATGCCACCTACAAAAAGGGAAGCAGCAGTTGAAAAAGTCCAGTTTATTTTTTTAAATTGTCATTTATTCATTTAGAAGCAGAATAAAGCATTAAAGTCTTTAGGGCTGTTTTAAAAAAAACAGTCAAAGCTGCAAGGAGGCATATTTTTGTAGAGTATTTTATAGAAATGGACCCATCATAGGAAAAAAACCGAATTTCTTGAGTTCCTAATCTAATAGATTTTATTGGAGTGGCAGCCATGGGAGCAATCCATGGACAATTAAGTGTGAATTTATCTGCAGACAGTCATTTAATAACTGCTTCTATAGAACTACAGAACAAATTTTAAAACAAATCCCTAATTATGAAAGAACTCTGCAGAGCAGTATCTTTTTGCATCAAGATATTATCTATGCTTGTATACATGCATGCTTTTCAGGCAGCCTTAAGAGATAGCACAAAATGCAAAATATGAGATAATGAAATACCATGGTTGGTCAAGATGAACCAAAGACTAATCGACACGGATTTTTTTTTTAAAAAAATCTGTTTTCCCAGCATTATGCACAACTTTGTAATGTTTTTCTGAACATAAGCATCTCAGAATTATCAGAGTCTACAGCAGAATTCCATAACACTGGGCAAACATAATGAGCATAGCCATGGCACTGCTGCCTTGTATTGCGTTTTATCTTCCACCTCTGTCCTTGGGTTCAATTTTATTGGAGGAAACATTGGGGGGGGGATGGACACAGTTTGGAAACTAGCTTTTCATGCTTCCACAATCTTCTAAAATGGCAATTTTTTTTGCAGGCACTGTAGGAATATCAGTATGGTTCGTGGTTCACAGATATTGTTGCTTATTACAGCAGCACTTCTGGAAAGCCTGCTGTGGGCGTGGGAGCCACAATGTACCTCTACCCTACTCCCTGGGATCACACTTAAGAGCCAGAAAAACAAACAGTTCAGTTTTTCTTTCTAGGGATGGTGCACCAACTCCAGTCATTTATCTTATCCTGCCACTTGAACTCCTCTGCATGTTTTCTTACTCTGATATCCCTTCTGACATTGAACAACCAGAACAGTAGTGACGTCTTTTTTTTTTACATACAGTTACCCATAGAATAGATAATTGTGATAGCATCCATTTTTCATTCATTTCATGATAATCTGTAGAATCAGATGTGTTTTCTTTCACAGCCATTTGTCCACTGAAGGTATGATCACATGGGGAAACAGACAGCAGTTGGGACTGCTCGTGGAGCAGCCCATTGCGATTGACAGTATTTCCTGGTGTTCACACAGGATGTCTCCAATCCCCGTCTGAGATGAATCTTTTGGGACCTGCTCTTAGGCTGCAACCTTTTGGCGTCTGAATGGAGTGATTCTCTAACAGACGGAAAGGAGATTGCTTCCCTTTTAAGCAATGCTTTCTGGTGTGATCAGGCACATACTTTTGCAGCCATTTCAATTTCAAGATGGCAGCGCGTGCAGACGCAGCGGCTGGTTGCCCCTCAACGCAGAATCTGGCTTTTACGTTCCGCCAAAATAGACTTACTTACAGTCGACAAGATATGTTATCTATCCGGTTGCGGAGCGAGTGCTGCAAAAGCTGTGTGAGTGTCCTCGCATTTGCAATGTGTTGTAGCTGTTTTTAAATCTATGTGGAATGTTTTATATGAATTGAATATAGCAACCATGAAATTTCGTTGTTCCTGCGAGGGTGCAATGACAATAAAGATTTCCTATTCCTATTCCATTTGATTACACCCTAAGTTTTTCTTTTTTAATTTTAAGTAGGGTAAATTTCCCACCATCATCCCTGTTTTGATAATCGTGTTCAGTTCAGATTTCACCAGAACATATGTGAAATCTCTTTGACCCAACATGTACCATTATAATAAACTACATTTATCATTTTGTTATCCAGACTTTTTTTTTGGTTCACCATGGCTTTCACCATCATAAATAATTTGATGGCATTTGAAACCTGGGTCAGTTACCTCCAGTGTATGTAACAACAAACTGCATAGTATTAGAACCTTGCAGACCCTTGGGGAAACTTACTTCTTCCCCCTGTTCCTTATGGAAGTGGACAGTTTAATCTTCCGATTACTGATTAGTTAAACAAGGAAGCAGAGAGGCGTAAACAGACAATACTCACAATGGAGAGAAATGGACGGCTCCCAAACTGTGGTCTCCTAAGTGTTTGTAGTGAAGTGCACAACATGCCAAACCATGCTCTTGACTGCATTTTTCAATGTGCCTTGTATCCAAATAGGGTACCTTAAACTGACCTGATTTTCAGTCAGTACAAGGCTTTAAAAATAAGCCTCCCTCATGCTGATGAGAATACTGTACAAAATCGTTAGTTGCCTCTGGGAAAATGTAAAATCAATCAATCATTCATTCATGATCATCTTACTTGCTAAGGCTGATGAAGAGTTCTGACTTATTTACTGTAGGCATTTTAATGGTGAAAGCAGTATGTTGAATATGAAATAGAGATGCCACTGAAATGCTGCCATTATAAAAACGACAACCATAAATTACTTAGTTTTCATGAGTATGTCTATGTGTAGTTTTAATAGGTCTGACTGTTAATCCGTTCCCAAGGTTATATGTTACTGCAGTGCCAACTACAATGATGGGGACAAGTCTGAGCCGATTGCCTAAGAGCCTTGTGGCACAGTGGTTAAATGCCTGTGCTGCAGGTAAAATTGTCCTCATGACCTGGGGTTCAATCCCTGGTAGCAGGCTCATGGTTGACTCAGCCTTCCATCCTTCCGAGGTTGGTAAAATGAGTACCTAGCTTGCTCGGGCGTGGGGTGGGGAGCAATGTGTAGCCTGCATAATTAAACTGTAAACCGCCCAGAGACTACTTGAAGTGGTATGGGGTGGTATATAAGCAGAACACTTTGCTTTTTTGCTTTGCTTTGCTTTATGTTACAGACAAAACCTGTAATCTTCTGGGGCGGTAAATACAAACTGAAAATAGCCATGTTGCTAGATGGGAGGTACAGAAATCTAATAAATAATAAAATGGCAGCACAATTGGTGGACACTTAAATCAAGGGTGAAGAACAGCTTTTGATTAATCTGAGAACTGAAGTCCAATTTGGGCAGGCTCTCAGGGGCTCCCTTTCAGAAGTGAACAAGGACATGAGTTAATATCAGGCAATGTGGGTGGGGCAGTTCTTACCTATTTTGATATTTTTCATCCAAATTTACCATGCTTAATCGAATGCATGACTACTTAGGAGTAAGTGCAGGTACAACAACTTCCCAAGCTGGTAACTACAGTTTCATGGAACAGCTTTCTTGTTCACAAACCAGAGCTTTACCCCATATAGCATTTCCCCAGTCACTAAACTAGTTCCATATACTGTAACAGGTTTTCAGGCTTTAAATAGATTCTTATCTCAGCTTGGAGATAAAAAACAGAAGTTTGGAATTAGAAAGGGACCCCACATCTGATGATGTTGTAGTTTGCCACACCTTTGGATGCCTGACACAATTGAAAGTTCTTAGATAAAGAACTGCTGAGCACCAGGAGTGAAGCCATTCTTTTACTGCTTCCTGAAAAGCTCACCATCGCTAAGTAATATAATTAAACACATTGCCAGGTCCCAAAGAACTTGATATGGTCAATGTTTTAATTGAGTCATCTTCAACATACATTCATTTAACTTGAATGGGCCTACTGTAACTGTGATTTTAGCAAAATAAATTGCACTTAGAGCAGGCCCATATGAATCCATGGAACTTACGGGGGAGTCCCATTGCCTCAGTAGGTCTAGTGCTATTTATCATGCTAAGAACATAATTTTGGCCTATGTGGGAAAGACTGGAAGCCATCGTAAGCGCTTCACTCTGTTATTGTTCTCAGAAACACACAGAGGTGGGAGTGGTTCAGACTGTCCCAGTCCTGTTCTGCATCTGCCTCTGTATACATCTATGAGATCTGCTTTGAACTGGATCCCTGAACTGAGCAGGAGGTTGGAATTATGGCCTTTTAGGCCTTCTATGATTCTACATAAACATACAGAATACAAGGAGATGAGGCTCTGCTTTGATGTGGCTTTCTCACAGGCTCTTTTCTTTCTTAGTCAGCTACTGTACATAGACAGGCAGTAACTAAATTGCTAATGGTCTCACCTTGCATGGATATAGTGTCTGTGGGTGTCAAATGTAGAAGATCTTACTTAACTCTGCTTCTCTGCTATCTGGGGAATGATGCCCTGCTGAGACCCTGCATCCATGTTGTCATAGAACTGAGAACCAAGGATTATCAGGTTTAACCCCTTATCATGATATCCCCTCTGTTGTTGCCACTTTTTATCTTGGATCAGGCTGATGGTGCCTCTCTCACTGCATTGCTTCTTTGGATGGTCATAGGAACAAATAAAGAAATATATTTGACCTCAGTTAGCACAGAATACACAGTTCCTCCTCACTTCTGCATTTCATTGCTATTCATGCTTGCCACTTCAAGTCATCTAAGCAATAATCAGAACATGATGGCAACTTCTAGTATTCCTAGATAGCCCCAATGTATGCACATAAAATACAGTAGGACCCTGGTATCTGCTGGGGATTGGTTCCAGGCCTTCCTGTGGATAATGAAAACCGTGGATAAGAGAGAAGGCCTGCCCACCTACATCCAAACTGCTGTTTTGAGACAGTTGCTTGCTTTATGGCTGCTGTTTGTGACAGTTGCTTGCTTTACAGATGCTATTTGCGACAATAGCTTGTTTTACATCTGCTATTTGTGACAATAGCTTGCTTTGTGGCTGCTGCATTATTTAATTTTTTTCCTCTGCCAACCGTGGATCATGTGGTGACAGAAGAGCACGGCAGGCAAAACACAAGAGGATATTCCCACAAAGAGCAACATATGTTCAACTGAAACTTGCCCTACAACCAGCTCATCAAGAAAACACAGCCAATATGCATCTCATGAAGGTAGCTACTGCTATTAAGGTAATTTCTCTTCATAGTAGAGTTCACCAAGGGATCTTGGGCCAGAATCCCCCAGTAACTGACCATGTTGAGCGGGAAATTCTGGGAGTTGCAGTTCAAAGAAGTAACTTTCTAAAGTTTGGTTTTAAAATTCTTTTGGTAGCTGTGGATGACAGTGATTTGCCTACACATCATCTGAAGCAGGCATATAAAGATATAACAGCCCAATATTATGCTCACAGTAATTCCTGGAAACTATTGAAAGAGAAATTACCTTAATAGCAATAGCAGTCAGACACAACCTCATCTATTAGCTGCATCTGTGCTAGACTAGTAGAGATACCTGAGGCCTCTATTATGTTAAAGTAGCTAGATGTGCCTAGATGCCCTAAGCACATCACAGGAAGGCCTGGAACCAATCCCCAGCAGATACCCCTGAGCAATTGCTCCTTTACTCTTTTATCAGTCACACTGAACACAATTTTGTCCTGGAGCATGTAATCTTTAGTAATCTTTAGTGTCCCCAAATTCCCAATTTCTTTCTTTCTCCCTCAGCAGTGATTCATATTTGTTGATCTGAGTTTCTGCTAAATGAGGATGAGAACAAGTATCTCTCAAAAGCAAGGTGCTTCTGAGGACTGAAGTAATTCCTAAGTGCTAGTAAACATTGTACTGTACTTTCCAGGTGTCTTTGCATTCAGCTGGTGGGCTGGAGTGCTCTAATCTACACTTTTCCCCATTTTGTGCCACTAAAATGGCAATCTTTACATCCTGTCTGCTCACATAAAATATACAGTAGGACCCCCATATCCAGTGATTCATTATCCACTGATTCAGTTATCCACGGTTGGCAGAGGAAAAAAATTAAATAATGCAGCAGCCACAAAGCAAGCTATTGTCGCAAATAGCAGATGTAAAACAAGCTATTGTCGCAAATAGCATCTGTAAAGCAAGCAACTGTCACAAACAGCAGCCATAAAGCAAGCTACTGTCTCAAAACAGCAGTTTGGATGTAGGTGGGCAGGCGTTATCTCTTATCCACGATTTTCATTATCCACGGGAAGGCCTGGAACCAATCCTCAGCGGATACTGGGGTCCTACTGTAACACTGTTGTGGAGAAAATGAAACTGGCCATTTAGCGTATCTGATACAATGGAGATATATTAAGTTAATGCTTCCCTAGTCTTCCACCACTTGGATGAATCTTCTCTCAGTCTCTGAATTAATTTATTCATGGAAAAGTGGCTTGCAAAACAAATAAAAACAAATACCATTATAATTATTTTAAAAATGCTTAATTTTTTTAAAGAATTCCCTTTTTTACAATTTTAAAAAATAAAGTTTGAAAATATATATTATATCATTCCCTCAGTTATATTGGTGACAGATGCCCAATTTAAACTATTATGTGCTCTTTTGTTTTATTTCACATACACTACATGAACACACTGCAAATGAAATACAAAACTTACTTTAGCAAGAATTATCCAATAAAGTATTTTGGATCCAACTGTCACCATACTAGTCAACGTTGCCCATACCTCATGAGTATATATTGTCACTGAAAACTTAGAGGACACAACAGCAATGGTACTAGATAAGAACTCTGTGCGTGAACCAAGAAGAGGACAGCAGCTGGTAATCCTTGACCTTATCCAGATACAGCAAATACCAATGTCACCTTATTAGAAAATGCATGAAACGTTAATACTCCATGCTTCCAGTGATGTAGCCTCTGGTGTATGAAATCTTGAGCTATAATAATAGTAAATACAGTGGTATCTTGTATAAAGGAATTAATTCGTTCCAAGTGAAATGTTGTTAAGCAAATTTTCCTTTGTACAAATTTCCCACAGGAATGCATTGAAAACGGATTAATCCCTAATCGTGACAATTTTTCTGTTGTATGGATTTGCCCCATAGGCAGTTCTGTTAAGCAATTTCCCCCTTTCTCTGGAATTGTTTTACTTTAAGCAGATTTTCTGTTAAACAAACCGCTTGTTATACTCGGGTCCACTGTACTTCTCTTTCTGTTTCCTCATGTCAGATTATTATTGTATGATTAGTATACCTTTGGAAGTTATTATGCTCTATCCTATTATGCATGAAATGTCTAAGGTTGTTTTTTTTTGTAATGATTGATAAATGGAAATCTCTTTTATACCAGAGCATCAATTTATACCATGATCTCATTTATATTCGTTCTTAAGGGGCAAAACTAAATAGGTTAGGTGGCTGGGGGTGACATTGAACCAGTTAAGGTTGTGCTGAATCAAAACCCCTTTCGGCCTATGGTTACTGGATATTATCTAACCAGTTTTGTGCTGGCCAGTGATTCTATTGTAAGTTGAGAGGGGTTTGGATTTGATGCAACTTAGCTCTTTCTCAATATCTTTATTCCAATTTTTTGGCTGTTCTACCAGCTGTTGTCAGGAAGCATGGCAGCTGTGCCGGCAGATCCAGTTCTGCTGGCGTATCTGAGATAAGCTACCACAAGGGGCTTGTGCCAGCCCAAGGGCAGTTGTGCTGGCATGAGACAGTTGTTGCCATCATGGAAGGCATCTGCTCATTTCAAACCCATCACTGCTGTCTTTGATTTTGGATTCTTCTGTTAATGAACTGTGTTCTTGTGAAGTGACAGTGTAGATGAACATTTATTTTTCCATAGGTTAACTAGCCTAAATTTTCTCTTCAAAAATTTGTCTCCTGTAGAAATATCTATCCTTGCTCCCTGCTGCCCTCAATCCCCTTCTTGAGTTTGCCTCTTGGTTTCCTTTTTGCTTCCTAATTTAAATTTCTATATTCCTTTCCCAGGACAATTGGAGAAAAATCTCCCTTTAGGTTTGCATTTTATGGTGCCGTGGAGCTAATTTAGCAGCATTTAATTATTTGCTTTAGAAATGTGTAACACTGCAACTAGTTGCTGGCCTTGACTTTGTGTAATCCTTTAAAAATCCCTTTTTTAATGTCACTAGGACTCCATGTTTTAAAATTAGAATTTTAGAACTGTATGCTGTTCGTATACTGACCAGGTGCTATGTTTGGTCGATCAGGGAGGCTAAAAGAACTTATGCCTCCCTGAGAATTGGAGTGGCCTTGAACCGCCAGGCGGAATTGTTCCGGGTGGTTCAAGACCTTACCAACCCTGGTCAGTCAGGGCCTCCTCCTAGTGATTTCACTAGTGAGATATTTGCAGCCTTTTTTAGATCTAAAATTCAGGTCAACCGAGCCGGTCTAGACTTTGGTTGTTCGAACCTCTCCTCAAGTATTCCGAGCACCGCACCCCTCAGTCTCCTCATCTGGATGAGTTTGAATCTATATTGTCAGCTGAGGCCTCCAGGGCACTGGTTTATTGCAGGCCAATGGCTTCCCCATTCAACCTTTGCCCATCCTGGCTTATTAAGTCTGCCTGAGAGAGCATACCAGGGTAGACTTCTGTTATTTCCTTTGTCCAACTATTGACTGATTGCCAATGTTCCTTTTTTGGGCAAGGTGGCCAATAGGCTTGCCGCTGTCTGGCTCCAGATGCTCATGGAGGAGGATCACGTCTTAAATCCATTCAGTCCAGGTTCAGGCTGCGTTGCGGGATTGAGACCACCCTGGTCGTGTTCCAAGATGATCTCCTCAAGGGGGCTGATGCGTTGCTCTACCCTGTTGGTCCTCCTGGATCTGTCAGCGACCTTTGATACTGTCAACCATGGTATCCTGCTGGGTCGGCTTTCTGAGGTGGGGATCAGAGGCACAGCTTTTAGCTGGCTTCGGTCCTTCCTTGGTGGCCATTCCCAGCGTGTTAAGCTGGGGGAAGAGTTTTCGGCTCCTTGGACACTCCCTTATGGGGTGCCCCAGGGGTTGGCAATCTTCCCCATGCTTTTAAACATCTATATGAGGCTGCTGACTGAGGTCATTAGGGGATTTAGAGTTTGCTGTCAACAGTACGCTGATGACACACAGCTCTAGCTCTCCTTTGCCATCTCTGCAGCTGAGGTGGTGCAGATCCTTGACTCCTACCTGGATGTGGTCATGGAATGGACCAGAACTAACAGGCTGGAGAAGACCAAGGTTCTGTTATTTGGAGCATCCTCTCACCAGTCTGGAGGGTATTACCTTTCAGCTGGCAGATAGAGTGAGTAATCTGAGCATGATCTTGGATTTAGCTTTATCCCTGGAAGCCCAGGTGATGGCCGTCTCCAAGTCCGCCTTTTCCATCTTCGGCAAATCACCTAGATTCCCCCATACCTGGATGAAGCCTCTTTGAGAACAGTTGTGCAGGCGCTCGTGATCTTGAAGGTAGATTAGTGCAACACTCTCTACATGGGGTTGCCCTTGACCCATATTCGGAGACTTCAGTGGGTACAGAATGCAGCAGCCAGACTGCTGGTGGGTGTGGGCAGATATGACAGCATCACCCCAGTTCTGGCTCACTTGCATTGGTTGCCTGTTGTGTCCCGAATAAGGTTCAAGGTCCTGGTTTTGACTTACAAAACCTTCCACAGCTTGGGACCTAAGTACCTGGCGGAGTGGATCACCTAAAGGTCAACTGTGGCCTGACCCACCAGAATGTCGCAGGCACTCTTACTCCAGGGGGCCACTCCCAGAGAAGCCCGGAAATCAATCACTCAAAACCGGGCCTTCTCTGTGGCTGCCCCTACACTTTGGAACAAACTGCCGAGTGAGATTAGCCTAGTACAGTCTCTGCTGGCCTTTTAAAAAGCTCTCAAAACCTTGCTTCTTTCTGCCGCCACCTTGACTGGTTTTTTATAATATTTTGTTTTCTTGTTGCTTTTATTATTAGTTTTGTTTTTGTTTTGTGGATGTATTCATATATGTGCCTATTATAAACTGCCCGGAGTTCCTTTGGAAGATGGGCGGTATAGAAATATACACTAATTAATAATAATAATAATAATAATAATAATAATAATAATAATAATAATAATAATAAATAATGTAGTACACTGCTAAATAATGTAGGAAGTACAGTGGTACCTTGTATAAAGGAAATAATTCATTCCAAGTGAAATTCTGTTAAGCAAATTTTCCTTTATACAAATTTCCCATAGGAATGCATTGAAAACAGAGTAATCCCTAATCATGACCGTTTTTATGTTGTACAGATTTGCCCCATAGGTGATTCTGTTAAGCAAATTTCTCCTATCTCTGGATTTTTTTATGTTGTACAAATTTTTATGGTATACAAGCCGTTTGTTATACGAGGGTCCACTGTATATGTAAGTTGGGGGGGGCGTGGTGGCTCAGTGGGCTAGAGCACTGAAACTGTGGGCTGCAAAGTAGGCACCTCGGTGGTTCAAATCCTGGGTGCCTCACAGCGGACAGAGCTCCTGGTGTTAACCCCAGCTCCTGCCAATCTAGCAGTTCGAAAACAGGAAATGCAGTAGATAAATAGGTATTGCCTTAAAAAGCAAGAAGGTAAACAGTGTTCTGTGCGGAGAAATGTGTGCAACCATGCCAGCCACATGGCTACAGACTTCCACAGCGCTGACTCTTTGGCTTAAAAATGGAGATGAGCATCACCCCAGAGTCGGATAAGATTAGCATGCATGTGCAGGGGAAACCTTTATATTTTTATATGTAAGTTACTGGCTGGGGGAGCGAGGCTTGTGTCACTTGTTAGCATTGTTTTACATTTAACAACTGCGCCTACAATAGGATCAGGTCCAGAATAGCCTTGTTACTATTTGAAGAAAAGTCAGGTATGCTTGCTCGTCACTGTCCTTAATATGCCCCCAGATATTTGGGGTATTCCAGTGCATCAGATACACTTTATATTTAAGTTGCTGATTATGTAGCCTAATCAAATGCTTTTCATAGCCCAGTCTAAAAAGCCAGGGTATGTTTGTGCTATCTGCAGTGGATGACAGATAGAAAGAAGTGCTAACAAAATAGACAACATTGACTTCATCACAGAACTGGCTGCTTTCCTAACCTTTAATCTCCAGCTCTTGTCTTGTAAACTGATTTTCATACAGGCCTCCAGTGTTCCTTCTCTTAAAAGTAAACTGACCCCTCAAAAGGTGCCCTGAGGTTCATGGTATATGCAGATGAAAGAACAGAACATAATTATTGTATAAAAGGAAATAGCTTTCTAGATCTGAAAGTCCTGTAGCTGCGTTCTCACTGGGAATTACAACTGGATCTGTGAATCGCATGCAGTTGCATAACACGCAAGTCTTCCTTCCTTTCTTTCTTTTTGTCCTAAATGATAATGTTCAAGAATTGGTAGCAGCGTCCTTTCCCTGTTCTCATTGGAGACTGGTGATCTGTAAGTCAAAAGGGGAACACAGAAAGAAAAGCTAGTAAATCTAGTTAATGTTGAGGGACCCAGTGGGCCAGGTAATGGGAAGTGCTTTCAAAGGTTGTCCAGTTATCCTTGTCTGTATTAGCCTTGGGGCAGCGGGAAATGGAAGAAACAGGAGACAGAGATATCAAATTATCACTTTACCTACTTTGTGTGGGTGATCCTCAGGGACTGGTATTGCAATTAACCTTTGTATAAGATAATGCTTCTCAGGGGTCCTCCATAGATTTTCTTGTATTTTACTTTTCGAATGACTGCAGCAACTCATACACCAGGCCAGTTCACAAGACTTCCCACCACCACTTATATGTGAGTAGCACCCTTACACTCTGCTTTATATGGTATTTCCCTTGTGTATTTGCTTATTCTGAGGGCAGAAAGAGACATTATAGATAGCCTGTGTTTAGAACTGGAAAAAAATTTAAGAGTTGGAGAGACCATGACTGAGGCATTCAGGAGCTATGAATGATATTTTTGTCCCCTTTGAACCACGAGACGTGAACTTGAAAGCCAGAAAAACAGAGACGTCCCTTATTTCTGTGACAGCAGCAACACATTCCCAAGCGAACAACAGAAACTTGACTGGTTATTATTTGCTTCAGGTCATGTGTTGCCTTTTCTTCACATCAGCATGCTTGATGATGGTCAGAAAATTTCCCATGCAAATGAAAAAAATATTTTGTATGAATACTACCTTTCTACTGTCTCCATTGAAGTTGTGTTGATAGGTAGCCAAACATATTTAAAGTCGAGGATCTGACTAGGAATGCCAGTAGATAGAATACTATGACAGATACACATGAAGGTCAGTGGCCAGCTGCAATCTGAGTTTGTAGCTGTATTTGGTGATGGTGGTGATTTGGATTAAGACCGGAAGCAGGACAGAAGATCAAGCAATTGGATAGGGAAGTCGTTAGCACAAATAAGTAGGATGTAGAACAGCAGGATGCCATGAACTGATTTTTCCTGGAGGTATCGGAGGTCTTTTTTCTCTTGTTCACATGCAAGAGTGCTCCATCCCATTGTGAGGGGGTGCAGGCATGAACCCCTAGTGAGCCATCTGGCCCCAGCACACAAGTATCAGGCAGCTGATAGGAGGGTAGGTTTTCTCAGGATCCGGCCGACACATGTGAAGGAGAGACAATTCCCTGGTGAGAGGCAGCTGGAGGAGTCAGGGTCAGGGAAAATAAAAGGGCAGGACTAAGAAGGCAGGAAATCCTGCTGTATTTGCAAAATAAGAGAATGCATGGGAGAGCATGGCAGAGGAGAACACTGGAAGCTGTCTACCCTGGCCTGGGTTGTTTGCTTGTGCCTGGATGCCTTCAAAAGGGGATTGGACAGATTCCTGGAGGAAAAGTCCATCCCAGGTTACAAACCATGATGGAGATATGTAATCTCCAGGCTTAAAACCGGGGTACGTCAAGGGCCAGATGCAGGGGAGTGGTATCAGGAGACAGACATCTAGTCTCGTGGCTCCCAGATGCAACTGGTGGGGCCACTGTGAGATACAGGAAGCTGGACTAGATGGGCCTTTGGCCTGATCCAGCATGGCTCTTCTTATGTTCTTATGTTTTTAGGAGTGTAACAGTGGAGACTGTAGCCAAGTGCTTTGGCAAGACTTTGTTAAGCTGGAGGCTGCCACAGCCCTGGACAGGCAAGAGAAGAAAGGACTGGTACAAAAAAGCTACAGAACCTGATTTCTTTTGCGCATCCATGGAAGCCTTCCCTAAAAGGGGTGTGTCCTAGATATACGGTCTCTACTCCTCAAGATTAGGGAACCATCATAAGTACAGTATTATGAATAAAATTCTGATTCTTTTGTTTTGAAAGGAGGGCTGGATTATGGTAAATGAGAGGTGCTATGAGGGGTTCTCAAAAATAAAGAGTGTGTGATGTGAAATGATGTGGGAACTGTTGAATTAGGCAAGCCCTCCTTATGCTAAATAAGAAAGGGAAATTAAAAGAAGATTTTTGCTTTTTGTCCTTATGCAAAGCTAGAATGTTTGTTTTATGAGGCTATGGACCTGCAAATATTATCGTCAAGGTTGGTCAGGAAAAAACAAAGTTCTGTAGTAATCTTGGTTCTGTTCCTTGTTTTCTGATACCACAAGTTTAGATGTTATGCACAAATGGTAGTATACCAGAAAACTACCTCTTTCCAGTTATCAGTAGGACAACTGTCAGTCTGTTGGAAAAGTCCAGGATTCTTTGCTATGTTGAATCTTGTCTGAAAGTTAGTACCTGAAAGCATACCACCGATCTCCTGAATCACATACACAGTTCATGATCGTTTGCTTGTGGAAATTAAATTCAGTATTCTGGGCAATAGACATTACAGATAGCCTGTGATTTGAAGAGGGAATTCCTTAACTGCTGAGAGCATCAGCTGTCATACTAAAACAATTACCTTCTCTTCCTCTCATATTCTTTCTCCCACAGCTTTCAGCGCTAGTATCTGAGACATCAGATGTGCAAACAAAGCTGTATTATCTTCTAGTTTGAGCAAACATACTGGGGGAAAAGACAAACAGAACATTTTCTTTCCTGTTAAAGAAACTTAGCTCCAAAAGGCATGTTAATGGTACAGTATTGTCCATTTTGACTTCCAGACACTAGAATGCAGACCATGCAGTTTTCAAATTAGCTTGTTTTGTGATTGGTCTTCAGAACTTAAATATAGGATTCTTTTGATTTCTGATTTGTAAGATAGAAAATATGGTCTGAATAACGCACTCTTCAGCACACAGCTATCCATAACTTTTGTTTATAGTTTTGAATACCAAATAGCACATAAAAACATACACAGAATTCAGTGCTTTAAAAACAGCAACATAAAATGAGGCTAATTGTTTGATTTGGATTCCTTTTAATTTTCCTAAACACTTTTTGGTATCTTTGACCATGGCTTACATTAAAAATACAGTAATATCAGGGGAACTAATGTGCAGAAGGAAAACTGGACTGTGCATTGGAATCTGTTTGCCTTGTCATTCTCAGTTTCATTAAAGACATCAATCTGAGAATACAAAACTGAGGAACATTTATATGCAAAATATTTTATTAACTGGTGTGCATTGTTGTCAAAGACAGTAATTTCAACAGAGTAGGATATGAAGATTAGGATAGAAGGATTCAGTCATTTAAAAATCAACAAATTATCTATCTCACACTTAGGCCCTTTGTGCACAATGAAGTTTCTTCTCAGATGGGCAGGGGTATGTGTCCCATCAAATCAGTTCTGATTTACAGTGGTCCCCTGCTCATTCACAGTTCATATATTGCGGTCCTGCTATATTGCGGGACCGCAGTATATGAAAAAAGACCTCCTGGGGTAAGGGGGGAGGGCCTGTCGGTGGCCTCAGAAATGACTTCTGGTTCGCAGGGAGGCCCTTTTGGGGCCTCCAAAGACCCGGAAAGACCCTCACAGGCCTGTTTGGGGCAGCACCAGGCTGGGAGTAAGTACAAGAGCCCCCAGCTAGGTGCCCGAGGCCCAACCAGACCTGCATCCACATATCGCGGATTTTCAATGATTGCGGGTTGGGTTGGGTCCTTAACCCCTGCAATAGGTGGGGGGTCACTGTAAAACCATCCCAAACTCTCCTTACTCACAGAGTAATTTAGATTAATTTTGCTCAGTTTTTTTAAAAATGTATATTTAAATTATCAATCCTAGTTTTTGCTGAAGGAGGGCTGGACCATAGACCAGAAAAGCAGCTGGGGGTGTAGTTGTCATGGAAAAGTGATAAGTGAGAAAACAGCTAAGCACACAATACCTCATCTTCTCCAATGATTACCTCCTGACAATCAGGGAACTTCAGAGAACTACTTTTCCCTAAATGAAGTGAGAATTAGATTTTGAATTCTATTTAGTAACATATATTTGAATATAACATTATGGTAAAGGACAGGTGGTAAGGCATGGGGTTTTCTCAGAAAGAAAGGGTGTATGATGATGAAAGGTTTGGAACTGAATGATTAGGTAAACATATCATACCTCCTCCTTATGTCTAATGTTAAGAAAGGATACTTAAAGTAAGATACTTGTTTTTTTTTAAATCTGTACCCAAAGCTAGAAGATATGTTTGGCTGCTTATTTATATGTAACACTTTCACAAGCCCTTCTACAGCAGCATTCAGGATAGTATACGGATTAGATTAATTTTGCATTTCAGGGTGAGACCTCAGTGGCCAATTTCCCTCCAGCAAGAAAAGCTATAGACAATTGAAACTGACAGTGCTAAGCTGAAATCAATGACAATATATCTTTTAAGTCTTGCAAAATATTATCAGAATTTGAACTGACTCGTTTTGTTGTTCTGCCATTTTGGCTTATATGCTTCTTTTTAAAGAACTGAACAGTCTTTCTAAATTTATGGGGAAAGAAACATAAGAACATAAGAAGAGCCATGCTGGATCAGGCCAAAGGCCCATCTAGTCCAGCTTCCTGTATCTCACAGTGGCCCCACCAAATGCCTCTGGGAGTGCATGAGACTAGATATCTGAGAATAGCCTTTTCTGCTAATAATATGTAGTATTCTTTGGACTGAATCATAGACAGCTGCATTCTTTTAAGTTATACCTATGGTGAATTGTAGGAATGAGCCATGTGTCCATGGGCTCTTATCTAATGCACAGAACCTGTAGAATGAACAGGAGCCAAAATACACACCAATTGGCCTGGATGCCTTCAAAAGGGGATTTGGACGGATTCCTGGAGGAAAAGTCCATCACAGGTTTACAAACCATGTTTGAGATGTGTTATCTCCAGGCTTAAACCCAGGGTACTTCAAGGGCCAGATGCAGGGGAGTGGTATCAGGAGACAGATATCTAGTCTTGTGCTCTCCTGGACACATTCGGTGGGGCCACTGTGAGATACAGGAAGCTGGACTAGATGGGCCTTTGGCCTGATCCAGCATGGCTCTTCTTATGTTCTTATGTTCTTATGGTGAATGGATCTCAGGAACCAAGTGCAAATTGGCCATTTGTTTATTAAATTATATGTTATACTTGATAAATTATACCATACATTCAAGTAACTCAAAAAGATACCTCTAATGAATGTGTCACAGTAGAAAACATGGATACATGAGTAGTATCTCTTTTTCTTCCAGGGTTTACTGCTCAAGGGCTCTCTTTTCCTATCACTGTATAATGTTGCTAAGTTACATCAAATGCATGCTGTATTCACTTATTATCCAGTTACAGCTTGACTTTTACCAATTTAAAGGCATAGAGGATATGTGCTATTTGGGCTCAGGATTCGCTAGAAAAAATGGCTGCATTATTGACATTCATCATTATTGGCATTATTTTTTTTCATTACAGGAAGACCCCTATATCCACGGATTCATTATTCACATATTCAGTTATCCATGGTTGGCAGAAGAAAAAATAAATAAACAATTCAGCCGCTGCAAAACAAGCTACTGTCACAAACAGTCTTGGGTGGGGTTTTTTTTTTTTTTTTTGCATTCTCTCTTATCCCAAACACAAAAAGAGATTAAATTGGGGCCATGAGTTGTTAGGACAGCAAACAGCAAACAGAGAATGTTTCCAGATTCAGAGGAATAGTTGAAGTTGTGTAGTATAGTTGTGTTGTGTAGTTATTTGGGGCAATAAGCAGTTATCTCAGAATAAATTAACTCATTAGAATAAAATAGAGAGTGAATGAAAAAAAATCAAGTTAGTTGACTGAACAACACACTTTCCCAAGTTATATAAAAAGGAGTTTAGTACCAAAAACCATCTATAAGGGCTTTAGCTTTCTAAACCAGAGAGAACTCCTAGTTCCCTGAGCTCCTTGCCCTCTGAAGATGCCAGCCACAGAGTCTGACGAAACACCAGGAAGAAAAACTTCCAGAGCACAGCCAAACAGCCAGAAAAACTCACAACTATCGGATCCCGGCTGTGAAAGCCTTCAAGAATACGCTTTAGCTTTCTATTGCTTGATTTTTTAGGAGCTCTCCTATGCACACCCATTGTGTCCATAAATCCTTTGAATTACACTTCCTCACTCCAGAACAGCTTAAACTGTCCAATTTCTATGCGGCTTATAGCATCTTCTAAGGTCTGTGGGAATTCTGTGGTCTAAATATTTGTAGAAAAATCAATTTAAAGGTAGCAGTGAAATATTGTTCTATACACAAGGTTTGAACAAAACTATGCATATGCATTTACTACTGTGACTTTATAAACACATTAGATAATACTCTTGACTTTTGTTAATCTAAAGTAGAAGTCACTTTATAAAAGAGCAAAAGGGAATTGCCAAATTCTTTGCAAGGAAAGATAATATATTAAGGCGAATGTGCGAACCCAAGGCATCCATGACAGGTGTGAAGGCCTGGGGAAAGAAAAAAAAAAGTTGCTATGTGTGAGAGAATAGTTTTTCTCCTGTTTTCCCTGAAAATGTTGGTCCATTTCCCTCCTACTCCAAGATTCACATCTCTAGCATAGTCAAGAAGGTACAGAAGTTGAATTTGTATGTCTAAGGAGCCTCGTGGCGCAGTGGTTAAATGCCTGTACTGCAGGTAAAACTGTGCTCACGACCTGGGTTCAATCCCCGGTAGCAGGCTCAAGGTTCACTCAGCCTTCCATCCTTCCGAGGTCGGTAAAATGAGTACCCAGCTTGCTGGGGGGGCAATGTGTAGCCTGCACACTGTAATTAAAATTGTAAAACCGCCCAGAGACTACTTGTAGTGGTATGGGGCGGTATATAAGCAGAACACTTTTGCTTTTAGTACAGTTTGTGAATCTGAATCTCCATTATCTTTTCCTCCTATGAAGCCGGCCCCTGAAATGTGGGGGCAATTTGGCTGTGGCCTAGAAATAGGCTACTAATAGAAAGAGGTGTCTACTTGTTTAAAAGCAACCACATGGATTCCACGTTTTTTAGAAACAGCCAGTTTACAAATATGTAGACTATGCTTGTAGAGAACATAACATAACCAGCTGAGGATTTATATGCATACAGTGGACCCTCGTATAACAAGCAGTTTGTTTAACAGAAAATTCACTTAAAGGAAAATTTTTCAGAGATAAGGGGAAATTGCTTAACAGAATCGCCTATGGGGCGAATCCATACAACAGAAAAACAGTCGCGATTAGGGATTAATCCATTTTCAATGCATTCCTAAGAGAAATTTGTAGAAAGGAAAATTTGCTTAACAGAATTTCATTTAGAACAAATTAATTCCTTTATACAACGTACCACAGTATACTGTATCAGCATGTCCTATCCACATATTATACTCTTTCTATAGTAGTTGGATTGTGTATACCAGATGTTTCAAGTATTTGATAATTTGACTTAATATTGTTTATATGTACATATAAACAATATTACAATAGTACATATAAGCCCAACATTTCTTCTCATTACTTGTGAAGCCTGTGTGAAGTGACCCAAAGAAAACTCTCTATAAGCCAAATGAGAATGTCCTTTAGCTAAGCAAAATTGGGGCACACGTAGGGCTTTTTAATAAGGCATTCCCTGATAAAGGAAAGAAATGCACAGGCATATAAAGGAAAGAATTTCCAAAAGAATGTCAGAATTAAGGTGTTTGTATCTTTATAGGGAGTAACTAGGTCCATGGATTGTGCCTGGGAACGCACTTGATACTTCTGAGGGTAGTTCAAAGCAATCATGACTGGATGGCTTCTAAAAAGGTAGCTGTGTTAGTCTGCTGCAGCAAAAACTACAGTGGCATGTTAAAACATTAGCAAACTTATATGGTATACACGTTCATGAAGATTGTGTGATCAGATGCGCGATCAGCCTGTGTTGCTGGAATTGTTTGAGAGAAAAAGGGGGGTGAGCCGTGTGGCCATCACAAAACACAATTGCAAAAATAGGTTACAGGTGATAGCTTTATAGGCCACTATTAAAAATAAAAAAGGGAACATTGCAAGCTTTCAAGTGCAGTAGATCATCCTTCTTCAAAGCAGGTCCCAGAAGTTCAGGCACGGTAAAAGATGGGCTTTACCAGGAGTTTACTTTTAAAGTCCTTTGTAAGATGGTGGTCTTAAAGTCCATGGCTAGGTGATGTTGCAGCCAGGGCTGGAGTCTTGTTGGAGGCAATATGGGCAGTTGTAAAAAGCTGCTTCTTAAGTCACACCCCGGTTCTTCAAACAAAGGAACATGGGTCATAGATCACCCCTACTCCTTAACCCAGCTCCATTTGGCACTACGAGACATACAAATCCCTTTACGTGGCGCTGGGGGGGGAGAGAAATGGGTTGATACAAGAGACCCATGTGCTTCATTCGGGGTTTGGGGTAAAAAATTCTTTCGTAAGACCGCTATTGTTCATTCATTTGTTTGCTTGTTCATTTATTTGTTATATTTATATCGTGCCTTTCTTCCACTGAATTCAAAGCGATGTATATGACTGTCCTCCATGTTTTATCTTCACAACAGTCCTGTGAATTTGGTCTGGCTGAGGGAGCATAATCAGTCTAAGGTCAGCCGTTGAGCTGCATGATCAAGTAGTGATTTGAACTCAGGTCTCCCCAATCACTATTCTGCAATACAGTAATTACATGGAGCTTCATGGCAAGATTGTAAATGGTGAGGTTAGAGAGAAAATAAATTTAGAAAATGTAGGCAGTATGCTGGGCGTTGAAAGTTTGCAATAAGATGGAGAGAGTGGTTATAGTGAGTTTTTGCACCCAGATGTCTCCTAATATTACCCACAGCTCTCCCACAGTTTCTTCTGAAAGAACTGATTCTACTGACCTTATGTCTTTGTTAGGACATTGTCAGACAGTTCTGTAGCAAGACAAGAATAAAAGGTAAAAGGAGTCAAAGGAAAGTCACAGATGATGCACTACAGTATTGCCGTTTGGGTGACATGTTGCTCAGCACTTACATTCATCCACTAAGCCTGATTTTTATGACAGAGGGAATGAACACAAATATTTCATCATTTCGATGCAGAAAACAGGGATTAGGCAAATTGGGTAGTACATCTGTTACATCCTCTGAGCTTCCTTCTTTCTTTGATATCTGTGGGTCCATTGAACAAGATCCACAGGAAAAAAGACTTGCCTTCCTATCATAGGAATAACTTTCTTGGGGCAAGGTACCTCTCTGTTTACATTTGTTAAAACAGGAAAATTACAGGCTAGAAAAGACCATATAAAAGGAACAGCAAGGACAGAAGAAACAGCTCTAGTGTGAGAAGAAATTCTGGATAGTGATTGGCTACTATTCTGCCTATCAAAGCTAGTGAGGAGGGGGATTTTAGCACCTGCATGTTGCAGCTTGAACTGCAGAAAGCTAAATTAGCCGGTAAGTGAGAATGCCATTTGCCTTTACTGCTAGCACAGCGTCAAGATTCTGCCCAGTGATAATTAAGCCGAGATTTTGTGGGAATTCTTAGTGTGGGTGGGAGGTATTTTTTTAAACTGAAAAGCAGCCTTCCAGAGCCATCTTATCTGAAAGAGACCACAGACATGAAATCGCGGGTCTGTTACAGCTTCTTCCATCCACTGTGACAATGCCTGACTGGTTGCTGGCTTTCTTTGCAAGAACAGCTGATCCTTTAAGAATAAAAATAAATGCTGGAAACCGTTGATTATGGGAGGCAATAAAAACAATATTGGATCATTATAGTTTTGTAAGATACCAAGGATGCAACAGCATTTTTGTGATGGTAATCTTGATATTTATCAGCTCTCTGTGTTAAATAATTAAATCCTAATTAGAAAACCTGGCACTGTGGGTTTTTGAGTTTTGTTTTTAAAAAAATTAAAAGGAGTATCCTTTATTGTTACAATAATTTTTTCATTTATTTTGTATGTTAAGACCTCTTGTTCTGTTTCTTTCCTTTCCCTAATTAATAGGACGCCATGCATGCTCTTATTTTATTTTTGTGCTCTGTTTGTCAGTCTAAATACACTCCACGACAGCATGCAACATTGATTTGTTTCAAAAGAATTTACAAATGGAATCTTCCCAGTGTATTCTGTCCTTATGTACACCCACCCACCTCCAAAACCCTCGTAAAGGAGTGGGTACTTTTGTCCTGGCAGTTGATGAGAAGATAACCAGGAAAAAAAATGCAAATAAATGCAACAGGTTTGTGTGTGCACAGTATAATGCACACAGTTTGATAAATACTCACAGTGGAGTATGAATCCTTTCTCAAGATTATGGGCGGTTTCTTTAAGGTTGCCATGTTTAGATACAGGTTGCACAAGATAGCAAATTAAGCTTCCATGGCAAGAAAAGCAGTTGGGGGTGTAGTTGTCATGGAAAAGTGATAAGTGAAAAAACAGCTAAGCGCATAATACCTCATCTTGTCCAATGATTACCTCCTGACAATCCCCACTTCAGGGAACTACTTTTCCTTAACTGAAGTGAGAATTGGATTTTGAATTATTTTTAGTAACAATTGTTTGAATACCGTATAGCATGTACCTAGAAATATGGCTTATTCTTAGTCATATCTTGCTGATGTTGATCGTAGTATACTGGACAAAGTAGATGGACTCTACTATGATCTATGTGGCCTCTTCTAATTTGTTTCCATCTGCATGCAGCCCCAGAGAAGAAACTGCCCTAAGTATATTCACCCATTATTTCCACATTCATTTCTACCTCTTCTTTCTAAGATTTCAGAGGCCACCCAGCACAGACATGTGTTTTTCCATAAGTAAGGCACGTGGAGCAGATCAGCCCTGAATGGATGAGGGGGGAAAACTGCCTTAATTGACCCAACCTTCTCTGTTCCCCCAGACATTCTTGGATATGAAACATATGAAACAACAGTTTTGCTGCAGGGAGATCATCAGTTCACCTATTATCCAGGTGAAAAAACAGACAGGGGGGCATTAATATTAATTGGTGTTCTTGCTGAATTTAGGACCAACTTGTTGGACAAGTCTGAAAGGGAGATAGATAACAAGCACTGTATTTTAAACTCTAGCTCTAATTAGCCTCTACTGTGTTTTGAGTTTCCCTTGCTGCTTCCCTCAGATGACAGAACTCAGTCACTCCAAGGACTCGTAGAAGAAGCAGGGCAAGGCATTAAAGGAAACTGCTGTTACATAAATGCATGCCTATTTATTACTTGCTCTGTCTTTTTGTTGTTACCACAATAATGAGTCTGACTACAGAACTTTAGAAGTATATAAGAACAATGTATCAGTAATGGTCAAGTAAATAAAAAATAAGCCTGAAAATCCACCTTGAAATGTAAAAGCTGTAAAGGTTGTAAAATGGGCATGGAAAGCAACAATTACTATATTTTAGGGTAGAAGATACAACAATTGTAAAATGATTAGTATAACATGGATGTACTGTACTTTTGTGTCAACCCTCTCCTTATCCCCATTTCCCTTTTCCAGCTACACTACCCATATTCCTTATATAGATTCTTTTAAAAAATACCAAACCAAACGGCGAAGCAGCAGTCAATAAAATGTAAATACAGTATATTAAAACATAAAATGGTGGCTGTGATGTTTCCCCCCCCCAAAAAAAAAACTGTGATAGCACATCTATAATGTTGTGAATTATTTTGGAATATTTGAATAATTTAGTGTTTTTAGTATTTAATATTGGGTTTTTAATGATATAAGCCAACTTGGGTCCTTTTTTTAGGAGAAAGATGGGGTTAAATAAATAAATAAATAAGCCCAGATTCAGACAGCCCTAGCTGGTCTCTAAAGTAATATTTTTGCTTCTCTTGGTTGACTATGACTAGTATTCTCCAAGTATGACCTTCCTAGCCGAATTCCCACCTTTTCTTCCATATATGGTTATTCTATAAAATGTGCCAGCAAAGATTCTCTGAATTTTTCCTTTGGGGGAGGGGAGTGTATCTACACAAAATTACTAGTCCATCATAGAAACAAAATCCTAAAATAGCTTTCTCAAAGGTCTGTGATAAAGATAAATGTTTTTTTGATATATGGCTTTCACAGCATTTTGGGCTATATCCAGAATAAAAAACATTGCTGTCATAAACACAGAATTAATTGGGAGCATACCTGGATTTTCAGTTTTTCCAGTTGTCATTGAGTGTGAGGGGGAACACAGACACACTCATAAACTGTGTAGTTTCTGTGATTAATTGTTTCCTTCCTGTCCAGAGGTAAAGTTAAAAGTCAGGTATTGAGAGAAAGAATAGAGCTCATTTTGCCATTGTAATATTAAAATACATAAAATAGGGCTACTCTGAGAATTTACTTTAGTATAAGCTGCACTGTACATAGTGGGACATAGTTCAGAACTGTCACATAAGGTTGTTTACAAAAGTCCCATGATTTATATTTTGTGTGCCATAATAGCACAGCTGTTTTACATCCTCATCTTTTAAAAGTTAACTGAATGCAAATTGCTGAGCCACCAGGGAACATTTTATATCGTGAAAAATGAAATAATGTCAGGAAATATAAAAACCGCTGTTCTCGCGGTAGCATTAGTTTGCAATGGTTGAACTTGCAGTTTTAACTGCTATGGTGGGGCATTTGATATAATGAATGTGCAATATCACATATGGTACATTAATTATTAGTAAAAGCTATTGTAAAGATTTTATTGCCAGTACAAGTAGTATGCCAGCTGTAAAATGTATACCATAGGATGGAGCTTCTTCTGTACCGCTACATTTCTGGGAAACAGCTGAGCTTTTATATTTTCTGACATTTTGTTTTGAACTATTAAAATTCTTCTACTGTGTTGTATCTAGCAAAACACTGCAATGTTATTGGTGAAATACACTTCCCTCTGCGAGAACCGTAATTTAACATCTGGATTTATTATACAGTAATCCTGAACACCATAAATTGCATTAAGCTGACTGGCATCTAACTGGAGCTTTGTAATTCTCTGCTAGGCTACCAAGATGCAATGAGTTCACTGCTTATAACTATGGCTTGAAACATTATATTGTTATCACAATTAGCATGCTGTCCAAGAATTTGTATTAGCACATAATCGGGGCTTAAAAGAAATCTAGTAATTTATATGAAGTAAATGGTCTAAAAAGGAATGTATTTTAGGTTAGATTGCTCATAGAATTAGCAGTCATCAGGCTCCACAAGTAGTTTTTATGTGGGGGATAAACAGCTACAGCAGGAGGTCTCGAAAGAAAAGCCCAGTGCCCACATGGAGTTCCTCATACAACTCATTTGGCTAGAGCTGCTGACATTACTTCCTCTACAACGGAAATTATTTTTAATTACTAAAATGATGTGCAAATATCAACATATCTGGGAGAATGAACTGGGTTTGATTTTATAGGGAGTATCGGGGTAGCCCAAGCAATTATGAATGTCAACTTAAATGAAATTAAGCAAATTAAAACAACCAAAGAACCTGAGGAAAGGCAAAAGTTAGTACAGCATTTTAATGTGCTTTAAGTTATAATTTAGGGCAGAGGGTTCCTGCTTTTTTAAATGTTAAGGTAGGTGTCATAACTTCTAGTCCTCTCTTTCTTTTCAACCTTCCAAGTACATGAGCAGCTGAAACCTGGAACAGGTACTGTATCTCGTAACTGTATGATGCTTTCTTAGCGGTCACACCAATACCTTTGGAAATGCCTGCTTGGTGACATATCTGGCCTCATTGCTGTTGTGCTGATTTTTAAAACAATTAAAATCTCCCTTAAACACATCAGAGAGTGAATGACTGGAATCTTAGTGGGATTTTACTTCAGAGTAAGTGAATTTGTGTAGGCTGTGGCAGCAAGTTATGGCTAATTAAAAGTTGTAAGTCACATGGCTGGCTATTATACGCCAATCTTGTGACTAGGATGATGGTTACCCCTTTATTTAAGGCCACAACTATGGTCAGTATCACCCGGGGCAAGCCTGGATTCTGGGCCACC
The DNA here is from genome assembly GCA_023846285.1 of Phrynocephalus versicolor. Classification (NCBI taxonomy): domain Eukaryota; kingdom Metazoa; phylum Chordata; class Lepidosauria; order Squamata; family Agamidae; genus Phrynocephalus; species Phrynocephalus versicolor. Next base: position 10,424,783 of record JAHTLZ010003526.1, on the reverse strand, counting down.
CCACCAGCAAGGGGTACACAATATTGGAAGTACTATCTTGTCATTATGGTGCCCACCTCCAGTATGGCACCTGGGGCATCCCTCCCCCAGTTGTAGCCCTGACACAATTTCACTTATTATTGGCATAAAATTCAGATAAGATTCTGGGCAGTGTGTTATTGTCAGATTAGGATTTAGGAGACCTGCTTTCAGTTCCCTGCTTGGCCATCAAAACTCACTGACCATAAGCCACCCCTTCAACATCTTACATTCCTTAAAAACCTATTAGGGTCTCTGTAACCTTAATGGCACTAATAATAACATAAGAACATGTTTATTCAACTCTGCATATTTATCTCCTGCCGAGTATATGTGTACATGAGAATGTACATGTGTTTAGTTTTATGGTAGTTCTATGTTTATGTTTCTATAGTCCTGTACACTGCTATGTGAAGACAACATGCCTTGAAAGGCAGGTAAAATGTTTTAAATATTTATTTATTTTATTTTAGAGTATTTTACCCCACCTTGCTCCTTGGAAAAGGACCCAAGGCGGCTTACAGTAATGAGGGTTAATATACAGTCCAGTAAAATTAAGACATGTTCAAGTATTGAGAACAAGGAATTGAGGGACATCTTACAGCAGCGACAACATGACATTAATGCTACAAGGCTATGAGTAGTTATGAACACAAAGTCTATGTGAACCTATAGATTCATATAAAAGACACATAATGGTAGTCCATCATTCAGGAAAAGCTTGCCTGAAGAGAAAGGTCTTTGCCTGTTTCCGGAAAGACAACAGAGATGGGGCAGTCCTGGCCTCTAGTGGGAGGGAGTTCCAGAGTCTGGGCACAGAGGTTAAGAAGGTGCTTTCATGGGTTTCCAGGAGACATACCTGTGAGGGTGGTGGGATTGGAGAAGGGCCTCTCCTGATGACCTTTATACCCAAGTCGGTTCATACTGTGAGATTCAATCTTTAAGGAAGCTAGGACCCAGGTCATTACAGTGCTTTGTAGGTCAAGATCAGCACCTTGAATTGTGCCAGATAGCTGATTGGCAGCCAGTGGAGCTGTTTTAATAGGGGTGTTATGTGGTCTCTTTACCCCACTCGAGTCAGCAGTCTGGCTGCTGCAATTTGAACCCATTGAAGTTTCCTGAGACTTTTCATTGGTAGTCCCACATAGAGCGCATTATAATAGTCTAGACGGGATGACACTAGGGTATGTGTTACTGTGGCCAGAGCTGGTTTCTCAAGAAAGAGGAGTAACTTGTGTACTAGCCTTAATTGTGCAAATGCGCTCCTAGATACCTATATCCTTGCACAGCTGGGCAGCAAGGTACCCTTAGCCTTTAATCTTTAGTCTTTTCTAACTGTGTTAAAAGGGAGACCGTCTTTTACATGAGGTCATTCTTAGTTTTATGTAATGTTTAACAGTAGTTGATGTTACTGATGGATTGTAGATCTTTTATTATCATGTTTCAGATAATTTGCAGTACGTATTTTAATGTGTGTTATCTAGAAAGAGGCATGCAGTAAAATCACTTGTTTCGTGTGTTCCCCTTTAATTTGAATCCTGATATTAAATCAAGACCTGGAGAAGTCTCCAGTCCACAGACTGGTCAGTACTAGGAGGTTTCACCAACTTGCCATCAGAAGAAAAAGGTGTTGCTAGAGCTGCCCCACACAGAAAAAAACAACAGCCAGCCAGCACCAAGGTCACCAAAGAAGCCTCCATTGCAATTGATTGGTCAGCATTGCTACTCTTGCCTGTGAGGGCAGCTTCAGTGGCACTGTGTTTACTGTAAACTGAGCTCCAATCCAACTCTTTCAGCAGTCAGGAGGTCTCCAAGTACTGGCTGGGATGGAAGACTTCATCTGCTTTAAAAATCGCATCAATGTGCACTTTTGAAAATCACATCAGTTTCATGGGAACTATAGTTGCGGCCTCTGCCTTTTTAAGGAGAAAGGCAAAGTAAACAAATTTTAAGTAAATAAATTCAATATATGATTTACATGTAAAATTTCTATGGTAACTATTGTACCTCAAAAACAATGTTGGGCCTCATTTGATGAACATTTAGAACAAATAGCCTTTAAATGTCTATTGGCAATAGTTTTGCTATTTTGATAGCATTTGATGAATCCTTTACAAATACCTCTTCATTGTAGAATCCACTACTTTCCTTCCAGTTCCTGGAAAGTGCTAGTTTTCCTAATTGAAATTATTTCTATTAACTGTCTGAAGATCAACTCATTTGTAACTGCCTGTAGTTATTTAGGATAGTTATCTGTAGACACGGAGTTTCATAAGAGAGGCAGGTCCTTATCTGGAATCAATATCTGCAATATGAGCTCATATAAATCTGCCATTACTGACTTATCATATGAAATTAATTCAAGATAAAGGACTCCATTATTGTGAACTCTTTTATAATTGAAACAAAGAAGCTCAACAGAAGTTGTGTTCTTAAGTATCTGCTGGCGTAGAATGAGTAAGCCATTTTATTCTGGCAAGCATTCTTTCCATTTGCAATCATTCTATCCATGGAAGCCACAGCAAGGGGAAACTGCATCCCTACATAATAAAAGGGGTCTTTGCCTACCGAGAACAGTTTTGCATGGAATAAAATGTAATTGTGTAGTTTTTCCCCAGTAAATGTACAAAGTCTGACTAGAAGTTGTATTGAAGAAAATAGAAGTTTTACCTCCAGTGTGGCCTAAGCAGCATTTAAGACTATAGACCTATAAACGGGTCTTTCAGCAGTGGTATATTTTGGTACTGCCAAACTATGCTGCTGGTTGTAAGAGCAGAATAGAGTCCAGTGGTAGTTATGGCACTATCCCATATGTAGCCATCAGGGCAATGTGAAAGCCACTGTTTGGCAGGAACAAAATGTAATCGTTCATGGAGGGAAAAAGTGATTCTACCATTTCAGAAGTACATAGCCCATTTGGTTTACTTGTCAGGACAGTTCTGCCTAGATAGATTAGCAAGAGATTTGCATTCCAATTGCTAAAGCATATTACCTGAGAGTTCAAGTTTGACATAATGCATAACAACTGATAATGCCTTACAATTGCAAGGTGTGGAGGAAGTAAAATATTGCCGCTGTTTATTTGTATGGCCACCATATCCCAGTCCAGGATATTAGGAAGAAAATAATTAGTGATGCATGAATTTCTTAATTTTGCAGAATATGTGTAGTTACATACTTAAATCAGACATTCATATAAATGCATTTCTAGATCATCTGTTTTTTTTTAACAGTGCTGGTTATTTGTTGCTTTTGTGTCGTATAACTTTCCATGAGAAACCTCTTCAGTTTCAGAAATGTCACACATCTTTAGCAATTAAGTTTCTGTCTTTTGTTAGCATTAATACTTTTAAAAAAATACAGTAAAGTCTAGGAATTTTTCCAATTTTTTGTTAATACTGGACTTAATTTTTTTCGCAATTCAGTATTGATATGTGGTACAGTAAATTCTGTTAGTTTATTATTTTCAAACATCTCTCAATATACTCAGTGTATACGGATCCTACTCTTCATGTTAAGCAATAAAGATTTAGTACTGTCCATCAGTAGTGGGTATTCTCAATTATTGTTGCAATGCATCTGACTCTCGATCTTTTAATGCACATTGAAAGAATCATAGAGCTTTCCTAGGTGTGCTATTTCTATATGTTGTTTTCCTTCTGTTACCCTAATTTTGTTTTGTATGTTTTTCTGTACCTCTCTGCATTTGATGTTATCTGGAGATAGGCACGAAATGAAAACATAGCATTTCATTTCATCTCATTTCATTATTCTTTTCGTTTTGTTTCATTATTAACAAAGTTTAAAAAGAAGTTTTGGAATGAAACAAAGCAAAATGATTCGTTATGCTATAAAATGGTTCCCCCGGATCCCAGAGCCACCAAATTTAGTGGGTAGCTTCCTTGGACTCTTCCCTGTAACCCCTCCAAATTTGGAGAGGTTTGAGGTTCAGGGGGCTGAGTTATTAAGCCCTCAAAGTTTAGAGGGCTTAAAATGCCATAATTTCCTCTTCCTCTTTTTCCATGGGAGGCACCTTGGAGTTTAATAACTCACCCCTGAACCCCACACCTCTCCAAATTTGGAGGGCTTAATAACTCGAATGAAATGAATGCATTCATTTCATCCTGGAATGTGTTCCGCCATTTTGTTACGTAATGAAATGATTTGTTATGTAATGAAACAGTGTTTTGTTTTTCATTTTGTGCCCATCTCTAATGTTATCTTAATTTTTCATCACTTCTGTTGCATCATTTTTGTTCCCTTTAATAAATCTTCAGTCGTCCATTTGGCATCTGTCATGCATTACCTTGTTCAGCCAGCTTCAGAAGAGGTCAAATACCTTGTAAAACTGGGGGAGGACAGTGTGGAAAGGCAATTTAGTGCCTCAATGGACAGTGTTGTTGTAGAAGCTTTTGGAAGAAGCTCAGTTGACAGGGAAGTGCCAGAAGATGAAGAAAGTGCAGTAGAGGCTCATTAGTCACAGAGAAAGCCATAGGTTGAAAAGATTAGAGTAAAAGCACAGCCAGCATTTCAAGGCTTGCTGGGTGTTAATTGGAAACAGCTGGACAGCAGGGAGAGGCTGACTAGGAGCTATATGTTTTGTGTATGCCACCAGCATAGCCATTATGGGGTACAACATGGATGTTCTCCTCTTATCTGTTGTTCTGTGTTGCCTGGCCAGATTCCCAGTACCTTGGGCACATGGGTAACTGATAATCTTACCTCTCTCTGTTCCCCATTATGAAGGTGATGGCTCCGTTTGGAAGGAACTAACAGTTAGACTCACAGACAACACTGACCTCTTGCTCTGTGATGGAGGACTGCCTTATGGCAATACAGCCTTGGCACGTGAAAACATATTGTCAGTTATCTGTGACAAGTTACAAAAAGGAGTAGGATTCCAGCCATTGTATACATTTAGATCAATTTTAATTTCTGCTTCTAACTTTAAAAATATTTTATTGAATTTGATATAAGCTGCAGCAATGAGAATGTTAAAATGGATCTCAACTCAGGGTAAGGTTTCACCTATCTACTGAACACTGATACCTCTAATTATAAGAATACCTAGTCTGGTGGTTGGAAATTTTTCTTCACCATATTGTTACATTTGTTCTCTATATTCATTCCATCTTCCTTGTCCATATTTTCCAGTCAAATCTCTGCAGACTGTTTTGCCCATCTTAGCATTAATGTTTGCTATTATGAAATTTGGCTGTTGTTTTTTCATATGTTTTGTAACAGCTCTGAATCCTTTATACAATGTTATGATTTCATCATCTTTATCAGCAGTGTTAGGAAGGCACTTATATGTTTATGGGTGTATAGCCACCCACTCTGGGTGGTTTACAACAAAACCAACAACAATAATAAATGAGTACATCATAAAACCATAACATAACACCAATAACAAAGACACATCACTCAATGAACAGCTATAAATAAAATAAGAATAGAAATAAAATTACTACCGTGGGAGGAAAATAAATAAATAAGTAGGCTGCCGGCAGCTAAGATGTTAATAAGCTGTTAAGGGATTAGTGGCTCAGAAAGCCCTGACTAAACAGCCATCTTTTAAATGATCTTTTAAAAGAGTCCAAGGATGAGCTAATCCGATCTCATGCAGAAGTTTATTCCACAAAGTAGGACCAATTACAAAGAAGGTGCGAGCTTTGGTTTTCTCCTTGGGTGCCTCTCTCATTGTAAATGTTCTTAAAGGCTCAGTCTGAGAAGAATCTTGAACCTGGTGCAGAAGCATACAGGTAGCCAATGCAAAGCAGCCAGAGTGGGGGAGATATGATCATTATGTCTCAATCCTGTCAGTAACCTGGCAACAACTTTTTACATGCAACAACTTTTTACATACAAATTTTTACTGAAGCTTCCACACCAGCCTCCAGGGCAGCCCCATGTAGAGACCATTGCAATAGCCAATAGAGCTGGGCACGAATGAACTTTTAATTCATTTTGTAATTCATTACCCTGTTTCCCTGAAAATAAGACCTCCCCCAAAAACAAGCCCTAGCAGGATTTCTATGCATTTGTTAAATATAAGTCCTACCCTGATAATAAAACCTAGTGATGGGCGTGGCTATGGTTGTGTGCAGGGCTGACATTCAAGCATATTATACTTAACAAAAGTAAGACATCCCCTGAAAATAAGCCCTAGTGTGTCTTCTTGAGAAAAAATAAATATAAGACAGTGTCTTATTTTCGGGGAAACACAATATTCATTTCGTTAGCTAACAAAATGAATAACGAACCAACCCATCAAAGAAAAAAGAAACAAAATGAAATGGAAATTTCTGTTTTGTTCGCTTTGTTTTTCATTACCCCTCCTACCTTGTCATCGCCACAGTCCTCCTGGCCCTGGAACTCGGAGGGGGAAGGTAGGCCTGTAGAGGCGCTGACCCCAAGCCAGCGCCTCAAAAAGACGCCGGTTGGGACTTTTAAAACAAGCAAACAAAATATACAGTATATATAAAATAAAATAAAATAAAATAAAAAGGAGCAGCGAGCCAGGCACAGGAGTGTGTGGTCGGCACTCTAAAACAAAGAAATAAATAAGAAAATAAAATGAGCACTGACCGGGCCCCTGGGGCCTCTGGTCGGCGCTAAAAAAAAAAAGCCCCTGCTGTCGCCACGGCGGTCAAGATCGCCTCCACCACCACCTGGTAAGTTGGACCTGAACCGGTTTGGTTCAGTTTGGGTTTGTACATTTTTTTTAATTCATACAAACCTGAACTGAACCAAGGGTGGGCCCGAAACAGAAGAACACAAACCATCGGTTTTCTGTTTCGTGCCCACCTCTAGTAGCTAACATTTTCCCCTACTGATTACAACTCCATAGTGTTGTCATACTGTGTTGTTGCCTGTACTTGGCCAATGCCAGGCTAACACACTTAACGTACACCAGGAATCTAGATGCTCATACTTTTTGTTTCTTTTAATCTGTTGTGTGCACACATTGTACATTGCAGTCTCCTAAAATAAGTTTCTACCTTGTGATTCTTAGCACTCTCTGGTTATCTAAAGACTGCTGGGGACTTCAGGCATTTCTCTGTTTCTCTCTTGCCATGACGAGTGTTTTAAGAATATAAAATATGATGATCCTCTGTTCCCTTCCACATCTCAGTGATGCAGCCGATTGCAATGGCTATGTGATCATTTTCCACAATAAAGCCAGACCAGCTTTTGGCCTCCAATTGGTACTCATGTTGCTTTTGTTCAAAGTCAAGCCAGAACTAAATGATGTAGTTCTTCAGGGCTCCCCAAGTCAGACTCTTCTGCAGAAAGTCATTAACTTTTCCAAAGGTCATGTTAATAATTAACTGCTACCCAGTAAATGCTGCCTGCCAAACTGAGCTTAGATATTGTCCCCCCTGTATTATTTAAGCCTCTATGCTGCTTAAACCAAGCTGTACTTAACAGAGCTATTTCAGTTCATCTTTGTTCATTGACAGTATAGATTAGTTGTTCCCACTCTTCCTAATGCTGCAACCCTTTAATGCTGTTCCTCATGTTGTGGTGACTCCTTGCCCTGCTTGGAAGAGGCCACAAGCCCCCTTTGGCAGGCCACTACCGCACGTGCCATAGAGAACTTCCCTCTACAGGCACCCTCAGCCAATTGCAGTCTCTGGTGCCATTGACTGACATCCACTCCAACCTATCAAGCTGTAACTTGGCAACAATTCCCTCTCCTCCTCCAGACTCAAGCAGTTTGTGCTTTTTTCTTCACTGGCTCATGGTGACCCCTGTGAAATTGTCTTTTGACCCCCATGTTAGGAACCGCTGGTATAGATTCTTGCACTTTTGCTTGTGGTTCTGTTTCTTTTGTCGTTGTGATTTGTCTTTTACAGGAATACTCTGTACTGCCTTTTTCTGTTTTCAAGATTTTTTTTCACAATTCTGACTTCTTCGTTTTAGCCAATGTGAATAGCGTAACTGATGAAAAATTGTAGAGTTTCTGTAGTAATTTGCAAAATTGACCCAATGCCTCAGAGAGGAACTAGAAGGAACTTGGATAAGATGCCACTTCTGTAGTGGTAGTGAAGAAGGAGCTGCATCTGTCTTTGAACCCTTCTATTTGTTTGATCCTAGGGTACTTCGTTTGTGAGGAGCAGGGGTCTGCAGAATTATTAATTCTGTTACCATCCTCCAGCTGATGCAATTGATTCTCCTCCAATTGGGGTCACCAGTTTGTCTGCACAAACACATCCTAGCTTGGCTGGTAAAGGGTAGCAAGGCTTTGGAAATTGAGGGCAAGTAACTAATTGATACCCTCCAGCCCCACTTAGCATTGTATAGTATTTCCTCTCATCTTTCCATTTCAGTTTTCTTTGTTGCCATTGTGAATCTTCTGCCATGAAAAGTTTCTAAACATAAAGCAGCCATTTTACAATTAAGAACAAAGCACAAAATGGCTGAATAGCCCCACTCCTTCACAAATCCTCCCAAAATATCTTATTCTGCACAGGAATTTATCCTAAAATATCCATGTAAATTTCAACTCCAGCACAACATTTTTCACATGTATTTCTCAATGGGGTTCCAAAAGCAGGTATTTAAAAAAAAGCATATTACTGGTAGGAGGCATGACGTTTCAAATGGACTGTTAATGAGTAGATAATTCATCCTGCTGAGATGAAGGAACATTTGCTTACAGCAAGGGAAGGGCATGCATATGATGTTTCTGCAAAGCAAATATTTCATCTTGATTTGAAATAAGCTGCTTCCACAGAGTAGTGAATATTTTCAGCTTCATGAAGTAAATTGTTTTAAGTCAGTGTATATGTACACCTAACTTAAACTGGACAAGGCCTTAGATATATGGCTTGCCTCTGCACAGTATCGTATCTAAATGAGCAGTTTTGGCAGCTTGGGGGCAAGTAGCATCATTCCTTACCTGCATCACAGCTAGGCTCCACACTGTTTTTCTTGAGGGAAGGGACATGGCTACCCCATAATGCCACTGCAGTCTCAGTTTTCTCTTCCTTCTTGGGCATGTGATGCGGGGGGTGCATATCGAAGCTGTGAGAGTCCTTACCATCGCCTACAAGTAATATTTGAACTGCAGATCTGGACGGGACCCTATGGAATGTTTTAAGGGTGACACTTTGCTTCCTGCTGAAAGCCTTTGAGAGCGCTCATGGAAGTGAACAGAACAGGAATAAGTGCTGAATAAGTCTTGGCATTTGTTTTTCCGACACTCTCCAGTCATTTCACTTCTAAATGAGGCACACTCCAAATGCTGGGGCTATGTGGCAAAACCCTGGATTGTGCCTTGATTTCCCCTTTCCCTCTATATACCGTGCTCTTTGATTAATTTCTAGTACTGGATAAATAACCTGGAGTCAACAGTTGATCTATGAAGAAGTAGACACCGTGTTCATTTTCATTCAATACATATTAATCCGCTCTCAAGTTGCTTTCCTGGCTTTGGTCTCTTTCCTGTTATATATTGACTCACAGGACTGCAATTAATCTGCCTGCATAAAATCACTTTACTGTGTTTGGCTGGTAATCCTTTTGAAAATCAGGGCACAATCTGTGCTTTTTCATGAGGGAAGATCCAGCTCCTCTTTTTCCTATTAGGAGCGTCCTCCCACTTTTACCTTGCCTTTTTCAAAATATGAACCACAACAACACCCTGTTTTCTGAAAGGAACTGCAGTCTCTCAAGGGCAGTCTAGTGCTCAGACAAATGGAATAAATTTCTCATGTGCTGTGAAGGAATAATTACAGCTGGCTCATATCTGCACTGCTACAGGCAATCTAGCTTCCTAATATAATTATTACCAATATACTACAACAGGGGCCACAGGCTAGTTCCCAGATAAAGAAAACATCTAACAGAATTTTCAAGATATGTGACAGAGGGACTCCAACGTAGAATTGTTGGTAGATTGTTTTCTCAGCTAGTGGTTGATTGGTATAACTTGAGGTAGGCCTTGTAATTTAAAAATTGCGCTTTTCAAGTGCATGGTCTGTTCCCTACTGTGAAAAGTGTTTGCTAACACAGCTGAGGTCATCTTGCACAACCTCCAGAATATCCTTTCCTCTTTTCTCATTGAGAAGACAGAATGTGAACTTTAAATGGCCTTTCTATTGATCAGAAAATTTAAATACAAGCACCAAGTACTGGAATATGAATTTTTAATTCATTATCACAGAGAAATGTGTGTGTGTGTGTGTGGGGATTTTAAACATCCAGATATAACAAGTACAGTGGACCCTTGTATAACAAACAGCTTGTATAACATAAAATTTGTACAACATAAAAATTCCGGAGATAGGGGAAATTTGCTTAACATAATCGCCTATGGGGAGAATCTGTACAACATAAAAATGGGATCACTCTGTTTTCAATGCATTCCTATGTGAATTTGTATAAAGGAAAATTTGCTTAACATAATTTCATTTGGAATGAATTAATTCCTTTATACAAGGTACCACTGTATACAGGAAATATATTTGTACCATTATAAACTGTATTCAGACATTGTAATCAGTCCAGACATAATCATGTAGAAGAAGAGAGCAAACACAAGATTTCCAGGGACATTAAATAGGTAGATATTCCTGTACTACTGCTTCACCTGTCTTGGGCAGCCCCCCCCCTCCTGTATGCCTTTATTCTACCTACACTAGATTGATAATTACAGTATTTTCCTTCCGGCTGAAGAAAGGGGGAAAGTAGTATGCAATTCTGCTTTCTCTGTTGCTTGTTGGTAGCTTCCATCAATCATGGATTCCATCTCTTTGAGTGACGAAGCTGTTTGGATGAGCAGTGAAACATTTCAGTCTCTCAAGAAAAGAAGTTCAGTTGCCATCACTCAACTTCTAGATAAACTCACCTGGATGACTGAGGATCTTCACAGACATATCTCTTTAAGTCTTTCTGATAACAGGATATGATCCACTATTTTCTTAAGCTTATTGACACCAGATTTCCTAAAGTACTTATTATGTCATTCTTAGCTTCCCATTTTCTCGATACAGTGGTACCTTCTATAAAGGAATTAATTTGTTCCAAATGAAGTTATGTTAAGCAAGTTTTCCCATAGGGATGCATTGAAAACAGAGTAATCCCTAATCGTGACCAGATTCGCCCCATAGGTGATTCTCTTAAGCAAATTTGCCCCATCTCCAGAAGTTTTTATGTTGTACAGATTTTATGTTTTACAAACCGTTTGTTATACAAGTGTCCACTTTATATCAAATCCTAAGAGGGTTTTGGTCACTTGTACCAAATGTTCCCACTATTTCCACCTCTTTGGCCAGTTTAGCAACAGCTGATATTTTTGTTGCTTTTTCTACTTGCTTGAATATAAAGTTGTTAGCAAAACATGACAAATTAGTTGGTCTTCACAGTCTTTGCTGAGTTGGACTATATATTTCCTCTTCAAATATTTGGCAATCTGATCTAGGAGGACATTATTCATTTAGGTCTGTTCTAGCTTCCATGGTGATGTCATTGTTTTTTTCTCTCTCCATTGATTTTTACCTAAACGTTATTTGCCAGTGTTGCATGCTCCAACACATGGATCTCTCCACAGTTGTACACATTTGTTGCATGCAGTGCATTTCTTGTTCTGTTCCTGTTTAGTTTATTCCTTTTCCATAAGTTATGTCTCTTAGTCTCTGCATTCCATCCATGAGTCTTAGAACATTCCAGTAGCGCCTCTCACCACACCATCAACACTGACAAAGTAGACATAGTCTATATGCCATCCCAAACGTGTTGTTTGGGCCACCTGTCACGCTATCTAGAATAGCAGGGCCAGTCCTCCTTTACCTCATATCATGAATTAAATTTGCTTCTAAGGCTAGTTCTTCATGTTCAGGTTCTACTTCAGCTCCAATGAAAATCTTAGTTCATTCATTCTTAACAATCATTATTTCTATTAAGATGTTCTTACTTTGTAAAGCATTCTGAAATCTAATGACAAAAGGCATTGTGCAAATTACTAAATGCATGCCAATATATCATTTAAAAACTGAATTTGTGATATGATGATGATTTACTTCCAACCACTTAACAAATCTGCAGTTTCAGTTTGTTTAATCTGAAGAATCATCCAAACTTTGCAGTTAGTAGGTTTGCATTAGACCATAGTTAATGCTGTATCTGTTAACTGAAATAGGTGAAGTCTCTTCATTTTCTGAAATATCCTTTAGCAATCAATAGCATTGGAAAAACCTTGCATGCCTTATGGGTTGTTGTATGTGGTTTTGGTACTTGGATCTTGAAATGTGATATTTCTGGTACTATATAAAGATTTAGGAGAGTATGATTTTGTTAGCTCTGTTGGTTTTCTTGACTCCTGTTTATACAAGATCCCTAAATTTTACTATGACCAAGATATTTCTTGTCGTATGCAACATTTTTCTGTTGATTATCTGAAAATAAATTTTGATAAACATCTAGAATAAAATTTATTATTTTGTTAAAACTATAACAAAATAAAGAGAAAGAAAAGTGGGGTGTGAAATATATTAAAAGAAGGAAAGCGCATTACCATGATATTAACAAGGATTGTATTAATGTAAGCAGTTCATATATTCAGGAAAATGACTAAACAGAAAGAAGGACTGTAGGATACATATTCAAATATGGATATGAAGCATGAGATCTTTAGATTAGCGAGTGATAGAGAATGAATGTTTATCTTTCCTAGCATAAAGCAGACGTTTTTTTTGCTAATGTAAGAGCTCAAAAATCTATTTATGCCATCCCTTTGTTAGACTTCAGATTACAGGAATGTAATTTAAAAGAACATTAACCTCTGCAAATACCAAAGATTGATCTAAAACAAAATTAAAGCAAATCATAACTTCTGATCAAGAATAATCCACTATGAGGAACAACCATATCATGTACCTCAAAGAGACATATTATACTATCAACATCTGGCTGAACTAAACAACTTCTTCTTAAAAACACACACTTAATTTTATCTTGTGATTAGAGAGCAAGGAACTTGCCATTAATTATGTTCTATGAGGAACATTTGCTCTAATTCTCTGGAATGCTGTATGGGTGCTCTGATCCCTATGTGCCGGGTTGCCATCACAACCGGAAGCCATATCATTGTGTGTGCCCGATTTTAGAGGAAATGTCTATTAAGCATTCTAATTCTTCATTCAGTTTATCTCTGTGGTCTTTAATATTGTATTTGTTTTGTTCTGACTAAATTTTACAAACTACTATATTATAGTTTAGGTTTCTCAGAATATCCACTTAATTCCTTTGGCAGTATAGCAGATGCTAAAATGCTCAAATTTGTAGTAATTGCAAATAGCGCCATTAAGTCTTAGCTGGTAAGTATATAATCTCTAATACTGAAAGGTACAAATTCTGCTTCTAAACCTGCTAGCTGGTTTGAATATGTATTACATATTCAACTTGCTTTTTACAATTTGCATAGATTGCATAGTCTTCTAGATTACCCTATTAGGTTGAGTTTGCATGAGCGTATGAGTGAAATTGTTCATTGACATCACATACAAAAATGTATGGCCATTTTTTGCACTGAAATCCAGGTTTGGGCAGTGCCTTTGTTGAATCACTAAAAAGTTAAGAATAAAATGAGTTTTCAAGTTCTCTTAATTTCTTCCTCAGTTGTAATCAATATAAAATGGTTTAATTGTCAAGGTCAAGGATGTGACACCTCTGATACACACAGAAGCCAGATAAATGACCTATTTGTGAATTGTGATCCAATATAGATGTTACCCAGTCTTGGACTTTGTTGCTGTAGTTTGCATAAGAACGTACAGCAAGTATTTGCTGCTGAAATGCCAGGTGGATGTACACCTTTACTTTTGTACACACAGCTCCTAAATACCATTCATCCAAATAGGATTGTGAAACAGAGAGGGTGTTTTTTTTAAAAAAAAGCAGGTTTCAATGTGTATGAGACAAAATATATGCTTTGTGATACAAACAGCCATTTGAAAATTTAAATCCTCTTCCAAAAACTGGCAATTGTGTACGGGATTTGCTTCCTATATTAACTACCCACAATACATTTGTCTTTCTGTTACATTTTTAAAATAGTACTTAGGAAATTTATTTATTTATTTATTTATTTATTTATTTATTTATCATCCTCTTCTTTGACCCCAAGAAAAACCCATGACATTCAAAATGCCTTTCTCATATAGTTTCAGCAGGCAATACATTTAGTGAAATTCAAATGTGTATACTACTTTGAGTCCTTATATCTCTTATTTGTTCTTCTTTTCTTACTGCTTCTGCTTATCTTAATAGTACCGTATTCAGTTTTCCAGTACGTTTGTCTTCTTATTGTATGTCCAAGTACTGTATAATGGTTTCAGTTTAATCATTTAATCATTTAGTATTTATTATAATAATTGTATCCATTTCAAGTTAATTCTGAGTTGTGGCTACCCTTTTCCAGGTGCTCTAAATAGACAGTACTCAGAATTGGTTTGCCATTCCCTTCTGCTGATGTCCTGGGCCTGTGCAGCTTGCCCAAGGCCACACAGGCTGGCCGTTTTGCAATGCAGAGCAGGGACCTGAATTCCCAACCTCTTCTCTGCTGTCAAATCCTTAATTTATTGGGTTATAGTGTTTATTATGGATATGAAAATATCTCTGATTTGATTTCATTGTGTTTCCTCAAGCTGGATCTTCTTCCCATCCTTGTTTCATGTCAAATTCTAAGACTTGAGCATGAAAATCCCCCCCCCCAACACACACATTTTTCCTGAAATACTGTGCAAGTTTATTTAAACATGGTACCTAATATACACATCTCCCCATTGATTAAAGTGTGTTCATTCAGATTTCTTTGCATTTTAGCTACTCATATATGTTATACATAGCACATTGTTTTGCTGGGATTTTATTTTGCTGGAACTCCTCATAGGCATTCAAAATGTGAGATTCTTGAAATGATGTCACACAGTGAGTCTAGGGAGATATGAAAACACTGCTTTGGTCAGGTATTGTCTTTCATACCACATACTCACGTATGGTAGCCCTTTGTGGACATATCTAGAAATAAATTCCTGCTGCTTGGTGGACTTTTTACTTAGCATAATTAATGCAGTACTACCAGCGTTTCCGATTCTGCTGGAGAAACACTGCATGCTGCTGGAAAATAGATGGCACACACCCCACTGGGAATTCTGCCCAATTTTATTTCTTTACTTTGCTTTCAACATAGCTTCTCTTTCTTGCTAAAGTGATATATGTAGTGTTGGTATCATGGGGATAAACTGAGGGATAAAAACCACTTACCTCCCAACTGTCTGTCTTTGGGTCCATTAGGTCAGATTTCCTCTGCTGGTTTAGTTGTGTTTATAGTGTTCGCAGCTTGAACTAGTGTTAAAATAGATTTAACTTTTGAAGAACCAACAGCCATTCTATACCATCGTGAGTGTTTGGATTTGGCAGGGAACAAGGGGAAAGAGCCTTGCTATGCCAAGTGGCTGGAGTTTTTAAGACTCTGCAAAAAGTATATGTGATGAGTGAACAACATGGTATTAATAGCCTTTAACAGTTTGGTATCTCAGTACTTCTTGGACTTGGAAAGTCTGTCTCACAAATCAGGTACCTGTTTGACCTACTCAAGTTGCTAAAAGGGGTCACCCCAAGGGAAGTCAAAAAGAGACAACAAGGAATTGGGTTTTCTGTGTGCCCCCCCCCAATCTTTAGAATAAACGTCTGGTTGAGACACCAAGCTCTTTTTCTCCTGGTATTCAGGAAATTAATTAAGACAGAATTATATAAAGATATCTTCAATAACTTCTCCCATGGATGCTGGTGCAGTAATATTATTTCTTCTCTCTTCTTGTGCTTTTTATTGACATGGAAGGTTCATAAGAGGCCTCAGGGGAGTTGTGTTTCCCAAGATACATTGCATTATCCCATAGGAGAAACAGAGCACCCAGTGTTGAGTTCGTGTGGTGAAATGAATCAAGGGTTGGGTTAAGACTCAAAAAAATCTAAATCCACTCAACCATGTAGCTCTTTGGGAGGGTTTGGGCCAGTCACACACTGTGTACAATTAGAAAGGAACAACCATCCATAACACCTTGACACGTTGACATCATTGAAGAAAATCATGGTGTGAATGTGTGAAGTAAATCAAGTGAGTCAGAGAGAGAGAGAGAGAGAGAGAGAGAGAGAGAGAGAGAGAGAGAGAGA
>JAHTLZ010003526.1:10391258-10408576 GCA_023846285.1 Phrynocephalus versicolor | reverse complement strand
GGGTTAATTCTCTCTTCCTACCACAATACAACAAATGCATGTTTCAAATGTCAGTGTCTTTATATTCAGTGTTCATTTGTAGCTCTAGCTATTGAGGACATTCCCTATTTTCGTTGCTAGTTTGATAAATCAGTATAAAATTACCATTTGCGAAATAATTTGGGAGCAAGACCTGTTAGCATTTCTTTGTGTCATTTCCCTGTGTTCTTTTCCTTGTCCAAGGTTTCTATTTATTTTTATATTATTTATTTTTTGAATATTCTTACCCCTTGGAAAAGGACCCTAAGGAATCAATGGAATCATCCGTCAAAGAGGTGGGAAACTTCCCTAG
Source organism: Phrynocephalus versicolor (assembly GCA_023846285.1). NCBI lineage: Eukaryota > Metazoa > Chordata > Lepidosauria > Squamata > Agamidae > Phrynocephalus > Phrynocephalus versicolor. The sequence goes on along the minus strand of JAHTLZ010003526.1, from coordinate 10,408,245 downwards.
GGCAGCTACAAAACCATCTAGATCCACCAACCTTCTCGGACGAGTTGCCTTTGTCTGACTTCCACCATTGCCCAGGCTATGAGCTCCAGTGAGCCTAAAGTGCACCAGATAATGGTCTGTCCATGACAATGAGACTGCAGAAAGTTCCTTTAACCCCAAGGTCACCAACATCCATACCAGGGAAGAAGACCAGGTCTAAGGTGTGGCCTACAGAATGAGTAGGGGCAAACACCATTTGAGATAGACCCATGGTTGTCATGGAGGTCATGAAGTCTTCAGAAACCCCTGACAGAGCTGCCTCAGCATGGATGTTAAAGTCCCCTAGCATGAAGAGCTGGGGGGGTGTTCCAGTATCACCCCTGAAATCAGTTCAGTTAGTTGAGGTAGGGAAGTTGTTGTGCCTCAGGGAAGGCAGTATACCAAGTCAATTCCTATCTTCTCCCTGGCTCCTGTTTTTCGGAACATACATTGAAATCCAGGGAACTGGAATGTGACATCTAGTAAGAGGGATGGAGTTGCAATAGACTATTGCCACTCTATCACCGTACTCCCTGGTTCTTGATGTTCAGACTCTGAAGGAGGGTGGATGTATCTCATCTATAGCACATGGTTAGAAATGAATGTGTGAAAGCTAGTACACCACGACGCAGCATACAAACAGCAATTTCACATTCCGCAGCTTTTGAGGTATATTTGAATTGAAACATCGGGTTATGAAAGAAATATGTTTTTCAAATAAATCAATGGGGTTTCAAACACTCGTTTTGAATAAAAGAGGCATCAAGTTGATAATAAACAAATTATATCTGCACCCTCACCTACATCAATCAACACCACTTCTCTATAATTCACCACAATCACCCCTTATTCCCAGTCCCTTCAACCTGGTTTCCATGTCCTTGCACCAAATCCCAAAGCAAAAAGTAAAGCTATATTATAGAAAATTAAATAGTAACCTATATAAGGAAAAGTGGAAGAGAAGAAAAAAATCAGGAAGGGCGAAAATGTACATCCAAGACTTTCTGTGCCTAGTTATTTGACAGATATATATGGGTCAGTCATGTATATTTTGCTCATAGTCATCATCTCAGTTCCAAAAAGATTAGGGAAGGGGCTCCTGTGTGGTGCATTCTCTTACTTGACAATAATAGACCAAAGTCACCTTTAATACATATTTGAAAGTGGGTGTGATTCAACAGTGATTCTATGATTTTATTTGAGAGCAGGTAAAGTATATTTTCAGTATTTCCCTGTTTTCTGTGTTGGAGTATTTGTCTTCACAGCTTTAAATTTATATCTTGTTTCTCCATCATACTAGGGGGGATTGAATAGCAAGACCTTGTTTTTTTATTTATAGATATATACCTCATTTGCTTCTAAACTTCCTTCCTTCTTTCCTTCCTTCCTTCCTTCCTTCCTCCCTTCCCTGCAAATTCTATTCTAAGTGTAGTATATATTAGTATATATTATATATTTAATCTTTTCTCTCTCTCTCCCCCTCATTTTTTCCCAGGTTCCAATTATGTGAGTCCTCGTCCTGCTCATGCCAACATGAATGCCAATGCAGCTGCAGGGCTTGCACCTGAGCATATCCCTACTCCAGGTGCGGCTCTCTCCTGGCAGGCTGCTATCGATGCTGCCAGACAGGCCAAATTGATGGGTGCTGCTGGCAATGCAACAATATCCACCGCTAGTTCCACGCAGAGGAAGCGGCAGCTGTATGGGAAACAGAAAAAACAGGGTACCACCACAGCTACACGGCCTCCCCGGGCATTGCTATGTTTAACACTGAAAAATCCCATTCGGAGGGCATGCATCAGTATTGTTGAATGGAAATATCCTTTTTTTCGTATAGTGACGTGGAAACCAGATTTGATTTCCAAATGTGAATAAATATGTATAAGTTCTCAGGAAAGCACTAAGTGGAATCACTTTCAGCTGGAGGAACAACCTGTGATTGGTCTCTGCTTAGACTTCCCAAAGCATGGGGCATTTTTATAAACAGAGAAGTAAGTTATAAGTGTTTCAATAGAGCAGGAAAGAATAACTTGTATCCTATATTGATCCTTCTCTGCATAACAAAAGGGACTATCACTCTTTCTGCCAGTTAAAGCTACTAAAAAGCTACTAAAAAGAAACATGAACCCTCTCAATTCAATATTTGAAAACTGGAATGGAAAAGTAAACCCAAGCAATCACCACATTTATTTATTTATTTATTTATTTATTTATTTATTTATTTATTTATTTATTATATACCGCCCATCTTCCCAAAGGAACTCTGGGCGGTTTACAACATGGATACAAATGAGGAAAACAATAATACAAAACAGCGATAATAATAGACAAGCAGCATCAGCATAAACTAATAATATAAGAAAAGAAGCCACGAAAGCCACTAAAGCCACATGTAACTCATCAGATGTAAATCACTATATCAATATATGATGTTGTAATATAGTCATAATTTTACATTGATCTATGTAGCTTGATTCATTAAGTGGTGCAGCCACATCAGATAAACAAAATGTGGTAAGCATAGTTGCATGCATCTATCGGTTGTACTACTCTAACTGTTAGGAAGTTTTTCATGATATTCAGCCTAAATCTGGCGTCCTGTAACTTGAGCCCATTATTACATCCCTCCACTCTTGAATGACTGAGAACAGGTCCTGCCACTACTATGCATTATATTTCAAGTGTATTTGAAAAGTGTTACCCTGTTTCCTCTCAGTCTTCTTTTCCAATGGTGAAACATGCCGAAAATCTTTCCCTCTTTCTTCCTAGGGACTGTCTTCACTCAACCCAGTGTTGAAGCCTATCAAGATATTTTTGAATTTTTCCTTGTTCGTTTTGAACTTTGTTTCTGCATTCCAGGATATTAGCTATCTATTCCACCCAACTTTGTGTCGTGCATACATTTGAAAAATCATTCCCTGCACCACCTCAATGGAGTCATTAATAGAATTTCTGAAGCGCACCAGGGGCCAGGACTGAGCCTTATGATACACCACTTATTATCTCCTCCCAGTTTGAGGAGAATGCCATTCATAATCACTCACTGAGTATGATTCTGTAGTCAACTGTATGTCCACCTGACAGTTGTTCTATCCACGCCTAGTTAGCTTGCTAATCAGAGTATCATGGGGGACTTTCTCAAAAGCTTTACTGAAGTTAAGATATATTATGTCTGCTGCAGTTCCATCATCTACCAGGGAGGTTATCCAGGCAGAAAAATGAGATAAAATTAGTACAGCAGAACCCGTTCCTAACAAAGCAATGTTGGCTTCTAGTTATTTCTGCATTGTTCTCAAGGTTCTTGCAGAATGCCTACTTTATGATCTGCTCCAGAATTTTCCCTGGGGTTGATGTTCAGGCTGACTACTCTGCAGTTTCCAGGTTCATCCTTCGTGCCCTTTTCAAATATAAAGAAAATCTTGACCATTCTCAAATCAGTTTGGTCTCCCCTTCCACCCCACATCTTCCACTTTTTTCTTGTTGGTATTGTTTGTAGTTCTGCCTTGAGAAATTCCTTTGCTTGTTTGCTTTGTCCGGGAGGAAGTTTTCAGATTCTGAGATAGTGTACTTTCCATGACAATCCTCCTAAGTTAACATGCCAGGCCCCTGGCCCCTTCTACATTTTAGCTATGCATCATCTCCAACTCTTCACCTTTCTGTGCATTACATCCCTGTAGCTCCTCCTGCCGTGCAGTTCTCTGACAACCAGAAATGAGTGCTGTGTGGGGTTATGGTCTTTAGGGAGGTAAGGGGTCAGCTTGTTTTATCTTTAAAGCATCCCTCAGATTATGAATATTATCTGCATAAAGCAGAACCAGATTGAAATAGAGGGTTTTCAGGCTGTCCTGCTATCAGATGACATCTCTGGCTTCAGTGAGTTCTCTCAAAGAAGTTTGGAGAGACAAATAAAAAATGGATAACAACAGAGCACTGAAATCCCACTGGTTGCAAGAAAAAAATATTTTCAAGATGGGGAAGAGATAAACATAGGATTGTCAGTAAAGGGTTCAATGATATCCTCTGGGTTCTCTCTGTCCTTTCTTTTTCTCTCCCTGCCTTCCCCAAAAGCTGGCTTTTTTTATCCATTAGATTTATTTTATTGCTTACCCTTCCCATTACAGGAGCTCAGAATTTTGCCATACAGTGATGGACTACTTACTTGGGGGTGAGGTGTGTGTGTGTGTGTGTGGGGGTGTCAGTGTTCTTATTGCTTTACTATCTTGGCACCTCAGCAGCCAATGCATCTTTCAGTAGAGTATAGAAATGGAGGCCTGATAAATGTATGAGAATGGTGGTGGCAGATCAGATTGATTCTCAGGCTGCACTGATGTGATCTGGAAGAAACAGAGCAGTGCAGTTAAATCAGTCTCTAAGGAATGACAGTTCTTTCTGATAATGCACAATGAAAAAAACATTTGCTTTTCTCCCAGTGACTCATCTCGGGTAGGAAAATCCTGAGCCAGATCACATGTTTACACATACTGTGGGTTTGCTGCTAACATTTGCGTTCCTTTCTTATTCTATTAACATCTGCCTTAATGACCATTATGATAATGAAGGATGAGATCTTATCACTTCCTAAGTCCTAGTGATAGAATACTTGCTATTAGGTCCTTGTCTGTGAAGATTTTCAGTCATCCAGGTGAGGTTATCAGGAAGTTGAGTCATGGCAACTGGACTTCTTTTCTTGAGAGATCAAAATGTTTCGCTACTCATCTAAGCAGCTTAGTCAGTCTGAGGGAAGTTAGTGCCAAGACCTCCCATTTATAATTCACTTTGATTTCACATCACCCTGGTCTGAATAGGCTCATTAGGTGGACATTAGGTCCCCATTAGGCCCACATAATCTGTTCATTAACAGATTGGCCAATATGTCCTTATATTTATTCCTTTTCAGAATAACTTTTCAGGCTGTGCTGAGGTTAAATACTAGATGACTCCCTCATTCCATATACAATAATTATCCAGGCTGCTTATTAAATCTTACCTTGCCACTGGGCAGAGTCAACACACATCCGCTTCATTTTAAGGGAGCAGGTTAGCTTTAAAAGCACAAGACAGGGCAGTGACAGACTCTGTCTAATGGTACATTTGGCCCAGCAATGGACTTCCAAAACAGTGGGTAGGTCTATCATCATGCTGGCAGTCTTCTTCAGGGATATTGGGCTAGTCATACTTTTGGAGACAGATTGGTAGATCATATGACATTATGAAAGGAGGGGGATTCATTTTGTCTCCGGAGTGTTGAACCCTTACAAATACACCCCTGGAGAGTCAATAAGCGGGTTGTGACAGCAATAGTTCTCTTCAGCACTTCTTACTTGCAAGATGTGTGCAGATTTGTGGTTTTGGAATCTAATTCTGCTTCTTGTAAGCTGAAAACACAAAACTGCACCTCTACCACATAAAAGTGCATATTAATACTGGAAGAAGGTGTATATATAGCTGTTAAAAGAGTACAGTTAACCCTTGTATAACAAACAGCTTGTATAACATAAAATGTGTACAACATAAAAAATTCCAGAGATAGGGGAAATTTGCTTAACATAATCACCTATGGGGTGAATCCGTACAACATAAAAATGGGATTACTCTATTTTAAATGCATTCCTGTGGGAGATTTGTATATAGGAAAATTTGCTTAACGTAATTTCATTTGGAACGAATTAATTCCTTTATACAAGGTACCACTGTATATTGCAGTATTTTAATAGTTCTAAAACCCAGTCAGAGTGAAATCATTTCCATCAGTTTGGTCATTCATTCCCTTACTTCTCAGACAATGTACTGAAAAGAAATCTACTCAACTCCTTTAAAAGTTGTTCCTACAAGGAATTAAAAATTTATCAGCCACTTAAATAAAAAGCACAATTGACTGAACAGAGATTCAGTCCTTACAATAGCCTGTGCAAGTCAACATAAAATTGTGAATAGGGCACTAGCAGTCTGAAACAACTGGAACAAAATGTCCATCTGTAATGAGAACCTAATTGCTCTTTCTATAGCTGAGGATGGCCTACTTTCCCATATTTCAATGTTATCATAAACCACCCTGTAGAAATTAAAACTTGCATAGTCATTTGCAATTAGGTGCTCATTATATATTTCCTGTTCTCTGAGGCCAACAAAGTAGTAATTATCTCTGTCTTAAATGATTATATTCTCACTGCACATACAAACTCGTATTGGAAATACCACTACATAAGGGTGACTTGACCTGGAAAAGGTTAGTAAGATGGTTCCTACTTTATGTAATAGTGTATTTATTTTTTGCTGATGATATTGGGATGGTGAAAATTTCCAGATTTCTAGGTAATTACTTTGCTTTCTGAAGATCCATAGAATTTTCTCTTCAGAGTTTCAGAGATACTGTTTTCATCTGTAAATGAGCTTACGATATGCTGTGCCATACCATGCTATGTATATAGAAATTTCCATGCTCCCACAGTGCTGTAAATTGAGTTCGAACATTTTTCAGTGGCAATTTTGTTGCAATCGCTCATCTGTACCGTGGGAGCAGATCAAATGTAAGGGCAAGAAACAGCACAAAGCAGGGCGGATGTATATTTTAATTATCCTTAATAAGAAGAATATGTTACATGTGACTGTCATTATTCAACTAGCTAGCCTCCCCAAACTTTCCCTTCCATTATATACCACCGCTTCACTGACAAATAGAACATTTCTGAGGGAAATCTGCCATTTTGGTGCCTCTATAAAGTTCTTGCATTTGCCCAAAAGAGGAACTGAAGGCATGGGAATGAGTCAGAGAGAGAGTCTTGTTCACAGTGCAGTACTGTCCATCAGCTTATCAAGAGTAGCAGGGTTGTGTGATGGCAACAGGAACCAATATTACAGCAAGCATGTATCCATAAAGTCATTACACTTTATGTCACTATCTTCCCAATCCTCTCAAAATGCAAAAACGGACTTTTAACAGATTTCCCCCCTCTTTGGATAATTCTGATCACAATACTGCAAGAAGCACAAGATAAAACCTATTCTGAGGAAATTCGTGTATTTTAAAATAAACATTTATAATTGAAATATTTGGGGGTCTTAAACAAAACAGGCTTTCACTTGTTTAAAACAGCTATTTATTCAACCTCCGAAGAGTGAATAAGTAATACACAGGCACATGTACACGCCATCTCCCTTCTAAGATTAGCGAGAAAATTAAGATTAGGATGAAATGTACATTAAAATAAACCCTTGCATGAAATGGTGAAGATCCTAGCGTTTCTTGGAATGTGTCTTTTATGCATTTCTTTTCAAAATGTGACAAAAGATGGTTGAAAAATGTTAAACCATGATGCAGAAAGATTTGGGAAATATTTTCTTAAATGATAGGAATAATAGTTATTTGAAAGTAATACAGATGCAGTAACATCAAGAGATTGTTTATGGCGGGTTTTCAGATAAATAATTGAAAGGCTCAAGAAATACACTGAAAAGTTAATCTAAATAAAGAAAAAAAACTTTTAAGCAATTTTGTTTACTCTGGCGCACGACTGGCCTACTGTGCCTTTGACATATTAGGGAGAAACTTGGCTAGGAGGGCTGAAGCACTTTGAAAGGCGTATGTTTCTCTTCAAAGGGGGATTATGAATGTCTTCTTTAAATAGAATTCTTTAAAATCCTTTTTTTCCTCCCAAGACAATGTGTGTCTATAATTTTTTTTTTTGGGGGGGGGAAACCCAACAACTTTCCTTAACTCCATTCCTCAGACCATTTGAAATTATTATTTTACTGACTATTTTTGCCAATTGTGTGGCCTTAGCTATCTATATCCCTTTTCCAGAAGATGATTCCAATGCTACCAATTCCAATCTGGTAAGTTCATGTTTTTGCTCACTTCTCCGTTATTCTATTTTTGCTATCTGTTCTGTTTGTTACTGCCAGTAAGTCTTGTTCAGGAAGTTGTTCAGTGGCGAGGAATAAAGAACTCAATACTCAATACTCTTACTGCTCTGATCAAATGGAACAATTAAAACCTCACTTTGTGTTACTTTCCAGTATACAGAATTTACCAGTAGAGGTTTTTGAAACATTGGAGGTGGAAGCCATTATTTTACTCACTCCAGGCTGGGGTGGAATGAAGCTGAAGGAATGGATTTTGAAAATTTCAACCAAGGGGTAGATTTGGAAAATAATAATTGCATTTCCTGAACATAGGCAGCTGAATATGTGTCACAATTCTTGATACGTTGGCCACAGTGATAAAAGAAGCTTTCGTGAAGCAGTTCTCAGTGAGCAGAAGGAAAAACAAAGGACTCAGAACGTGGCTTGAAACTAAATCTTGGATAACAAGCTTAAAGCTGTTACTGTTTTGCTTTGGAAAACGTCTATTGGGGAATGACAATGGTCCTTTTTAAAAAGCTTGAGAAGATTTACCATAAGTTGATACATATGTAGCCAATATGTTTGTGAGTTGGTGCCTATTAATATGAAACCCTATCTTTTTTTTCTGGTGATTTAATAGAAGATTGAAAAGCTTTAAATGAAGCATGTACTGTTTTGTCAGTGATATTTAAATCTGCCATCTCTCTCTCTCTCTCTCTCTCTCTCACACACACACACACACACACACACACACACACACAGAGAGAGAGAGAGAGAGAGAGAGAGAGAGAGAGAGAGAGAGAGAGAGAGAGAAAGAGAGAGATGGCAGATTGTGTCATGAAAATATGATTTTTTCAGTCATGCCATAAATAAAACTAACAGTTTTAATAACACAGAGTGCTTGATTTTTGTGAATTTTTGTCTACATGAAACTGACCAAATACACAATACTGTGAAGGTCAGAAAGACAGGCATTATGTCAGATGCCATATCAATTGCCTGGAATCTACAGACTTAGATGAATGATTTTTCCATCCCTGGCAACTAGCATATGTGGCAAGAGATTTTTAAATCTTGTTTGATTATTCATTCAGTTTGTGTACTCATCACGGTTTTGAGGCATTCATCCTGTTGTAAATTAGATTTGTCCTGAGATACTTCGCCTCCATTCCCTTGTTACAACAGAAGAAAGCTACAATCACTTTCTGGTAGAGCTCCAGTTAGCTGAGTGTCAAGTGATTAGTTCATCTTTGGAAAACATTGGATGAGAGGGTGGGTTGAGACAGAGGAAGCTACTTCAGAAATGATACATCCTGCAGAGATGGAAATCGGATGCACTCAGAGAGGAAAGCCGTTTCATTGGAGAAAATTACCTCAAGCCATTGCTAAATACAGGAACTCCTGCTTGCTGTAACAAGCAAGGGACAAAATGTTATATGTTCAGGCCAGATCTGTAGATTTATGCATGCAGGGGAAAGTATACTTTTCTCTTTGAACAGCTGCAGCCCTGTGTTGTATCACCATAATTTTTTTAATATTCACTTGCAATGCAGTACAAAGAAGAATGGAAAAGTGCTGGGTACAGGTAAGTTTTGCAAAAACAGAAGGAAAATGGACATCATGTTTCCTAATAGCTAAGCAGATCTCTGTACGCACAGGCAAATAAGCTTGTTAAATTACCATCAACTGTCACAATCTGGCAATTAAACCTAATTTAAACTTGACTTAACTGAGTTACTGCTAAGTCCTGTTCCTTTTTTTTTCTGTGAGGTGTGTCATGGGACTCTAATAATGTTTTCCCAGATGTCAGGCTCTCATGTTACTGACTGATAATGCATAATAAATTTGTTTAGATTTGCAACCTTTGTGGTACCCAACTACTATATTACTGAACATGTATAAATGCACAAGTCCTTGTCAGCAAAATGTTGAAAGCTACATTGGTAACAGTAGTGGTGTATGACTGCTTGAAAGTAAGGATTATTTATTAACATTGGTCTTATAATTGTGGCTCCAATAGGGAAAAAAGGTTTGTTAAAATTAACAAATGTCCTTCAATGCACCACTGGTTGAATTTAGAGCTCTCTCTGCTTTGTTGTATAAATAGGTTGGATGTTAATTCTGATGACATATACTTCATGTCAGTTCTATGTGTTCCTAGACATGAAGAATATGGTTCTGTATCAGGGCTGGAAGTTTTAATTAACTGATCATATCACTTTATCATATCTACAATTCTTATACTGTACTGAAACTGAGGTTACAGCTAATGATTTTAGGGGGCTATAGCTTCACAAAAAGGCAAGATTCCCTGGAAAAGACAATGATACTGGAAATGGTTGAAGACAGCAGGAAAAGAGGAATAGCAAAGGTGAGATTGATTGATTCCCTGGTAATACACCATGAGTTTAGAGGAGCTGAGCAGAGCTGTTGAGAACAGGACATTTTCGGAAGCACTCATTCATAGGGTCACCATAGATTGCCAGTTTCATTGCAGCTGTGGCAAAACCTGACAGGTAACTCATAAATATTCAAATGATGAGAACTGGGTAACCAATAGAATAGCCTGTGGGCGGGGCTAAACCATGAAGGTGTCTCCCCACTGTGTGGCAGTGGTGAAGAAGGCCAATTCCATGCTAGGGAGGGATTATCAAAAAGGGGATTGAAAATAAAACAGCCAATATTATAATGCCATTATACAAAACAATAGTAAGGCAGCACCTGGAGTATTGTGTACAATTCTGGTCACCGCATCTCAAGAAAGACATAGTGGAACTGGAAAAGGTGCAGAAGAGAGCGACTAAAATGATTACCGGGCTGGGGCACCTCCCTTATGAGGAAAGGCTAAAACATTTGGGGCTCTTTAGTCTGGAAAAAAGGCACCTGAGGGGGGATACGATTGAGACGTACAAAATAATGCAGGGCATGAGTCAAGTGGATAGAGGGAAGCTCTTCTCCCTCTCACAAAATACCAGAACTAGGGGACCTACACTCAAATTGAGGGCTGGGAGAGTAAGAACAGACAAAAGAAAATATTTTTTCACCCAGCGTGTTGTTAGTCTATGCCACAGGATCTGGCCTGGATGCCTTCAAAAGGGGATTGGACAGATTCCTGGAGGAGAAATCCATCACAGGTTACAAACCATGATGGAGATGTGTAATCTCCAGGCCTAAAACCAGGGTACTTCAAGGGCCAGATGCAGGGGAGTGGTATCAGGAGACAGATATCTAGTCTCATGCGCTCCCAAACACATCTGGTGTGGCCACTGTGAGATGCAGGAAGCTGGACTAGATGGGCCTTTGGCCTGATCCAGCATGGCTCTTCTTATGTTCTTATGTTCATATATAAACATGTGCTTGTTGGCATAACTGGCAGATTGGGACCGGATAGGGTCTATATAGGGCTCTGATGATTGGTAGTTTAGAGAAAGGGACTGCTTAGGGTTTGGTTAGAGTCTGAAGAGAGAAACCAAAGTCTTGTAGAAGAGGTATAAGGACTGTGAGAATATACAACAAAGTGTGTGTGTGTGTGTGTGTGTGTGATGTTGTTCTAAGCTGGTTTAAATAACATGTTCTCACTGTTTATTCATCTTCCTGTGTGAGATCAATAAACAAATTCACCTCTTTGAACTTTAAACCACTTTGTGGTTAACTATAGGGCTAATATCTGGAACAACTCCTCATACAGATGTCAGAAGATAATATTTTATTTTTTGATGAAACATAAGAGCTTCCAAATACATGACGATCTAAAAGTTCCATATACTGAATCAGACCATTGGTCCATCTAGAAAAGTATCATCTGTTGAGAATGACAGCTGCTCTGTCAATTCCCACACAGAGGTTATTTTCTGCATGTAAAGCATATCCCCTGATGCTGGCCTGGAAGGACAAAGAGGCCGCATGAGTGGTGAGGCCCCGTTAAAAAGAAACCTTGCCCCAACCTCTACATGCCTTGCATGCCTGGTGATAGTATGTCATGTGTTATTTCACCTGGTGGGGGGGGGGGCCAAAGAAGTCCTGGCACCGGACAGGCCAGTGTGAAACAAGCCCTTATATGATGTCAGAACTTACTGTCCCAGTGTGAAAGTACAGTATTTATGTTACGCTTGTGCTAGATTGCTATAGGAGAGTGGTGGCGAACCTTCAGCACTCCAGATGTTTAGAACCACAACTCCCAGAATCCTGAACCTAGAGTGTCAATGACAAAGGACTGTAGGAGTTGTGTCCTGAACGTCTGGAGTGCCGAAGGTTTGCCACCACTGCTATAGGAAAATAGCCGGAACAAGAGAGAAGAAAATTGGTGGGTGCATGTGCTCATCCTGCCATTTGGAACAAAATGGGAAAACAACAGCACTGCACATGAGCTATTTTATTGCAGAAGCTCTGGCAGCAGTGAGAGAAGACCTGGAAGACTCTCCCTAAGGGCTGCTTCCTAGCCCTATAATTCTGGTTTAGCCGGTGACAAGCCAGGTTTCACTCAGATTCTGGACACATTTACCCAGATTTCCTTTGGCCATGTTTGATCCTAGTTAGCTGGACAATAAGTCGTCCTGGTTCCCTTTCAAACCCTTCTCTGTCTTGCCTTGGTAGCATTAAGATGACACACACAGTGGCATTAGAAATACTCTTTCTCTGACTGTGTGTCCTTTATCTGTGTGGATATCATGTTGCTGACCTGACAAACCTATGAGTGCATGATGTAGTTGCACTTGTTCTGGGATTGTTTCAAATGAACAGCAAAACAGTCTCATGCTGTGACAATATAATTGTTTTCTTGTATATTTTCAGAGCAGCCTTTCCCAGCCTTTATTGTGGCACTAAATACAATATGAAAGAAATATACTATAGGCTGAATCAGGATTGTATAGATCGCACACCAAACCGAATAAGATGGTGTGTGAAGAATTGTTTCCATCGGTTGTCCCCTTCAAATGTTCCAGGGTACCTAAATGTCCTGGGAGGGCCATATGGTTGAGAATGGCCACTTTAGAGGCTGTATTTTCTCATCTGCAACAGGGGCCTGTATGCCTGCCTCCCCACCGGAGATGCAGAGGGTTAATGGGACATGTGTATAGCCCAGGAGGGCCAACATTCATGTCATTCTGGACATTTTTCTAGGATTTGGAAAAAGAAGGGAAGAATAGTTTATCAATCGGTTTGTTGGACGGCTGAATTCTTGCTCTTTGTCACATGGAACTGTGTAGCTGTTGCCATTTTTCTTCTCAATGGCATTCACTGTGTCATTACTATGACTCCTGATCCACTCACTTGTAAAGCTGTGGGTACTCTTAAAAAAACTTTCTATTGGGATAAAGGAGTGAGCAACACACAAGAAAAAATGAAGAAATGTATCCAGTCAATTAATCGAAAATGGGTTACAACAATCTGCAAAAAGAAGAAAAATCATTGGCCTTTAAAAATGAAATGCAGTGCTGCAAGGATGTTGGTGTGGTTGTGACTTGAATATGATTGTGAGCAGCGATGCATCTTATTCCCCAGAAAAAAGAAAGAACTGAAAGGGACTGGGACAGGGGGAAACGTTTATACTAGTGGTTTTATTTATAATTTCTAAATTTCTTCTTCTTTTTTTACATTTTGATCATACTTATCAACAACTAATGTGATTTTTCCTGCATCCATAGACATCTCCAAACTTTTCTGGAAGTTAATGATTGTGCGTAACTCAGGCCCAGCCTCACATGCTGGTTGGGAGTTATGGAAATTATAGTCTGTCTCATCGGGAGGGCAGCAGATTGTGGAAGCCAACTCTAGTCCAAATGTATAGCACTAGCAACACAGAGCTACCAGATATTACCACTATCTTAAGAACAGGCACATTTTAAAGCTCTATATTCTTGCATTATCCTGCTGCACCATATACCTCTTCCCGGCCTCAAGTTTCTTGCCTGCCCCATTTCCCTACGTAGAAATATGGCTACTAAACTGGCAGATCTTTATTCTCTTACTGATATCCTTAGTCTTCTTCTAATACGAAGACTGGACATAGATTAGACAACACTATTAAAGATTTGGGAAAGGCTGCAAAAAGTGGGAAAATGGTTATGTTGTTTAGCTAAGTTCAATCATCTTGCTATCTTTTGTAGCTAGACGTGCACTCTGTGTTTGTCTATGTGTATGTACTGCGGGTGATGACTGGTAAGTGTTTTATTAGGAGAAAGAAGGGAAAATAAACTGCAAAATCAGGTTTTCCCAGCTGCTCAAGGAGAGCCTTCTCTTGGGTGACAGGTCCAGCGTCACATCCACTGCGTACCATAATTCGGAAAGGGTTGCCATAGCAACTCCTGCAATCCCTGTTTCAAGAGACACAGAGAACCTTCTTCAAGATGCATATTGTCCAATATGTGATTTGTAATGGCTTTTCAAAAATGTTTTAAGGGAAGGCGGAGTGGTGGTGGGGGAACTGTGTCTGTTCCAAGAAGCAAATACTTTGCCTTTAGAATCTGAACATTATTTCCAGAATGAAAATTGACTAAGGATTTTAAGATAACAAGAGCCAACACGGTATATTGGTTAGAATATCAGGCTAGGAAGGATGCTACCGGGATGCAATAATATACTGTTTTGATATTCAGCATTCTTCAACTGAATTGTCAGAATCACTGAGGTAGATCAGTATTATTCACATATAGCAAATGCATTCTGGCGGATAAGAGTGGCTTTTCTAAGGGTGCATGTTTTGTCAAATGTGAACGGAGGACCTTCGCATTTACAGTTAAATTTATTTACAGTTATGCTTCACTAGTTCCTAGGAATCTCCTAGATCAGTGGTTCTCAACCTTCCTAATGCCATGGCTCTTTAATACAGTTCCTCATGTTGTGGTGACCCCTTGCCCTGCTTGGAAGAGGCCACAAGCCCCCTTTGGCAGGCCGCTGTTGCAGGTACCAAAGAGAACTTCCCTCTAAAGGAACCCTCGGCCAATCACAGCCTCCGGTGCCATTGACTGACATCCCCTGAAAACTATCAAGCTGTAACTCACTCTTTCCCCCCTTCCTCCCCCTCCTCCTCCAGATCCAAGCCGTTTGTGCCTTTTTCTTCACTGGCTCATGGCGACCCCTTGTGAAATGGTTGTTCAACCCCCAAAGAGGTCCCGACCCCCAGGTTGGGAACCACTGTACTAGATGAACAGGTTATGAAGAAACCATTCACAGTGAACGTTAGGTTTTTCTAGACGGTTACTTTGTGTTGAAATGCCACAAACTGATAGCTTCTGGCCAATTTTAAGAAAGTTATTACATCACCGAGGGAGTCCAGTGGCTGGCCCTTGGTCTCTGTCATCTTTCAACTGACAGGAAAAGCTCTTTTGAATCAGGCATACCTTTGTCACTTCACTGGGTTGCTGTGGAAGAAGCTAATGGCTAGGTGCTAATCTTGCTTTTCTTGATGGGTTTTAGTTACATTTTTAAAATGAGATTCTGTTAATCTTAACCACTTTGAATGGCTTTGAGAGAAGCTCAATATACTTACCTAATATTGACCTGTCTAGTTCATTGGCAACAGGCTGTACAGTTTCATACAGAAGATCTTTCTCATCCAAATTTGGAATTGCTTAGGAGTGAATCTGGAATGTTAAAAACATGTGCTCTTCTGCTGAGCTACAGCTGCTCTCTATTCCATATTTCACTCAGAACATTTCTTTTTGTAATAGTAGCAAGAAAACAGAAAAGCATCTCTCCACTGTCTCATTGCAGTATAATTGTGGCCAGCTTGTATGAGGATGATGGTTTTGATCATCAGTGCTTAAACAGAAATTAGTTTCTAAGCCATGTTACTCGATAGCAGTCGTGAATTTGGAACTGCACAGGTTAATTATGACAGTCTCCATAGTCTCTCCCCAGGGACAGTTCAAAACTGCAGGGGACTGGATCAACCCAGACTACTGCAACAAATGAGTAGCATGTCTTTTGTAGAGCTAATAGTTCTTAATTGCCAATTAAGAGTAATTTCATTACAATACAGACTGCTTGCAATAATGTAGTGTTTTCTGGGAACATCTGTTTCTCACCCAGCTGCTAAAGGTAAGGTAAAAGGATCGGCTAAGGAGGCTGGCTTCACTTCAAGAAGCTGGATTTGTCACTATAGTCCCTGCTACTCAGAACCTGCAGGAAACTAACTTTTCAATACTGTAGTCTGAAAGATACGTAAAAACACGTAATAAGATGCTAACAAGCTGAATTCATTGAACTTAATTATTGGCTCTGACATTTCTTCTTCCTCTGTATGCATGTGTGAAAGGCACAATGCTTGTTTTGGAAAACAACAGTATTCATATTTTTTGAATACTAAATAATGATTATAATCATGCTTAGTGATCAAAATGCATAAAATACAGTATTGCACTTCATTATTAACAGTTCATTATCATTATTTTCATTATAGCAGTATTGCAGGTAGAGAAGAGAGATTGAGAAAGAGAAGCATTTAGATATTTGTACATATAAAGGAATTAATTCATTCTAAATGAAATTATGTTAAGCAAATTTTCCTTTATACAAAGGAAACGGAGCAATCCCATTTTATGCTGTACGGATTCTCCCCATAGGCAATTATGTTCCCCTATCTCTGGATTTTTTATGTTGTACAGATTTTATGTTATACAAGCTGTTTGTTATACAAGGGTCCGCTGTATTTGGAATTTGTTTTTTGTATTTGGAGACTTGTGAAAAATAGAACACTATTTGTGAAACCAAGTATGAATCTTAAAAAAGTCTAGATATGCCTTATGTTTCTTTTCAGGGGCCTGCTAAGAATGTACAGTACATGTCTATCCGCATTTGTTACTCCACCAAGTAGTAGTTTCCATGTGGGACTGATGAATTACAGAAATGTGCTGCAGTCAGTTTACCAGAAAATCATAAAGTGTTGAGTAATCAAATGAATCATAGTCACATTTCATTCTTAAAGTTTTATTGCCATTCTTGTTTCATGTTTTTAAAATGTAGTCTTTGCGTGGAAGAGATTTTTTTTTAAATACCCAACTGCATTTCTTAGAACATTTAGTTGGGGGTGTCTTGGTGAAGTAACTGATATGGCTCAGAAGCAAGGTACTTAAATCCAGCTTTCTTTCTTTCTTTCTTTCTTTCTTTCTTTCTTTCTTTCTTTCTT
>JAHTLZ010003526.1:10321883-10389389 GCA_023846285.1 Phrynocephalus versicolor | reverse complement strand
CTATCTATCTATCTATCTATCTATCTATCTATCTATCTATCTATCTACTGTATTTGCTTTATTTCACATTACTTGTTCACATGATGAGATCAAAAATATTTTATCTCCATTGTCATGTTATTTCTGATTATCTGTCTCCATTCTGAATGCTGTCAGCTACTGTTAATGAAACTAAAAATGATTTAATACAATCCATTCATAGGAGTTTGTGCAAGGTTATACTGTATTCCTTCTTGAGAACTCTCAAAAACAAGGACATGAATGTAATGTGGGACTTAGCCTTGGAGCTGTTGCACTTGTTGTAACATAGACTGTGCATTGGCTTTTCCAATGCAGAAATCAGAATGATAAACAAAAGCTCATAGAACAATAACAGCAACGATATGCATGCCCCTTTTGGCTATCATCAGTTTGGCCTGATAACAATAGGAGTAAGGTTGCTATTGTATCTTAATGTAAGCTTCTGTGGACCAAGTCCAACTTTTCAGACATATGGCAACAGAAAACTATGTTAATATGAGTTTCATACCAAATATTCATTGGCTCTTGGGCATATGGCACACTTGCATGCAGTGATTTGGCTATGTTGTTTTAGGCCTGTGCCTTGCAACCTTATCTCTGTTATTAAGTTCCACACCATTTGTATTTGTTCCAAATTCTTAATTTACGTACACACGGATTTGGACTTGGAGAACTGCAGCCTGACCCCACACAGCAAGTGTACTATGCAAACATTGTATCTGGGTCACCTCTTGTGGCATCTAAAGTTAATGCTCTTGATGGTAGCCCTCTGTTCCGTCCAACTGAGATGTCAACACCTTTTGCTACCTGTCCTATATTTGGCATTAGCAAGGTCCAGAGGCCTGATTCCTACAGTATGTGCTTTCCAATGACAGCATTTCTGCAAGTCTCCAGTTAGTTCAGCTGGCACCTATGAGGCTGCTTTTTTGATCTGTCTTGTTAAACTTGCACTGATGGAAAATGTTGGGGTTTTGGAAAGCTTATTGCCTGTCTGCCACTAGCTTAGTGGCTGCAAGGCTGGCATGCAGGAGGATGGAGGAAACTGGAGACCATCTGTGAATGTTAGTCTTTATCTTGCTTGCCAAAAAGCAAACCAGTTTTTTAAATTGTTACTCTCCCTAATGAAAGCTTAATGGATTTGGGTAGTTATGGTTATTTCAGAACAAAAATAATGAGATATGAATTTTAATATCATTTTTGTAACTCCATTCTATGAAGTTGTATAATTTTTAAAGAGAGTAGGCTTATTAAATATTACACATGTTGTAATTTGTAACTATTAGGGTAATACACAGTAATACATTCTTTTTTTTACATTAAACGAATCATGTCGTTTAAAAACACTCATGAAAGATGCAGCATTTTCTTTGCAAAAAAACTATTTAGTGAAAGGTGCAACATTTCATTTTATGCACAATTTGTCATTTAATGATTACCATTATGTAGTTGATGATTGCCACTGACCGTTGGTGCTGTCTGTCCTAGAAAAAATACCTGCAATGGATCCAATTCGCTCTGAGAGCCTTCAGTCTTCAATACCACTTTCGGACAAGGTTCTGTGGCTATTTGTTCTCTTCCTCTTTATGGCTACCACTTGCTTGCTTGTCAGCTTGAAAGCAAGTGAGCAAGCAGGCAAAGAAATCTGCCACTCTCTTACATACTGGTGCCTCTTATTTTCTGGGGAGGAGAAGGGGAAAGAGAATAAGGACGTTATGATGTTACATAGGAAGAGCAGATTCTTGTCAGTGGGCCCATATTAAGATTCTCTGGTTCTGATCTTTCTATCAAGATTCCGTGGCTCAGATCTATCAAGAACACCTGGGTCCTTAGGCGTTCTTGGACTAAAATTCCCAGAAGCCTTCGCTACGCTACTAACTGTGCTGCCCAGTGTTTTGGGGAGTTGCAGTCCATCTGGGGACCAAAGGGTGGGAGAATCTACTGATCTGGAAGATAAATTATTTTATCCAGGGAGGTAACAAAAATAATAAAAAAAAGTCACCTTCAAGATTAACAGTTATTTTTACTATGAACTTTTGTGCATTATGTTCTACTTTTTCAAACACGTAAAGTACAATATATAGGTCACATTATATATACACAGTGCAGGTGTGGGAAGGGACATGCTTACCTCTCTGAAAAATTAATAATAGAGCGATTTTGGTGCAGTGAAAGGAGTGCATACATTTCTTTTTAATGACTAGTGAAAATGAGAATTAGTTTGTTTCTGTCGTTGATTGATCACAGGCGCTGTGCAGGTGTTCAAAGACACGTTTTCTTTAACATTGTTCCATATTATATTCCATAATACTTAGCAGAGAACTAACAAATTAAGGGAGCTGTTGTAGATTGGGGGTGGGGTGGAATGAGAAGCTGAATCCACATTTCGAATGCTCCCAGCTTCCGGCATTATGTGCCTGTAAGGATCCAAGTTTCAACACCATAGAAACTTTTATAGAGTGGAGTTCATTTTTTCACCTCTCTCTCTTCCAGCCTTAGAACCCACAGGTGTATCCAAATCCAGTATAAGCAAGTGTTGGCAAAGTGCCCTATCATGAATATGTCTGCCTGTGGTTGAGATTTCCAGGGTCTATGGCTGCTTTCCTCACCAGTGCAGTCATGGGCCTTGATTGTCTCCCGAGCCACTTCTGCCCTAGTTCTGCCTTTTCATTCCTGTTGGTCAGAGGAGAACAAAAGCAGACTTCCCATTTGGCTGTATTATCTGAAGCCATGCCCCTTCTCCGACCAGTCAGGTTTTGAAATCAATAGGATGAAATGAGCTCAAGCCCCACCTTTTAAATGGAAATGAAACACTTCATACTGTTAGATCTGTGGCAAAGCATGTTCCAGACCTTCCCCTACTTTAACAGGACAAATGGTTTCCTGGAAGACATAGGGCAAATCGAGAAAGCCTAGCCAGCAAAATCCATCGGAAAAACACAGACCGAGCCTATCAAGCTCCTTAAAGTAAGCCATTCTGTAACCTTTCTGCTCCACATCTCAAAACTGGTTCCGGACAATCATTACTGACATCTCGTGCAGTTCCAGGGCTTGGGTTAATCCAGTGAGCTCTTTTGGAAGATTGGCCATATAAGCTACTACTTTCTTCTTTCATTGGTTGTAACAATGGAGCAAAATTCATCCAGTCTAGGCTTCACACAGTGCCAGAAGTGCACTTCTGTTACATTTGTCTTACTTATGTCCCACTATCATGCAGATTGTTTAGGGCAGTTGTACACAAGTGATAATAAATGATAGTAATCATATTTCCATAATTCCAAGGACTTGTCTTGCTACTCTATGGAGAATATTTCCAGTGATATCAGGAGACATGAAATGATGCTGGGGAGAAAGTCTGAATTTATTTATTTATTTATTTATTTATTTATTTATTTATTTATTTATTTATTTATTTATTTATTTATTTAAGAGTATTTTTACCCCACCTTTCTCCTTAGAAAAGGGACCCGTGAATCAGTTTATTGCAATAGAAGCATACTTTTAATGGGCAGCAAAATATGTCATCCAATGTAGAAGTTATCAGTGAAAAACAACATGGTTTGCAGAATTTTCTCAAGATTGGCAGGGATATAATTGAGAGAGCATCATCTTATAAATAGATGCTTTGTCAAAGATAACTGGTATCCTACATGTAAAATTTATTGTAGAATTGAACAAGCTAGAAACTCCTTCCAGAAAATGAGGAAAGTATTGACAAACAGACTTATCTATCAGATTTTGTACTCGAATACTTCAACCCTGTGTATTCAATATACTTCTCTATGGTGTTGAAACTTGGATCCTTACAGGCACATTATGCAGGAAGCTGGAAACATTCGAAATGTAGACATACAGATGAATTCTGAATATACCTTGGACAGCCAGAGTCACTAATGTGGCTATTATACAGCACATGAATAAAAAGCTAGAAATCTTCAGTACCACAAAAAGAAGAAAATTGGAATATTTGGGGCACATAACATGCAATAAGAAATGCCATCTACTGCAGGTTATCCTTCAAGGAAAAATAGATGGGAACTGTGGCCCGGGGTGTAGAAGAACATTCTGGCTTAAGAACTTAAGCCAATGGTCCACAGTGAGCACAGCTGCTCTATTCAGAATAGCTTTAGACAGAAACCAGTTCATGCTACTGATTGCCAACATTCTATGAGGACATGACACTTGGAGAAGAAGAAGAATACAGAAGAGTTTATTATCCTCCACGCTGTATTCACTATGGGATTATATTGCCATAATGCATGGGAGAAAAGGTGTTTGGAAGTGGGAAGAGTGGATATGAACCGAACATCCTAGCAAAGGTTTTACTGAAGTACAAACTCAATGAATATGTTCAGCTCTGATGCAGATAGTTTAAGATCAGAGTCATCCAAACAAGTATTGGCCCTAATTAACTGCATGGCAAGTTCAATGTGCAGTACAGCTGCTACATGACTAAGCAGCCAGTCATCTGATTACTCCGTCACATTGCCAGATTGATTTTCAGCACACAGTGAATTGTGCTACACATGGTATGAAAATCGCTGTGGATGTACGGTGTAAAAGGCAGACAAATAATGATGAGATGCAGCACACGTTCAAATCAGCACATATATAGGGATTATTTTCAGGAGTGTCTGCTGATTGCTTTATTTGGTAGAGAATTTCAGCTGGGCACAGTGTGGCTGATGGTCTCCAGTAATTTAGAAACTTGCAGTATTAAAGCCAAAGGACTGAAAAAGAGCAGTTCAGCAGCACAGAGCTTTGTGACTCTTCCATCCTATCTCACCTCAGGAGAGGCTATTATGCCTATTCTTTACATGAAATGTTGTTGCTTTTGGAGATATGAATATAAAAAACCCTTCCAGGGTGAGTCGTGTGCATCTAAAGAGTACTCCTGCTTTAACTACAAAAGGTGCTTACTTGCCAGTACCAAGAACTATATGACCGCTACCGCCCTTTAGATTTGAAACACCTTTTCCTTAAAGACAAATCACCTTAAAAATCACTGTCCACTTTTCAAATCACTTTTTCTGAAGAGCCCCCTTGACCACGCCCATTTTTGACTACTGTATCAGTTTTTCTTGCGTTTTTTTAAACCGGTTCCTGCACTCCCTTTTAAAGCGTTTTGGTTTGCAGACATACTATGCCACCTTTTTTTGGTTTCCCCCCTGTTTCTGCCATTTCCCTGTTGTAATTTAAAGCGGTTCAGCCAAGTGCGAATAGGGAAGCCGATTGCTAAGCAACCGCTGAAGGGCGGACTGCCGAACTGCTGTAGCGACCACGTGACCACGGGAGGAGATAAGACGATGAAAAATAAAAGGCAGCTGCTCAAGGAAGTGCAGTAGCGGCCAATACACAGTGTTTTACAGTGGGCATATCAAATGCACTAGATGATGTTGGGCCAAACATTCTTTCCCAGCCATACAATAAAAATGCAACTGCTATGAATTTTTTTTAAAAAGTATATTTACTCTGAATGGCAACAACTTACCAGATTTTCATAATTCTCAGTCTCACCTAGAAATGTCATGGAATGAACATACAGTACATGCAAAGTGTTTTGTTTTTGTTTTTGTTTTGCCACTGAGGTAGTGTACACCGTAGTTTAAACAACTGAGTTTTAGAAAATCAAATATCTGATTTATGGTAATTTGTAAGAAAAATGAATCTTTGGGGAAGTTGTTTATGGTAGAATAGCCTTTTGGATCAAATTGCTGTTTACTAACAGTTCCATTTTGTGGTGGTTACCTTTTAATTTCACAAGAAAAAAGTTGCTGGGAAAAGAGATATCACAGAGGCATTGAACCCACTCCCATGGAAAGAGTGCTCTCTGATTGTATTCCTATAGCCAGAAGTGAAAAGCAACCCATGTTTCTTTCGCTCCCTCCCACTCCTGCTCTATTCATCTGTTTGAACCATTACTGGAACCAGGTGGAAATGACATTGTCAAGCCACAGTGTGAAGCAGGAAGAGCATGATTATCAGTAGGTGGTTTTTTTTGTGGCTGATCTCAGACCTATGTCCAGACCTGAGTAAACATAGCCTTCTGGCTGTGACTATTTTTTATGTGTGGAATACAACAAGGGTCTGTCTTGAACAAAACTCAGTCGTATCCAGTTTTAAAGAAATAACCATTCCAAGAATTGGTACTGAATCTTAGGGTGATTCAGGGACTGGTGTTTGGCACTATAGCCAGAGGTGCAGCTTGGCAGTTTTACATTCTGGATATAAGAAGCTTATGGAGGGCTGTTTAGATAGCCATATGCATAATTGTGAACCTGTCATTTCTCTTCTCACCTCTTTGTCTACCACCCTCCAACCTTGCTGTGCAACTAGACTCACTCTAATAGATTGAGATATCCACTTGTTCAGACTGTCGCTAGAGCACAAGACAACCATAATGTACACATTTAGCTGGGTTGTTCAGTTACAGTCTTCCCCCGCCATATTGTGGTTCATATACTGAAGTCCTGGTATATTGCAGGACTGCAGTATATAAAGTCAAAGCCCCCTGGGGCAAGCTGCATAGGCCTGTTTGAGGCCTCCTGCACTTACTCCAGGCCTGGCACTGCCCTGAGCGGGCTTCTGATGGGCTTCCTGGAGCTGTCAGAGGCCCCAGATGTGATTTCTGGTGCACTGGAACTGGCTTCCGGATTGTCCCAAATCACTTTTGGGGCCTCCGACAGGCTTTCTGGGCCTGTTGGGGCCCCACAAGTGGTTTCTGAAGAACTGGAAGTCACTTCTGAAAACCGGAAGTGCCTTCCAGATTGCCCAAAAACTAGTTCTGGGGACTCCAACAGGCCTGGAAGCCCGTCAGATGCCCATTCAGGGCATCACCATGCCTAAGGTAAGTGTAGGTGGCCCTAGACAGGACCCCCAGTCCCAACCTGACCCAGCATCCGCATATTGCAGTTTTTCCATCATCACGTGTTGGGCCCCTAACCCCCGCGATAAGTGGGGGATTACTATATTTAGAAAGGTAACTTGCATTGGCCACATAACCAGAAACATAAACACAATGCTAACTTCCTTCTTATGTAAAATAAAAAGGCAGCAAATGGCACCCATAGATTTAAATCTTGAAGACTGTATTTGTTTGAAAGAAAAAGAAATTTGATTTGATTTTTGAGGGACAAGACATTCATGAAAGTCAGTGGAATTGGAGAAAATACCCAGTTTTTAGCTGAATTTAGGCAATGTGATGGTAGCAGACTATTATAATTTCAACCAAACAATAGGATGGTGTCACCAAAAGTGCCCCAATCTAAGTAATAAATATTACAGCCTTGGGAAACCCTAGAAAGGCAATTTGGAAAGTGAAAAAAAAAAGTATTACTTATCGACCTTGAGTGGCCCACATCAAAATCAACACTGTCATTAGGTACATCACAACTGCACAACTGCTCAGGCTCTACTTGAGAATAAACTGAGTGAAGCAGGCTACTCCAGTCTCTTAGTAATACTTACCTATAATTTGTCTTACCATGATTTTTTCCAGAAAGTGAGTCAATGTGATCTTTCAGTCAGAGAAAGACAGAAAACATTTTTCTTCCCACGGCTAAAGATTTATTCTGTAATGGTGCTATAATAATTATTTTTTTCTATCATCATTGTCATCTTCTTCATCAAGAAGAAGAGCATAGCTTCTCTGCCAGTAGAATCTAAATTCTATATGCAAAATCTAAATTCTGCATATCGGAAATTATTAGAGATGGCCATAAATCAGAAAATTGATGATTTGTTTTGTCTTGTGATTCATGAAGGTTGATAACAAACGTATGTTTTTTTCCCGGTGAATCAATGAATCAGTTCATAATTTGATTCCTCAAGGCACCTAGAGACACCAAAATTTCAGGGGAGCTGCCCCCAATTCTCCTCTTCAAGCCTAGTGAGATTGGTGAAAATTGGATTTAAGACATCTGAATTATTCACCCATAAATTGGGCCCACGTGGGAAAATGCCCTTTGCCAACCTGCTTGGGGAAACCCAATCTTCACCCAACTTGGAGGGATTGTAGAGGAGAATTGAAGGATGCCTCTTTGCTCGTTTGATGCCTCTAGGTGCCTGTCGGGAACTTTCCTGGGGGAGCTCTTTGGGTGTGTATACCCCAGAAATCCAATCTTCACCAAACTTGGAAGGATTGTAGAGGGGTCAGGCTTCAACACAATTTTGGTGTCTCTAGATTTGGGAGTCATGTTATAGCCTTACAAATAAAAACTTGCTAAAAACTCATTGATTTGCATTTGTCAGGAGGAATAAATTTGTACGGATATGTATCAATGAATTTGTGAATTTTGACAAATTTTGCAATTCATTTTTAATGTTTACCCATTTCTAGTTATATTCAATATAGTAATAATGCTGTGCCAGTAATACAGTGGTGCCTCAACTTACAAATTTAATCTGTTCCGAATGCATGCTCTTAAGTTGAACGACTGTTAAGTCGGGGTGCCTATCTAAAAAATTGAAAAAATAAGTTACAAAAATCAAAATAATGGAAAAAATGTAAATCGGGCAGAACATATCTAAAATTTGTAAGGTGGCAATTAAAACACCAACAGTTTTCTGCTCTTAAGTTGAATTGGTCTTAAGTTGTGGTACCACTGTATATCTTTGGCTTCAGCAAAGCCTTCGACCAGTTGTCCTGTAGTATTTTGATAGCAAGCTAACTAGATGTGGACTAGATAAAATAACTGTCAGGTGGATTCACAGTTGGTTACTGAATCATTGTTAGAGAGTGCTTATCAACGACTCGTTCTAAAACTGGGAGGAACAAACAAGTGAGGCATCATAGGGCAAAGCCTCGGGCCTGGTGTTCTTCAATATTTTTATTAATGACTTGGATAAGGGTATCCAGGGAATACTTATCAGATTTGCTAACGACACAAAACTCGGTACAACTGCTAATACCCAAGATGCCAGAAACAAATTTAAAGAAACCTAGATAGGCTGAAACACTGAGCTAAAAACAACAGAATGAATTTTAACCAAGATAACTGCAACATTCTACATGTGTGTGTGTGGGGGGGGCACAGTTGCAAAGTGGAGGATATTTAGCTCAATAATGCTTCATGCAAGAAGGATCTTGGAATTGTTATATATCACTAGCTGAATAAGAGCTAACAGGGTGATGTAACTTCAAAAAAAGAAAAAGAAAGAAAAAAGAAAAAGGCCAAATGTTGTTTTAGGCTACATTAACAGAAGTATAGTCTCTAAATCATGTGAATGATGTTCTCCTCAAGCCTTATGAGAAAAGACTGAAAGAACTGGGCATGGAAAATCGCTGAGGGGTGAGAGGATAGTACTTTTCAAATACAGTACTTGAAAGATTGTGATACAGAGGAGGGGTGGGATCTCTTCTCAGTCATTCCAGAGTATGGGACCCATAATAATGGGCTCAAATTACAGGAAGTCAGATTTTGGTTGAATACCAGGGGGGGAAAACTTCCTAAATATTAAGAACAGTGGGAGAGTGGAACTAATTACCTGAAGACATTGCAAGTGCCACTCTAATGCTGGAGGCATTCAAGAGAAAATTAGACGACCATCTGCAAGATATGTTTTGATGTGGATTCCTGCACTAAAGAGGGTGTTGGACTCAATGCCCTTATAGGCTCCTTCCAGCTCCATTATTCTATGAGCCCATTAACTGCTTTCATGGGAAGTCTACATGTGAGTAGGAACCTCTTCCTGTATCCCTCTCTTGTATGGAGGAAACAATGATGGAGAGAGAGAGAGAGAGAGAGAGAGAGAGAGAGAGAGAGAGGAGGGGCTACTATCTAAACACTTTGCTGAGAACAGAGGGTAATCACTGAACAGGGCTTTTGACACAATGGCTGAAAGGTAATAGTAAGTCATTACTAGATTAACCTCATTAAATCAGCAAGGATTGCTGAATGAGCCATGTGTAATTCACCAGTTCAATAGGCCTACTCTGGTTGTGACATACTAGTGAATTTCAGCCAGTGAAAACTGGTTCATTTGTATGGATCAGCACAGCTACCACAAGCCATGCCCAGAGGGATATGATGAAAGCCTGCATTTCAGAATTTACCACTACATCGCTGCTCAAGGACATTGCAAAATAATTACTGATGTATATAGAAAGCTAAAACATACAGAAGAAGAGTTTTAACCCAGCAAGGGATGTGATGTCTGTCTATTGATTGTTCAATACATTACAGCTCCAAACGTTTTGTCTTCTTTATAGTCAATGATCAGAGTGTCTTGTTCTCCACTTCCCCCACTCTCTTTTTCGCACAGACACCCACCCACCCACATGATGTTGTGAGGCAATCTAATCTCCTCCTTTCTATCAGAGGACCACATACAGTATTTGTGGTGGACTGAGAAATTCTAGCTCAAGAGAGCACCACTTGTCACAAAGTGTGTCTAAAGGCTGGGCTGGTCGCCAGACACTCAAGGATAGTTCTGCTTTGAGAGCCACCTAAAGATTAATGGCAGTCTTGGCTTTCAACTTAAGGACTGCCAAGGCATAAAAACAAAAGCAAAAATGAAAGTGAAATATCCTTATAAGGACATAAGAGCAGAAAATAATATAATAAAAAGCAAAATAGGTCTAATTTTGGATGTTTATATATTGGTATCCTGTCCTTTCCTCACAGCGATAGTTTAGTCTAACAGTAACCCTATGAAAGAAGACTAGGGTAGATAAGAGAAATTGCTCAAGGCCACCCAATAGCTTTCATAACTGAGGAGGGATATCTGTAGAAAGCTAACTTTGCAGCCAACAAAGGCAACAAATAAATATCTTCTTTCGGGTTATTGGCTTTCCTTTCAAATGCTAGATGTATGCTTCCACACTGGAAAAGCCCAGCAGGAGAATACTCTGCTCCAAGGTATTGACTAATGCATCTCAAAATTGTAGTGAGGGGGCTGGATTAGGGAGCTGCATTCATCACCGCCATCCACATTAGTCACAGGCAGGATCCAATAGCTGCCTGCCATGCACAAACATATTTAAAAAATGGCAACAGCAGTGGATGTAGCGGCTTGAATTAAACGATGAGCTTAGTGCACAAAGCACGACATGTAAGATAATATTGTGATTTAAACACCTGAAAAGTGGAAATTCTTCCAGACAAAGCCAATTCCAATCATAAGGGAAAATCTCTCAAGAGGTAGAGATGCCTTGAGAGTGAACCTGTATGTGCATAAAAATAAACAATCACTCGAGTTTCTCTAGAGAAACATACCGGACAGTGCTATATTCCTTTAAAAATAGTGATGTAAATAGAGATAACTGCTTTGATAAAATGCTCTTAATTTCCTATAGTACTGAATGCTTTTTAAAAATATATATATATATTTTTTAACAATTTCACTTGCCACTTAAAAATTCAGACCCTCTGGAAGTGTTTAATATTTAGATGGCACCAGTTTATCTTGTAGATGCTTGAAGCCTGGCTCAGTCTTTTCAGGTGGATTCAAAGCATTCTGCTTCCATGCTTGAACAAATTTGTAGTGACTACCTTCAAAATATTTTATACTTGGCATACCTGAAAAGTTTCATGCACAGCTGCCATCTTAGTAACTTCTAGGCCAGCATTATTATTAAAGTTGCCCATTCTTCCAACTATAACACACACCTACATGTGAAATGAATACCTTGTGTGTGGAATAGGTGACATGCACTACTTATTTTTGCTGGCTCATTTAATCAACATTTGGTGAATCTGCAGACTGTGACTTAGACAGCCTTATTCACAAAAAATATTGGAAGAATGTATTCGCGAAGGCTTTCACGGCCGGGATCCGATAGTTGTTGTGAGTTTTTTCGGCTGTTTGGCCATGTTCTCGAAGTTTTTCTTCCTGACGTTTTGCCAGACTCTGTGGTTGGCATCTTCAGAGGGCAAGGAGCTCAGGGAACTAGGAGTTCTCAGAGTACAGAGAGAACTCCTAGTTCCCTGAGCTTCTTGTCCTCTGAAGATGTTGGACCATAATATTGATGTAATATGGTTGAAGCCAAGCTCCATCATGCTTTTTACAGTTGAGCAGATCGTTGTGACGTCTAATCAAAATTTAGAAAGAAGGTGCAAATTTGAGGAAGATGGAAATTACTATAAGGCAAGGGTGGGAATAACAGTCTTTTCAGTCAGTGGAAACATTTCAAGAAAAAAAAAGTTCTAAGCCTGTAAGCCAAGCAGTACACCTGGGAAGTGAATATCTACTGGCGTGTGATGGGAGTCTGGTGCTGAATCTTGAAACTGGAAAAATGCCCTGTGTGTTGTACTGCATTGATTTTTGAACAGAAATGAAGTTGTACAAGCTCTAGTTAGAAGATTAGGACGGTTTTAAAATGGCAGCTTCCCATGTGTCTTGTTGCATAACAGTTGAAAGCAGATGAAGCAGCACAAGTATATGTGACACAATGTCAACATCTGTCACTTTGACTCTGTGACCTGTGCTAACCCCCATAATCTTTTAATCTATCATTTCAGGTGCCTTTCCAAAATGTACCAGGTTGCTGGCATTACAGAAATTACTAGGAATATGGCCAGAATGCTTCTACACGTGTGTGTTTGTAAAGCACATTTGGCATCAGAGAGCTAATCAGCAACATGCCAAATGACCCCCACTAGAACCCATGCACAATTTACAGCATGCAGTTACCATTAAGAATTAGAGTCAAAATGATTGCCATTGTTGATAGCTCCTCGAGAGAACGTAACTTTTAATGCAGTTCCTACTCTTATGCTTTTTGTTTTCTTCCTTCTTTTGCCCAGGTGGGTGACCATTGGACTTGGGTAATTCGTGCTTTGTACAAATTTGTACAAAGCATGGCCGTGGCATCACAGATGCCATCAACGCCTATCCCCCATTGCTCCTGGCCGCGGGTCCACTTACCAGGCTCAGCGTTCTGCCAGGGTCCTTTCTCAAGGGTTAGTGCACCAATCAAAATAGAAACCCAAGTCTTCCCTACCTCCTTAGATGGGCAACTACAAGGTCGCACTTCATGCAAATTTGTATGACACACAAAGTGCGCAGGTCTAGTTGTCTCATTCACAGAATTCTACAAGAGTTTATTTTTCCATCTGCAACCCTGTATTTTCATACTGCTGTATTTTTTTTTTACAACAGAAAACCTGTTAAAGAAGGAATTGTGAAATATTGCACTCTTTTGACTGTTAATATCATGAGCTACTGGTCTAGAACACCCTGTTTGGTTTTGAGGGTTTAAGTAAACAGCATTAAAGAGTTTGTCATTAAAAACATTTTCCATGTGAAATTTACTTGCGTGTGCATCTCTCTCCTCTAAGAACTTTTCATCTGTGTGTTTTTCTTCTGTAGTTATGCTTGTTTTAGGTTTATGGGCGTTGGCATTCAACAGCCTCCTAATGGCCACATGTGCTAGATTATACAAATAAGCAAGCACAAACAGGTAGTTGGTTGAAACAAAAGGTGGGGGGGCTGTCAGGTGTATGGCACATATACAGGAAGTGCAAACGGACATAGGCCAGGCCCCATTCAGCAATGAACGTCAGGCGAACTAAAATGAGTTTGATTTTGGAGTACCGTACGCAGTACTGGTTTTCTTCTCTTGGCAAGTGGAGACAAGAGATATTAAACATGTTCCCTTAAATAGCATGATGTTCTCTAGGCAACTCAGTTCTGTGATAATATTGGAAACATGGTTCTGTGGCTAGCAGTAGTTTCTTGATAACTATTGCAACTAAAATGATAATTTACTCCCCTACTCAATTTATCTAAATACCAAAGAGCCAATTTCATCTCTTGGAGGTGGAGAAAACAATTTATTTTGGGTTTAATCTAGGAAAACTGAGAAAAATAATTGTGTTGCCATAAATCATAGTAAGATAAATTTTAAAAATACTGATCATTTTACATTGCTTCAATCCACTCTAAACAGATTAAGCAGACTGCCTCCTTTTTAGCAGTTATATTTGCACAAACCAATACTGTTGTTATAAGAAGGAAAGAGCCATGGCAAATGATAGGGTACCAACAATAGGGACACCCCACCATTTTACTATTTACCCAACTGTAAAATATTCCTTTATGGCTTGCAATAATGCCTGTGTCATTTTCATAATCTGTGTAATGGTTTGAAGAAAAGCTATTGAGTTCTAATAAGAACACTAAAGGTACTAATTAGGCTCTTGACAGTATTTTAATAATCTTTCATAATTTATGGGAGTGAGAGAGACTCACGGAAACATTGATTGACTCCCTGGAGTTGAAGTTTTCTGGTGTGTGATTCAATAGACCTGTCCTGCCTACTGCTAAAACAAATAAATCAAGTGTAAACTACTGCATTTTAAACATAATTATGTAAATAAGACTGATTATGTGATGAGAATGGATGGCAAAACATTAGGCACCAACTCCCAGTAGTAAACCAACAGTTTTCAAAGTGTGAGACCTGCCTTCCCAGGGGGAGGAGGGGGTTTCAGATAGCTGCCAAGGAAAACATATTTTTCTCTCCATCACCTTCAATTATGCATCAGTCAAGAAGTATCAGCCCGTTCAATATTTCTTTTGGTTTTTACAATGTTCAAAACATAATAAACATACAAAGGGGTGTGCTAGAGAACTCGAGTGCCTACACTCCAGTCAGACCGTCTACACTTGGGTCCCCTGTCACAGCTTAGAAATTTTGGTTAGTGTGAAATTAATTTATATTATTGTGCAGCCAAAGGCAGTTTGCATTTGCCATAGTCCTGAATGTTTCGCTTGGACACTAATTCTTACTTGTGATTGGTCAGCCCTAACAATCAAATAGAAATATCCAGGACTCAAAACACTGATTTTAAGACAACTGGTTTCCTCTAATGTAATTACAAAGAAGTGTGTGAAATAATAAGAACCAAAAGTGTGTACGTCATATAACTTAATTGCAAGAAAATTGTTAAATTTAGAGTGGAGAAGGCAAACACCATACAAAACATGTGAGTCAAGGAAATGACTCAAGCTACAGTCGTCAGAATGTGATACAAATACACTGAGAGAATTCCATATTCATGGAAAGAAGTGAAACTCTCCACTTTGCATGAAGTAAACAGCTATAAACAAAATCAAAATCAATAAACAAATAGGGGAAACTGGGACAGAGGGATTTTTTTTCCTTTTAAAATAAACTTCTCCTTTAAAATGAAACACTTTACATGCAAGGCCATCCCCAAGCCAACTGAGTCCAGAAAAGCTTGTACTGCATTCAGAACTCCCAACCTTTCAGTCACACAGCTGTTATTGCAGAGAACCCTTTTTCTAACAGACAAGAATGTAATCCTAGTGTGGACACACCGTCCACAAACTGTGGCCTATAAATTACATACCATATTTTCCCATCTATAAGACACCCCCATGTATAAGACAACCCCAATTTTCCAGCCTAAAATAACAGTTTCTATCCTGTGTAGTTTTCTCATTGGCTTACTTCTGTGTATAAGATGTCTAACAGTTTTAGTGAAAAATACAGTATTATACTGTACGTGGAAAAATACAGTAGTTTCTCTGACTCATTCATTTGCCCGTATTTAGCTTCATCCAGCACAGCAGCATCACAAATATACACTGAATACAATTCTTGCCTACATAACTTTAGAATGATTTCATTCCAAGGTAGAATGCATGGGCAAAGGAGAAGACATTAGAAGGAATTCCATGCATCCAACATTGTGAACAACTGGGGTTGCAGCATGCTAATTTTTCACTAGAAAGGAGGATGTGAAAACTTATCAGCACTTAAAGCAAACACTGCAGTGCTGCTGCTTAATTGTCCTTACAAAATATTGATGTAACAAAGGAAAGGGGGGGGGTCAGCATGGGAAGCCTCACATAGATAGAGAGTAGAATGATTCAAAGTAGATGAAAAAACAATAAGTCATTCCCTAACATTGTGATGAGTCACTGTCTCAAGACTTTCTGTTCTGTCAGAACAGTAGATCAGGGCAGAGAGACTCCTCATTTTTTTTCTTCATGCAGAAGATGTCACTGGGAAGAGTTGTATAGGAGGCCAAGAAGGGACACGAACACCTCTTTCTCCTTGAAGATCTGGCATACTTCTGCTAAAACTAGATAAAATTAATTGGCTGATTGCAGACAGTTTGTAGCTGACGCCAACACAAGAGGGAACAACTTTTGTATGATTTAGCTGCTCAGTACTCTACGCAGTGCAATCACTGGGATCAATAGTGAAAGCTTTTGACTGTGACAGAGATAAAATAGAATTTTTGACACTGTTAATATTTCTTTTTAAAACTCCAGAGTCTGACTCGAAATGAAATACAGACTCTCCAGATAAGCATACAGCCTGTGGCCTTCAAAATTCAGCCAAAGACTAGATTGCTTGATAATGAACTCCAAGGTTGGATTGTATATATAAAAACAGATCTCGCAAAAACTGAGAATTGCAATGCCCTGTAATAACCTGGCTACAATATGGATGATTCTGCATGTGCCAGTGACCTCTGCTTTCTGCAAAGAGGTGAGTGGTTCTAGCTGCATAACTACCTCTCTGTTCCCTCTAACCCAGATCAGGCTCTGTAAAATAGGCAGAAAAATCAAAATAAGTACAAAGCAACAAAGAAGACAGGTGTATGCATCTATATAAGTGCTGTTTAAAACAAATTACATAATGATAATCTCATTGTAGGTAGCCCTACAATGAGAACATTTGTCGGAATTGTGTATTCTGTGTAAGTTTGCCAGTTTGCCAGATATTCTCTGATCACTTTCTTATGGGTTAGTCAAACATATCTGAAAAAGCAAAGAGTTGTTTTGTACCTTGCTGTGCCATACTGTGTTTTGTGTGTATCTGTATCCCTTGAGAAAAATAGTACAGTGGACCCTTGTATAAAAACAGTTTGCATAACATAAAATCTGTACAACATAAAAAAATTCTGGAGATAGGGGAAATTTGCTTAACAGAATTGCCTATGGGGCGAATCTGTACAACATAAAAAAGGTTGTGATTAGGGATTACTCTGTTTTCAATGCATTCCTATGGGAAATTTGTATAAAGGAAAATTGCTTAACATAATTTCATTTGGAATGAATTAATTTCTTTATACAAGGTACCACTGTACTTGTATTACAGGTGAGCCTCATGGAAGAAATTGGAAGTTGGACAGTAAAAAAAGAAAAAAGCTGACAGCAAGCAAAATGATTTCTTTGCAAAGTACCCTGGACTGTCAGAAAGATGAACAGTGGGTCTTAATTAAATCATACCTGAATCGTATGTGGAGGCAAAAATGTTGGAACTTTCGACACATTGTGAGAAAGGAAAATTATCTGGGAAAAGACAGTAATAGTGGGAAAGGTAGAAAAGAGGAAGACCAAGTGAAAGATGGATTTACTCCCTAAAGGAAGCCACAGGCTCGACTCTACAAGAGCTGAGTAGGGGGGTGTTGAAGGCAGGACATTTTAGTGATTGCTCATTCATAGGGCTGCCATAAGTCAAAGGGAACTTGACAGTACATGACACCACCAACAAAAAGGATTTTCGGTGTGCCAGAGATGTTCATGTTTCATGGAAAATTTTGTAATGCAGTTACAGTAACCCCCCGTCTATTGCGGGGGTTAGGGACCCCCCGACCCGCGATCATTGAAAATCTGTTATATGCGGATGCAGGTCGGGGGGGCACAATTTTAAACATTGCCCACAACTCACTCTCACTCCGGGAGGGTGCGGGCGAGCGGCGCATGATCTTTGAAAAGGATTCTCAGCCGTGGAGCCAAGCACTTGGCTTCATGGCTGAAAGCCCTTTATTTATGGCACACCACTTCCCAACACCCCGAGGGGGTGGGGAGAAGCAATGTGCGATACCTCAGGGAAGCAAGCCCCGGGCTCCAGCTGAATGGCGCTGGGTTGGGGGAGAAAAATTTTGTGTTTCCCCACCCGAGTGCCAATCACCTGGAGCCCAGGGCTAGGGGAAAGGGTGGAAAGTTTTTAAAGCCCCCAAACCTTCCCCTTCCCCAAGCCCTTTCGTGGTACTGCGGTCCCGTGATATAGCAGGACCACAGCATATGAACCGCAAAAGGGCAGGGGACCACTGTATCTATTTAATGAGAGGGTTACATATTTTTAGGGTGTGGTGGTTCAGAGGACTAGAGCGCTGAAACTGTTGGCTACAAAGTCGGCAGCTTGGTGGTTCAAATCCCGGGTGCCACGCAGCGGAGTGAGCTCCCACTGATAACCCCAGCTCCTGCCAACCTAGCAGTTCAAAAGCATGTAAATGCAACTAGATAAATAGGTACTGCCATAAAAAGCAGCAAGGTAAACAGTCTTCCGTGCGCAGAAATGCATTCGGCCATGCCGGACACATGACCACGAACTTGCACAACACTGGCTCTAAGTCTTAAAAATGGAGATAATTATGTCCCTAGAGTTGGACACAATTATCATGCATGTGCAGGGGACAACTTTACCTTTACTTACACGTTTTTATATTATATTGATGGCAATGTTCTATATACTGTATCCTGTGTGTTCAGGAAAAGAGGCCCAGACCATATAACCTGATTCAAGCAAATAAGGAGAATAGCCATGCTTAAGTTAACATTTTCCTCCTCACTATTGAGAGATTCAATATCATGTTACCTTTCCCATTTAAGAGACAATACAATAATCTTCTCCCACATGCTGTAAAATGCTGATTTGTTCATATGCAGTACAGTATTTTTCTATTGTGTACAACTATATTTTTGTCTCAACTTGTCAGACTAAACATTGGGGGGGGGTCATCTTATCCATGGAAGTCAGCCAAGGAAAGAACCACGTTGTTGTAAAACCAATTTCGGGTTGGAAATGGGGGTGTGTGTCATCTTACACATGGGAAAGTCTTATAGATGGGAAAATGTGGTAATTTTGATAGGATTAGGAGTATCTCAAAAAAACAGGCTGGATTAGTTTGTGCTATACATTTTGTTTCTGTCACATAGGTGGCAACTCCAGTTGTTTTGGCATAATTGTAGATTCAGGATTGACCAACTGCAGGAAACAAGGAAGTAGAAAAGCTAAGATCTCCATTTAAGGTCCCACACAAGCAAAGAGCTCACTCCTATCTGATGTTGCATTAATTCACCTGGCCCCTCTCCTTTCAAGCTACTGAGTCAGTTGCCCTCTCCCCGACACTTTGCAGTGTATTTTGAACTGCTGCTGAGGACAAATTCTGTGTTGCACAGGGCTGACTGTGTTTCCCATTGTATTCCAAAATTGCAGTGAATTATTCTGAAAAGGAACATCTGCAGATAATGGAAATCAGACAAGATTAAATTCCAGTGACCCAAACAAAGGAGGAATCCAACACTCACATTGCATTTTGAACAACTTAGACAAAGCTGCCTTAATAGTTTGTCCCACATCTTGATTTTAATGAGATGCTATGTTCATTAGGACAAGTATCTGCATCTGCCACCAAGCTTGGCTCACTGCAGGCCTCTGCACATCACTTGGTGCCTAGCAACAGTGATCAGAGTCCACTGTTTGCATCCTTCTTTCATTTTAGATGGTTGTTTACAGCTTCTTTCAATAGAGTTCGAAGCAACATACCCCCCTCCCCCGAAAAACAAACCTGGAGACGTGCACACATCATATGGGACATGGTGGTGGATTTTTATATACTTCTGGACAGGGCCACCCTCGTTGGAAACTTTAAAACCTATTTTTAAAACTTATTTTTCTAATATTATGATGTCAAATCTTTGCATTTAATTTCCTCAGGAACCTTTATCACGTTCATGGTGTTTTATAACTCAGCTTGTAGGCAAATCATAGACTATTTTCAAGGCAGAAGATATTATGACAAGTATTAAAGGGCTTTCACTGTCTAAATTGAATTGCATGATACCATCAAAGAATATGGCTTGTTTGTCAGAAAGCTTTTGAACAGTGTGTGCTTCTTCAGATTCTCGCCTTGTATTTGTTCTGGTTAAATGTGTCACCAGGTTTCCAATTTCTTGGCTTGGACATTCAACCTTTGACAGCTTTTAATACTCTTGAAATAGAAAACAAACATGATCATCCTGAAACTTCTTTTCAGGATAGAAAATTATTTTCTATACATGTGCAGGCTAGGCTTCCCCCACCCCACACCCTCCGCCAAGTCCTAGCTATCAGTTAGTACCTTACCATGGAGAATCAGATGGAATGCCTTAGTTAGGACTTCCCAGGTGGCTCAACTACCCAGGGGAACCACTGTATCATTGTATCTTACAACCTCAACTGATACAGTCAATCTAGTAAAACACTAAGGTCAGTGGTATTTCCTTGATGCGAAGACACTTCAAAGTCAAAGAGGATCAGCACAATACATACAGTATACTCTGTCTGTCTCAGGGCAGAAGTCATCCACCAAGGCAGTTAAACTTGTTTCAATGCCCAACTCCAGTGTCATTAGAAATAAAAATGGATCTGGATTAGAGATGGCCATGACCCTTGGCAGAGATGATTTATGCTGGTTAATCAGAATGGTATCACAGGTGCCCCACATTCTCTTCCCTGAACCCCCAACTGGTTCTCCACTCACCAGCCACTGCGCACTGCTCTTTCCCATTTCTTTGTGTGATCTTCCAGTCACAGCAGAACTGTGTGTGCTTCCTTTCTCTGCCTCCTCAGATGAGGAAGTGGGGCAGGGATTCCCTATAATGGATATGGCAATGAACCAGTATGAATTGCTGAACCAGGATCATACCTATCTCTAATCTAGGTGCTTTCATACATTTCTGAGGTGACAGCATGCTTCCAAATTGGACATTGTTGTTGTTGTTCAGTCGTTCAGTCGTATCCGACTCTTAGTGACCCCATGGACCAGAGCTTGCCAGGCCTTCCTATCCTCCACTGCCTCCCGGAGTTTTGGCAAATCCATATTGGTTGCATCGATGACACCGCCCAACCATCTCATTCTCTGCCGTCCTCGTTTCCTTTTGCCCTCAATCTTTTCCAACATCAGGGACTTTTCCAAGGAGTCCTCTCTCCTCATGAGGTAGCCAAAGTACTGGAGCCTAAGCTTCAAAATCTGATCTTTCAGTGAACATACGGGGTTGATTTCTTGCAGGATGGATAGGTTTGATCTCCTTGCAGTCCAGGGGACTCTCAAGACTCTCCTCCAGCACCACAGCTCAAAAGCATCAATTCTGCGGCAATCAGCCTTCTTTATAGTCCAGCTTTCACTTCCATACATCACTACTGGAAAAACCATAGCTTTGACTATCCTGACCCTAGCTGGCAAAGTGATGTCTCTGCTCTTTAAGATGCTATCTAGGTTTGCCATTGCTTTCCTCCCAAGAAGCAGGCGTCTTTTTATTTCGTTGCTGCAGTTGCCATCTGCAGTGATCAAGGAGCCCAAGAAAATAAACTCTGTCCCCTTTTATTTCCCAGGAGGTGATGGAACCGGTGGCCATGATCTTAGTTTTTTTGATGTTGAGCTTTAGCCCATTTTTTTCACTCTCCTCTTTCACCCTCATTAAGAGGTTCTTTAATTTAAATTGGACATATATATGACCCAAACTGAAAGCTAATGTATTTCAATATGAACTTGGGTGAATTGCAATTTACTTCTATAACATTATGGCCACAGGTTTATAAGCATAGGTAAATAAAATTGAGGGCTAAATATTAAACTCCATGTATTTAGAAGGCTGGATTCTAGTCCATGGAAGGCTTTAAGAGTGTCCAATAGTGTTTGTTTTTGCTATACATACAGAATGATTGAAACAATCTTCAAGATCAAATGAAGCCCAGGACTAGGTATGTTACTCTGCCCCAGCCCATCTGCACCCTTCAAAGATTCAATTAACAGTGCTTACTTTCTGTCTGTTGCATCAGTTGGATAACAGATTCTTTCTCTCTTACATGTGTGTCTGTAAAGTGGGAAAATTGTCTTTTTGAAAGGGAAACCCTATGTTGCAGAGTCTAAAGGAAGATGTTCTAAATCAGGGGTGGGGAAACCTTTGGCTCTCCAGATTAGCAAGCTAGTCTTGCAACTCCAGAATTGCAAGACTAGCTTGCCAATGATAAAGGAATGTGGCAGTTCTAAATCTAGGGTCTCTCCTTTCAAGAAGAAACCGCCTAATACATACAGTATCTTCTTTCTATCTGACTTTTTGTTATAAAATTTAATGGATATTGAAATGAGTTGGAAATGAGTCTTCTCCCCCGCCCCCGTGTGTGTTTATTTATTTATATATTTGTCCTTTCCTGTGTGTGCTCACAGCAATAGCAAACCAACCTCAGATTATACATTACTCTAAATGGGCAGATTAGATATTCTTGATTCCTTTCCCGTCCAGCTCCTCCCCAACATGCCTATGAAGTACTGATAGTACTTTGCTTTTTTTAAAAGTACATTAAAATCAAATTATAATGGAAGAAAAACTGTAATATTGGTTTGGATGTCCTTGATATTGCTGCCATTACAGTGAAATATTTCGCTCCCTGATGCAATTTTAATAAAAATGGAAAAAAGCTTGTGGTTTTCTTTGCTGTAAAACAACAACAGACTTAATAGTCCCTTTGTGCAGATTGATGGGATGTTATGTTACTTTTCTGATTTAGTCAAGGCTGCCAGCCAACCAGACTGAGGAAATAACTATACTGGATTCAAGAAATTCCATCTTTGTTTCTTCCTCCGCAAGAACCTTTGTATCTTTCTTCACTGCAAGTGAAGAAAACAGAGGGTGTTCATAGTCATCTTACAACTGTAGAGATGGAAAGAACCCAGTGTATCATCAAGCACAGGTCTTGTCAAAGAGGCACAGTGGGGAACTGAAATCCCCACCTTTCACTGTGCAGCCAGATGCCATAAAGTACCAATGAGCTTGTGGCACAGTGATTGAACTGCAGTACTGCAGCCATAGACTCATTGAGTCATAGAATCATAGAGTTGGAAGAGACCTCAAGGGCCATGCAGGAACCTCATCACAATATTTCCGACAGATGGCCATCCGGCCTCTGCTTAAAAACCTCCAAAGAAGCAGACTCCACCACCCTTTGTGGCAGCATATTCCGCTGCTGAACAGCTCTAACTGTCATGAAGTTCTTTCTACTAATGTTCAAATGGAATCTCTTTTCCTGTAATTTGAAACCATTGCCCCGAGTCCTAGTCTCTGAAGCCATGGAAAACAAACCTGTTCCCTCTTCAATATGACATCCTTTCAAATATTTAAACATAGCTATCATATTCCCCCTCAGCCTTCTTTTTGAAGGCTAAACATTCCCATTTCCCTAAGCCGTTCCTCATAAGACATTTCCTCCAGACCCTTAACCATCCTGGTCGCCCTCCTCTGCACCCGTTCGAGGTTGTCAACATCCTTTTTAAACTGAGGCCCACAGAACTGAACACAGTACTCCAGGTGGGGTCTGACCAGAGCAGAATAGAGTGGTACTATCACTTCCCTTGATCTAGACACTATGGTTCTGTTGATGCAACCAAGATTCGCACAGCCAAAACTGTGCTCATGACCTGGGGTTCAATCCTAGGTGGCCAGCTCAAAGTTTACTCAGTCTTCCATCCTTCCCAGGTCAGTAAAATGTGTACCTAGCTTGCTGCAAGGGAGACACAATGTGTAGTCTGCATTATTAGTTGTAAACTGCCCGGAGAGTGTTTTATGTGTGATAAGCAGCACACTTTGCCTTGCTTTTGCTTTAGCTATCCAGGAGATCAGAGGAAGTGTTCAGAATTTTTAAGATTAATTGTCATGGATCCTCTGGTAAAATTGAAACAGAACTGTGGAAGGAAAAGTTCATTGGCAATATGATGGTAAACTGCTTACACAATGAGAGATTTGTCTACTTGTATTTACAAGAGTAGGTAAGCAGT
The DNA here is from genome assembly GCA_023846285.1 of Phrynocephalus versicolor. Lineage (NCBI taxonomy): Eukaryota > Metazoa > Chordata > Lepidosauria > Squamata > Agamidae > Phrynocephalus > Phrynocephalus versicolor. The sequence goes on along the minus strand of JAHTLZ010003526.1, from coordinate 10,365,570 downwards.
TTACCACAATATTTCAAATGAACTTTATGGTAGCTTCTGAGTGTGCATTAGTTTATTATTTCTCCTTCTCTGTATAACTGCTTGCCAAAACAGTCTGAAAGAAGAAAATAGTATATACACAAACTACATTGCATTTAACTTAATGTCATCAGGGATTCTGCAGGGATACCTAACAATACAACCATACATTTTATTATTTACATTTGTTCAAGGAAGGGATATAATCTACACTGCACTTCCTCATCTGCCAGTTTTCTTCCGTTTCTGGGTTCTCTCATGGAAATCCTGCATTTCAGTTGAAAATGTGTAAATGTTTGCATGTCTGACCAGGAATCTTATGATGCCCAGTTTCCTGGCTAATGTCAAAGGCTGGATTTAGAGACAGCTGATCCAATGACCTGCCTGGGGCACCATATTTGAAAGCATCTGACTGAACAGGCACAGCAAAGTAAAAGCAGCAATGCTGACCTGCGTGGCCAGTATCATATAAACATTTGTGTTGTTGTTTTTGTATATGTTGTAAATTCATGGAAAATTTTCAACATCAGTGTTGTAAATTAGGTCTGCAAAGTACATTTAAGTAAATCTGAGATACACGTATAAAGCAAAACGTATGAATGTATTAACTATGGCAGGGGCGAAATATTGCCTGCAAATTGCAATTCAAATAAATGGGCCTGTAAGGGAATCAAAAGCAAGATAAAATACATGAAAAGCTAATCAAATAACTAGAAGTTGCCAAATATTAGGACAGCAAGGTCCAGTTCTACAAGGATTTGAATGTTCTTTCTTTAATGCTGGCCAATTAGTGAGAGGTGAGTGTTTTTTCTTTGACGTTTGTGCTTCTACACCCACTGAACTAAACTCCTCATTATTTTCCCTATTGTTGCCTTGTTTTACTTTCACAGTAAATTGGCACAGGCTGGGAACATACTCCTTTGTCCTAAGACAATTTAAAATCTGTTACTGTACAATCCCAGATCCAGTCAATATCAAGGAATACCCCAGACATAATTATTAAGCATGCTGCTTCAGCTTTATTTGGGTAGATAAAGATAAAATTGTACAAATTTACCTTTAATAAGAAATGAAAAACAGAAACTATAGGTTCAGAAAGACAAAGTACCTTGAGAAAAGTACCCAAGATTTGTTTCAGGACTGCAAGTGCCAGAGGATCCAAACTGTATAAAGTGTACCAAAATGCAAGGAGTGTAGGTACAGAACCTTTAAAACAATTATGTGATCATGTGATGGTACCTCAGCTTTAGGACGGGCTATGAATCTCAGAAAATGCAAACATGCGTTGCATACAAAGATCTCACCTTCAGTGCTTGGCCGTTCCAGTAGTGCTTGAAAAGCACACTGTTACACGTACCATCTCAAGGTAGATAATATTGAGTGAGAAGAACTGTATCAGGTGCTTTCCTTTGTTCTTAGCCTGAATCACTGCTCAACATTTCTTCTTCAGGACGTACTATAAATTCCTGCCCTGTCCCTGATACTGAAGGAGCAATGCAATGTGAAATTGAGGATTAGGGTAAGATGGCCAAGAAGCCAGGACCCTGGGTATATATACCAAGGATTCTCCCCTTCCTCTCTGCACAGAAAAGGCAAGAGATGCCTTTTAGAATACAGTCTTTGCCGAAGAACCTTCCCAGCTAACTCTTTCTCAGACTGTTGTGATTGGTTCCTATAAATGGTCTGTAGTCAGATTTACCTTAGCAACATAGCAATGACAGAACAAGTGGAACGTGAAGCTTCATGTGCATACACTGGGGGCGGGAGGGGGGCTTTGAAGGCTGCAGAATTTAGGGAAGAGATAAAATTATTCCCAGGATCAAACCATTGATCCCCCTTGACCTTACTTGGCCTATAACATATATAACTCCCTGTTCTTGATGATGTGAATGCAGCCTACACTTGTTTGCCTGGTCTACACCTGTGAATCATAATTGCATCCCCCCCACCCCCAGGCAGCTTTCTCAGATGAATTTGAGTCCAGGCAGCAAAACCTTAGCTTGGCAAAATCCTTATGGCATGATATTTGACCTTCTGGCAAACTCATTGCAGGTCTTCTTGAGAAGATCTCTGCTTAAATGGTACATCTAATTTATTTGTATTTATTAGCAAGTGTCTGCATCCGACAGTAGAAATCAAGTGGAGAATGTTAGTGAGAGAGGCAACTTACCAGATCTCTAATCTCTATAGAGAAAGGATTACATAACTGTGGATTTATCAGAGAGATCTCACTATTGAATGCCTACCAGAGACAAGCCATAGAGCAAAATCTCCAATGGACATCTTAGGACTTCAGACAGTTCACAGATAAAATCTACTCCATGTTCGCAGTTCTTTCTGGGTGGGATTTATGACCACAGAACCCATCTTCAACTCTGATCAGTCTTAATGTGCTTACTCATAAAATATCATTGTCAGGTCTCAGCTTTTGGCCTTAAAACAATGGATTTGGAATTATCTGGGTATCAGGCTTGGGCCCTAGTATTTTAGGGATATGGGTTGTTGTTGGTCTGCAAAGTTTGATTAATCCTGAAATAATGCAGAGCACTCCAAGATTTGTGACCCTATAAATACATACTTGTTTGATTTTGGGCTTAACAAAGTTCATTTTTAAATGAGTAATGTATTTGACTCTTATTGTGCATTATTGCCTTCATAGAGCAAATTTCTATAAACTGCAGCTTGAGTGGCGGAGTCTTGTTAACTATGTTTCACTATTCTTCAAATTTAGCACTGTTGCTATATGATGTGTATGTCATACATGTCACACTGTTATTAGCATTGACATTGCATGAACACACCTTCAGGACTGAAGTTTTGGCCTTGAATTTTTTTAGAATGGGATGCTGTCAAGTCGCCAACCCTCCATGTGATTCTAGGATCTTGCTTGACTTGGTTGGGCTGAATTCCTCACAATTTCCAGAACAATTACTCTTTGTTTTCAGAAACAATTCTGAAACTAATTGCACACTTACCTCCCACCACCACTGGGGCCACCACCTGCATTTGCAGGACAGATGGGATATGACACTTCCTCTTTATCCTTACATAGTAGTGTGACTAGGGAAAAATAACATTACTTTTGCAATATTTTTGGTGGGCTGTATTGGCTTTTGGTTATAATAAATACATTGTAACCTATAACTTAGCAGAGTTTGCACATAGGAGCTGAAAAGGTTTAGATAAAAAAACTCTATTGTATAGAATACAATTTGTGTGTTCTCCCATATTTGATTTGTGCCAGCAATTGATATTAAAATAATCAGTAGTGCTTTTGGTTAAAACACGAAACGTTTGCTCATTATAAAATGTGTGACATAATTTATAGTGCTTAACATTTCATGTGACATATTTTCTCTGGTAAATAAGTAACTCACTCATAGTTAACACTGTTATATTCATAAGCCTAACTACCCCTATCACATATTACATCTTTATTCCTGTCCAAGGTACATATTTTCCCATGAAATCCAGTCTATTAGATATTTGGTTCTATACTATATTGGACCCTGCCAGCCTTATTTTAGCTACATATTGTGTGAGACTTTTTCTCTGGTTATGTCATCGTCCCTACCTAACAGACTTCTGGTTCTAGCAAACACATTATAATCATTCATATATGCATATGCATACAATATATACATGTTCTGTGTTGCATAATTATATATATGAGGCATGCAGAACAGCACAGCTTGGCGCATTCAACAGATCTCCAGTGCTCATCATATTTTTGTAGCCGTTTTTAAAATTCAGGCAGCTGAATGGTAGACTGAAAGAGCAGGTCACTAGGGGGGACAGATCTGAAGAATGAGTCATAGCAAAAGGACTGGATGAAGTTGTGAAGATTTTCTACTCTCATATCTGTTGTGTTATGGAGGTGAAAAGGTTGGAATTTTCCTATGCAATGAGACTGCTACCTTGTGAGCAGTGATTCAACCAGGTTGACTAAACACAGTACGATGTAATTCTTAATGAATGAGAGGTGACAAAGACACCTTTGGGGATTGGGTAGGAAATAATTTCTCTATATTTCTGCATTTGGACCTGTACATTCCCTCCCTCGCCCCCTAGAAAACGGAGACAGGTCTCCTTTTCTTTTTAAAATGAATATAAGGTGGTGATGGTGGTGTGTGTAAGGAATACTTCTTGGGAGCTTGGAACTACTGTAATTCTCTCTGCTTCCTACCTATTAAATTTCCAGATTCTGGAAATATGGGAAGAAAAAAAGTAAAGATTATTGCAGAGGCTCCAGGCCACCACTACACTCCTTTTAAAGTAAAAATAAAAAGAAAGAAATTTGTTTTGGACATCCCCATAGAAGAGACTTCCTTCTCTGGTATTTCTGCCCCACCTTCAAATTCAACTTCCTCCCAGATTTTTCAAAGGGAGTGAACAGGCCCACTAATTTATGTGAGAATTTTTTTTTGGGGGGGGCAGTTGCTGTTTAAAATAAATGACTACAAAAGTATTATTAAATGGTGTGGACCCTGTCATGAATTACTACAGAACCTAAGGGAAGTATAGCTTGCCTAGTCCAAACAAATATATTTAGGTTGCCTTGTTCATACTCTGCACTTCCGTTTACTCAGAATACCTTCTCCTCCAGTACTCCCAATCTTTCCATCTATGTAAATTTTCATAGCTATACATTTGTTGATGCAGTACCCTTTGAAAAACTAGACTTTGGTCCTAGATCTCAAACACAAATGTATGCCTGAATCAGGCGTCTGTAACAGTAGCATGCTTTCAGCGCTAGTGACAAGTTATTTGTAATGTCACATGCCGTGAGTCAGAAGGTTCTACAGTACCTTCTTCTCCTTTGCTGTATTGGTAGGTAAAACACCTGGTTCTCCTATTCCCCCTACCCTCATCAGCCTATCTAAGGTGCAAGTAATTCCATGCATACTTGCCCAAGGAAAATGTGCATTGAATAGAGGTGTTGTTTTGCGTAAATATGCATTGAATGGTGCTGTTGAATTTGCTAATGTTCTCATGGACCTCCAAAATGGACTGCACTTGGATGATCTTCCTTTCTTCCTCAAAATGACCCAAAACAATGTGAATGGAACTAGATCGGGGAGGGTAAGGGATTGTGAGTGATGCCTCATACTCAGAGAAACAGCATTGTGGCAGAGATGGAGGCTGCACTTGCAAATCAGCTCTGTGTCATGAAACTCACGAGGCGTTTGTGTATTCAGCCTGAAAAGCCTGGTTTCCTGTGCATGTAAAATCTGCTCCGAATGACATCCACCAGTGTGAGAAAGATGGAGAGCCTCTGCTACCCAAATAGCCTTCCAGTTTGTTATTACTGGCTGTGTTTCCTTTTCAGAGCCATGTTTCACTTCCTGCTCTCATCCTCAGGTTTTAACTTTGCACAGCTAGAAAGACAGAGAGCTGACCATGTTTACAGCAAACACAGGAAAATATGTTAAAGACTGTATTAATTAATGTGGAAATAATTACTCCACTTCCTTGACTTTCGTTGATCATTTATTTAGCACTATCTCTATACAGGACAGTATGGCAGATCCCTGCACAGTACGCTCACAGTCTTAAATGGATACTGAGAAATAACATGGGAAGGGGAGGAAAAGAAACATATTAAGTATGCTGTCATTGAAGCCCTTTAAACCTGGTCCAGTCAGTACCAGGGGGTCCCCCTGATACTGACTGGGCCAGGTTTAAAGGGCTCCAGTCATTGACAGCTCGGCAGGAGCCTGAAAACGATAGAATGAAACGATTTGTTTCAATGGAAAAATGACCATTTCATTTTGTCTATAACGAAATGTTGCTTCATCCTTTCATTTCATTTCATTTCGTTTCATTTAGTTTTGTTTTGTTGCGTAACGAAATGACAAACCAGCATTTCGTTTTTCATTTCCTGCCCATCCCTAGTCATTGAAATTGAAGGTTGGAAGTGTGGATCTCCAGACATTGTTGGCCTCCAGCTCCCATCAGCACTTGCAACTTCTGAGGACTGAGGGTTGCTGGTAGTTGCAGTCGAACAACATCCTCTTTTGTCCATCCCTGTTGTGGTTACCTGCTTTGCAAAATGTAAGAAAAAAGTGTGCTGCTTATATAGCACCCCCTCAAAGCGTTCAAAGCACTCCTTGGGTGGTTTACAGTTTAATTATGTAGGTTACACACTACGCTTCCAGCAAGCTGGGTACTCATTCTACCAAGATAGAAGTCTGAGTCAACCACAAGTTGGCTGCCTGTGCTCTTGAGCACAGTTTTGGCTGCAGTACTGCAGTTTAACCAATGTGCCATGAGGCTCAAGTAGACCAAGGTAGCCTCTTTTTCTCTTATATTTTGGAAGTTAGACCACTTAGAGGAGTTTCAGCTAATCAGTGGTTCTCAACCTGTGGGTCCCCAAATGTTCCTGGACTGCAACTCCCAGAAGCCTCCAACACTCACTATGCTGGAACGGGGTTTCTGGGAGTTGCAGTCCAAGAACATCTGGGGACCCACAGGTTGAGAAGCACAGAGCTAGATCAAGCCCTCCAGGCATACATAGGCAAATACTGGAGCAATTCTTTTCTCTCCCTGTTCTCCTCCTCCTCCTCCTCTTATAGCCCTTTATTGTCTTCTCCACTTGTCAGTTCCAGTTCCACTCTCCTTTTATCACAACCTTTCCATTTGCCATTCCTTCCTTTTAACCCGCCAGCCCTCACCCCAGCTTCAAAAGCTAAGGACAGGTCTCTGTTCATTTACTGCTCTGCTTCCTGGCTGATGAAGAACAACTGCTGCATGCAGCAGCTCCCAGTTCTTTTCTGCACCTTACTGGTTTTTGGTTTTCATGGCCGTAGAACAGGGACTTGGACTAGTCAGTGTGACAGGCCTGCCCACCTTCTACCTGATCAGAAAAACATTCTATCATCTCAAACAATTATTGTTCAATAAGAAGAAATTACTGAGTCATCTGTATTAACAACAAAAAGCTATTCATAATAGATCAAGTACTGTAGTGTGATACCAAATTTTAATAGTGTTTAAATTATGTGTGAAACTAGCTGTACAGAGTACAAGATGAATTCAACTCCTTTTGCAACCATTCACAGCCATTATTCTCCATACCTCCTCCTGCTTTGATACTTTTAAAAAGAACACGAAAGAGCCTCTTCATTAGATAATCCCAGCTAACCAGTAATCATGAATCAAGTATAATGACTTGATGGAACCTCACAGGCAGTGAGGTTTGGTCTGACATCACGGAAAGATGAACCTTCAGATATAAAATGTGCAAGCAGAAGACATAAACATGAGACTGCCTATGTGTAGGCAGGTATGGAGGTTTATATACTATAAATATATAGATTTATATACTGGCAATTCTTGGTTGCATTAACAGAAGCATAGTGTCTAGATCAAGGGAAGTGATAGTACCACTCTATTCTGCTCTGGTCAGACCCCACCTGGAGTACTGTGTCCAGTTCTGTGCGCCACAATTTAAAAAGGATGTTGACAACCTCGAGCGGGTGCAGAGGAGGGCAACCAGGATGGTTGAAGGTCTGGAAGAAATGTCTTATGAGGAATGGTTTAGGGAGCTAGGAATGTTTAGCCTTTCAAAAAGAAGGCTGAGGGGGGATATGATAGCAATGTTTAAATATTTGAAAGGATGTCATAGTGAAGAGGGAACAGGTTTGTTTTCCATGGCTTCAGAGATTAGGACTCAGGGCAATGGTTTCAAATTACAGGAAAAGAGATTCCATTTGAACATCAGGAAGAACTTCATGACAGTTAAAGCTGTTCGGCAGTGGAATATGTTGCCACAATGGGTGGTGGAGTCTCCTTCTTTGGAGGTTTTTAAGCAGAGGCTGGATGGCCATCTGTTGGAAATACTGTGATGGGGGTTCCTGCATGGCAGGGGGTTGGACTGGATGGCCCTTGAGGTCTCTCCAACTCTATGATTCTATGATTCTATACCGTATATATAAAGTTTTTCAGTACCTATTAATCAATAGACAGTAGCCTTTCAATATCTGTTGCAGGGGACAACAGTATGGTATGATCATTTCCTTTGTGACCTACTTCTGGATTTCCAGGGGACATCTTGTTGGCCAATGCGGAGAACAAGCTGCCAGACTAAACAGCCCCTTGATCTGATCCAGCATGTTTCAAGAATAAACTTTATCTTCTTTTTGAGGTCTGACACCATGCGAGAATGGTAGCACCATTTTTCTTTCTCTATCTCCCCTTTCAGTGGGAGAGAATTCTATTCCTGAGATGCAGGTTTCAATTTTGCACTCTCTTCCTATGGGACTGTCATTTTAATTGCCTGGTTTGTAATGCCCTACTTGTCTTGCCAAGATCAGTTTCGCACTGGAAGCTTCTTCTTTGTACCTACAGATTTTTAAATGTAATATGTTGTCAAAATTAGGCATTTCTTGGTAGAAACAGTTTTTGTCTTTATGTGAAATTTATAAACCCATTACTGATCTTGTACACAAACATGCCTTATAACTGAAAATAGCAGGAAAAACACTTCCAATGCAACTGATGGGACACAGCGCTCCAGCTTGTAGTGTTTATGTATGCTCCTGCCAGGCTTGCATCGGATAGGGGCTGCTTTGACGCCCCGTCAGCCGCTATGTTGGCACGAAAGAGGAGACCACGTGGGTTTCCCAGGGTGTGCGGGGATCAACGCCCTTAAAAGGGCAGCTCGCACCCCAACCTTCCTCTTTCGCACCGAACTGCCCCCTGCCCCCTCCCTTAGAGGTTATGAGAATGAGATAATCTGGTCGCTTTGGGGCCAAATGGGAATTTTTGACTAGTACCAATATTGGCTGCCTGGTACCAGTGTGTTTTCACTCATTCCATTTTCATTGACCGTTAGGCAGGGCCACCTGAGTTTGCCTGGCGGGTAATGCAACTAAAAAGGGGCCAAGACTGTGATGCCAGAGTTGTAAATGCACCTCAGACAGGGCACAGGGCAGCTGTACAATATGTAATAACAAATACAATAACACCCTATAGGTAGACCCCACAGAAAGAAATTAAAATAAGGACCATAAAGTCACTGAGCTCATACGGCTGCCCCAAGTAATATGCTGACCTAGTTTTGGCTGGGAGGGCTGCTTTCTTTGAACAGCACCCCCGTACTGGGTTCCAACATGGCGTCACACTAAAACAACATCTCTAGACCAAAATATAAGTTGCACTACGGGAGGCCCATCCCTCGGCTACAACTAGTTACAGTTACAGTACAGTTAATAATAAAGTTATTAATAAAGTTGTGGCCCGATTTAAAACCCAATACTCTGTGTGGACTCATTATTTCGGGACTGGGCTGACAAATAGTTTGTATCAGCTACAGGCAGTGCAGGATTTAATATGCTGGCTGCCGGACTGTATCATGGAGAAATGTGGAAGGTCCAGGAGACTCTCATTATGCAGCAAAGCATTCAGGCAGTCACTGCATGGTGTGGCAAAAGGAAGGAGGCATCACTGTGAAGATGATTTGAGTATGGTGTGCTTTTTGACAGGAATGTTATTTCTCACTCTGAGTTAACCAGATAAAGGCAGTAGATTTGGATGTGGCTTCAAAGCCCCACAGATTCAGAGGTTCACTGGGTAGTCTTCGACAATCCTTTTTTCTTTTCTTTTGCTGTAATCAATGTCTAAATTCCAGATGTTTAAAAACAAGTTCAAACATTTTGTCACTAGTTCTTAATCAAGGGATTGTAATGCTAAGGGTGTCAGATATCGTGCATGGATATTTTACAAACTAAATAAAATTTTGACTTGTTTTTTGTTAGTGCACTGCTCATGCAGATGGTCAGTGTGGGTGGTGTTATCTGAGGTGACACTCTGTGATGTATTTGGCTGTTTATGGCACTGAAAGGGATGACAGGGGGGAAAACCCTCCTCTATTTTCATATACTCTACCATTTTAATTTGTAAACTATATTTTCCTATTGATGCAGCGCTATTCCAGATGAACAAGATACAGTGGTATTATTATATGCACCATAGGTAGATGCATTGCTGTTCCTCTCTGTGACTTTATTTAACAAAAAAAATTAAATGAAGAGTTGCAGTAGCCCATTGAATGACAACTGCAGGAAGAGGCAGGGAAGGGGGTATAATCACTGTGAGTGTGAACACAAGGAAATAGGATAAACTGAACTAAACACAAGGAGATAAAATAGATTGCACTAAAGATAAGAACATTTAAAATATGAACCAGACCAATCCAATCTCTCATGTGTGGACATTCCCCTCGGCCTTTGCCTCTAAATGCTGTTTTCAAAAATCTTATTTCATTTGTTGTTTGACTTTTGCCCCACAATTTGTTGCTGAACTAAAGTTTAAGTTATAATGTTTCTTTGTACAGTGGAAATGAGTGTTACACAGTAAATTGAAATAAGGATTTTGTATTGCTGTTCAGTTATCAGGATAGCATGTTAACATACAAGGAGAAGAGTGCACTAGCCTTGCCCCCTTTGATCCCCATTCATACATTTTATCTTGCCCCCAGTCAGATTTTTCTCTATAGGCTGCCTGTGTGAACCAGACTCCTGATTTTCCTCCTTTCTTCTTTGTGCACAAAGCCCACAGAGGTACCAGAAGCCCTTATCTTCAGATCTGTCACTGTTGCATGAACAAAGTGGTGGTGGAGGGGTGTGGGACCAGCTTGCTCCCTAGCTCCCACATTGAGTAAACACATGATCCTTTTGGCTAAACAGGGATTAGGGCAAGTAGGAATAGGGGTTCCAAGGCAGTGTGGAGAAAGTGCAGCAGAGTGCGGCCACATTTGACAAAGAAATATGTGTGTATAGAGTTGAAAGTTTCCAAATCAGAAATTTATTCTGTATATGTCTGAAGAAGTGGACGTATAGTCCACGAAACGTTACATTAAAATATGAAAGTTATTCTTTAAGTTGTCACATGTTTTGTGCCTTTTCTTTTCTTTTTCTTTGATTTTTGCCTGAAATTCTTGAAAAGACTAACACGGCTACCCTCTCTGAAACTTCTACTATTTGCCATTGAATCTGAATACCAGTAAAGCAGGCATGTCCAAACTTTGGCCCTCCATATGTTTTGGACCACAATTCCCACAGTTCTTTGTCATTGGCAGTACAGGCGTGGAATTCTGGGAGTTGTGGTCCAAAACATCAGGAGGGCCAAAGTTTGGACATGCCTGCAGTAAAGGCTTCTCCAGACCCTTTGCATCCGTAGTGTTGTCCGTGCAGTGGAACCTTGTTAGTTATACCTGGTGGGATGGAGCAGTCAGTGAAAAGAACCATAAAGGGTGGAGGGGTGGGAAGGGGAGAAATCACTGTCAATTATGTAAGTAGCGATTTGTGAGTTTAAGCCCCGTACGCTGAGCCTTTGTATGACAAAAGGGCTCTTTTGTCTGTCTCCTGGATGGGTATATCGGTCTTGGTACGACAGAAGAATCTGCAGCAGGAAACTCATTCAGAGGAATCATTTCCTTCTAACGAGTCATATTTTATGAAGACAAATGGAATCTGGTGCATGGCACAAAGAACAGAATGTCTTTCTAAAGGCATTCCATTTTATTTTTTGCGCATCTTTATGGGAGTGGCGAACTAGCACCACCATATATGCCGTTATTTGGCTGGAGCTGAAGAGGCCCTAATTATGTTTCAGAAATACAATTTGGCAACTGCAGTCTAAAATAGCCCTCTTTAAACTTCAGCAAACATTGTATCTCTGGAAACCATCTACTAGATGGATATTTCCCAAGAGGATGCAACAAGGAGAAAAGGAACATCAGGTATTTTTAGAGTTTAAGCAGTGGCTTCTTTTAAGATCACCCTTGTTATTTCTAAATGTATCTCTACCTCCTTCTGCCCCCAGGACAGGCAAAAATCCGATTCAAAGCTGAGATCAGAGATGGTAATTATTTTAAGTGGTGCTTGCTTTCCTTCTAAATGAATGTGTCCAGCCAAGGTTATTTGAAGGATTCTAAACCAACACTTAAGAAGCATATTTGGAATAGAGTGAGTATATACCCCAGAGTGTAGAGAGAACTCCTTTATACCCCAGATAACTCACTGTATACCCCAGAGCACAGAGAGAACTCCTAGTTCCATGAGCTCCTTCTGAAGATGCCAGCCACAGAGTGGCGAAATGTCAGAAAGAAAAACTTCCAGAACATGGCCAAATAGCCTGAAAAACTCACAACAACTTAATTTTTACATTTTAATGAGAGCTTTCATGGACAACTCCACATCATCTGACAGATGGGGGGAAGAAATACTGGGTGAAATACCAATTGTACAAGTGTGTGTGTGCGTGCGTGAGTGTGTGTGTGTGTGTGTGTTGTGTCATTACAATCGTGACCGACTCTTTGTGACCCCATGTCCATGGAGTTTTCAAGTAAAGCATACTAAATATTCATTGGCTCTAAAAGTCTTGGGTACTTGGTTACACCCCACATGCAGTCATTTATGGCCTATGTTTGGTGGCAGGCTGTAAACCTACAGGAAACAGGAAACAGACCTGAGTCATGAGCAAAAGGGAGGGGGAAGAAGAGGTGAAGGGGGTGAAGACTGGTAAAAAGTTAACAGAAAGATTATATACAAGTAAAAGAAAATAGCAGAGAAAGTGGACTTGTCTAAGAAAGCTCACATTAAATTATAATCGTTTTTTACGGTGCCACATGCTTTTGTCATTTTTGTTATATACTGTTTCTTTGGATTTTGTCTGATATTCTTGTAGAGACCAACACAAGCTACCTCTTCTAAAGCTCTTGTTATTTCCAGGCTCTGAGAGTGTCATGGCAAAGTGGAATACAGTGGTACCTCGGATAAAGAATTTAATTCATTCTCTGAGGCAATTCGCTATCCGAAAAAAATTGTTATCCGAAATGGGGTTTCCGATTGAAATGAATGGGAAACCTATTAATCCATTCTGGAGGTCCGGGGAAAAAGGCAAAAAAGCCTTCCCCCCGAGACCTCTTTACAAGGTGCACTTTCAAAGTGCACTCCTCCCCCTCCTTGCCTACCCCTGCCACCGGCGCTGCCTCCCACCATCCTCCCCAGGGCCCCCACCTCTCCTCCTTTGCCGCTGCCGCCGCTGGGCACCTGGGCGGCAGGCAAACACAGACAAAGCCGTGTGCCTCTGCCGCTTCCTCCCCCTCAGCCCCGGCCCCCGCCTCTCTTACGCCACCCCCGCCGCTGGGCCCTCAGGCGGCGGGCAAGCCAGACGAAGCCGTGCACCTCTGGTGCTTCCTCCCCCACCTCTGCCTCTTTTCTGTCGCTGCTGCCATCACCACTGGGTGTTTGGGCAGCAGGTGAGCTGGGCGAAGCTGCGCGCCTCTGGCGCTTCCTCCTGCACCTCCCCCCTCCTCCCTCTCCCCACCCCCACCTCTGCATGTTGCCTCCTCCTCCCCCCCCCATGTCCCCTGATCCCCATCTTTGCCATCTCCAATGCCACGGCCTCCTCTGCCATCTTGCCCGGCCCACACCTCTGCCGCCGCCACTGCCAGGAACCAGTAAGAGTCAATGAGGAGGGAGAACAGCCTGGGGAGGGCCCTACTGAAAGACTGGGTTGAGTCGGAGGCTCCGGCTTTTGGGGAAAGTGGCCCTGGCTGGGGCTGTGCGCTGTGTGTGTGTGGGGGGGGCTTGAAAATATCAATTCATTATCTGAAAAATTCATTATTGGGGCATTCGTTATCTGAGGTATTACTGTACAGTACCAGCATTGTTTAAGAGCATAACCAGCAACGGGTAAAGAAGAAACAATTTCAAATACCTTGCTCCCTCTCCTCTTTTTAGAAAAAGCACTCTACTTTAGTGTAACCCCTTCTGAGGTGTAAGTAACACAGGGAATGCCAGAAAGCAAGGCACTCTGTATTGGTTGTGTGAAGAATGCAGTATGGAAACATCAATTAAATTGTACTTAGGTTTGGATAGCATGTCAGGCTTGTGGTCATAGGAATTTTTAAAGTGACTGCAATAAGATCATAATAAAACACCGTCAACCACAAGAAGAATCCTTGCATTTTGGTCACAGGAACTGACAATTGGCCTTCCTGAGGATACAAAGATTTCCTCGAAAAACATGCAGAGGGCAGAAGGCCAAATATATTCAAGTCACAATCTTTACTGTTCGCATTTGCTCTTACCAAACAATACTCACTGTTCCAGTGAAGCTTCATACCCCCTCCTAGAAAGGGGTAAAACATGTAGTACAGCCTTAAGAGACGGCTGATTGGAAATGGGCCAACTAAAGCATTATTTCGCTACATTTTTGTATGCGTGGCTATACTTTTAAGGAGTGGAAGGGGATAGTTAGTGAAGAGGCAGGTTATAATTGCTCTGAGTAGTTATAAATTAATCTGTTTAGTGATCTGGAGGTGATCTGGAGGCTTAGTGGAGGAGGTAAACTACATTTAAGCTAGTTGAGATCATTTGCTGCAGTCAACCCAGGAACTTCAGCAAAATTCAAAGGTGCATGCAACAAGGTCATACTTATTTTTCTTTTCTTTTGTCTCTCATTGTCATGTGCACATATTCATTTAATAATGCAGTGAAAACTAGGGCTTATAGTTCGCTTCCTTCTGGGTGATTGTAAAGAGGGGATGGGTACAATTGTCACAGAGAGGAATGAGTACATGCTAACTAGGACAGGGTGTACAGCTGAAGATCTTTTTAAAGAATAATGATTGTGTGGCATAGCTCTAATCATTTGGCCACTGGAAACACTTTTGCAGACATTCTTCTGGATTTTGAAATCTCTAAAAGAACAAGAAGAAAAACAAAAACAGGAGTATTTTGACAGCTTGGAGAAATTAATTTCAGTGTGAATCTATCTACCACGATAGCAATCCACTTCTTCAGATATAGGATATTGCATATTTCAATCCACTTCTTTTGTGCCTGAAGAAGACAGTTGTTCACAAAAGGTTATCCTGAAATTCTTTTTTTTTTTACTCTCGAAGGTGCCAGATTACTTTTGTTTTGGTTTTGTTTCTTATCATTTCAAATGTTGGATATTACATTTCTCACACACTGATAATAATCCTGTTAGTTTGGGCATAAATATATTGTTTCCAGTTAAACTTACTTTCTTCTGAGTTAGTATGTATAACATTTAGCAAAAGCCACAGAATAATTCTGTAAATTTTAGAAAGTTAGAATTACTTTACACTAAACTGCAGCTGATGATTCAGTCATTCTCCTTACAAAGAGGAACTCAAACTACAGTTCCTGGATAATTCAAAAGAGGCCATAATAATTTAAATTATTGTATATAAAATCTATCTCTTTTGGTAGTAATGTAACTCGGTCCTCAGCCTTTCATTCCTGATTCTGTTATAGCCAGAGCAATACCTGGGTCAGGGTCTTTATTTCAGCTAGTTTCACTCTTTAGTGTACTATACTCTACATAATGTATTTTCATTGCTTTCCCATTTGTTGTGCTGTTGCTGGACCATAAGATGTTCATCAACTCCCATCTATTTCTATACTAATTTATTTTTACCTATTACTGTACTTTTCTTTTGCATCTGACTTGAACAGAGTTGTTGTGCTGCTACAACCTATATGTCTAGGTCAGTGGCAGCGGACCTTTGGTATTCCAGATATTTTTAACACAACTCCCACAGTCCTTTGTCACTGGCAATATGGGCTTGGAATTCTGGAAGTTGTGGTCAAAAACATCTGGAGTGCCAAAGTTTCACCACCTCTGGTCTAGGCCATTGAGATTGATTCCCCCCCCACCACCTTTCTTGGGTGATACTGTATTTGTAAACCACCCAGAGTAGTCGCGTAGCTAGATGGAGCAGTATATAAATTAAATAAATAAATAAATATTATCTGTCTAATTTTAAGCTGTAAATGAATGTGTGAACATGAAGACCTGTAAAGAAGAAAGGAGGACCTGAAGGAGAGAAACCTCCATCATATCTTGCGAATCAGCAATATAATGTCTTCCTGCACGTAACTCCCAAAGGAACTGACAGAAGAGAAGATTTGTCATTAGCTTTTTCAGCCAAACAAAAGCCCTGTTACTGAATTGGGGCTTCAAGGGGCTTACATTTGTCTTTAACCCTTCTTCACATACATACATCTATTCTATCCTGTACCCAGGGCTTTGAACTTAGCAGAAGGAATGTGGCTTGCAGCATTCATTCTCTCAGCAAAAAACCTTTCTGCTCCCTAAGTGCACCCATATGACATCACAATGGCCCGTAATCTGGTAACAGTGTTTGGGTCTGAAATGTATGAGATGCTGCTGACCTAGCAAGTGTAGCCCTGATCCTATTTCAAGGACCAGGAAAGAGAACTCTTAGGAGGCCTTAACATCAAAGACTTTGAGGGATCTTGTACTAAGTTGAGTTCCCATACTGCTTTTTCTGGATCTGCCAAGCAAATAACTCCAGAAAAGCCATGTGCCTCTAGACATTTCTTATGTTCCCAATGATATTTCATAATTATTGGCAGGGTGGTGCCTTCTCTTAATTGATATTTGGAACAATAGTACTGTACTGTATAGAAATGCATCTTTAAAAACAAGGAGAGAAAGTCAAACATTATTTTTCTTGTTATATACAGGGACATCTATATGGAGGGTGGGTTTTTTTTTTTTTTAAAGCTGGTGGTTTTATTTTTAGGCTTGGCTAATTCTCACTCTTCTCCTAGTTCTTGGCTACCTGGCAACAGCTTACTGTCATGGCAACACAAATGTTAATGAGTGAAGCACTTGGTGTGTCTGTTTTATCTGGCTTCTTTGTGATATAGATACAAAGCTGTTCTATATCTTTACAGCCATCATAGGCAAGGGGAAAATTTTGTGTTTCTCAGCGGAGACTTATGGGCAGAGTTTTGAAGCTGAAGGAAGGAATGAGCTGCTGAGGAAGGAACTGTGAATGTGATTAGCAGCCACATGCAGAGTGGACTTGTAGATGAAGATTTGTTACATACGATGAGTGTGTCAGTTCTATTCATTTTTTATTCTTTGATTTTAAAGCAGTTTTGCAGGTGTAGATCTCTTGTGCAGTTTTGCCAATCTTTTGTGTTTAGTTGGAAACACACTTCCCCAACACATTTCCCCAACATATAGGGGACTTACTCAGGGAACCCTGTTGTTGGCACAGTGGTACCCCCAAGGGTGATCAGGATGGGGCTAGCTACGGCAGTGTACATGGTAGAGCCTACCAGAATCTGGAACAGATGATGGAGAGCAGTGCATCAAAGGGCCTCTTAGCTGACTGGTCATAGGCCAGCCAGGGAACCTGAAAGGCAGGACCGTGGAGTGTAGAGGAGCAGTTTCCATTTGAGTCTGCTTGCCCAGTAGAGTGCCAGGGTCCAGCGGCTAGAGACCCTCCCAACAAGTAGATATCCTCCAGGTGTTTGGAATGCAATTCATTATTAATTGGCCTTACTGATTGTTGGGAATTGCACTGCAAAATGTCTGCAAGGTGCACATTGCTGAAAGACTCCCATTAGTGAGGGCTGTTATGGAATGTTGTCATCCCCTTGTAAAGCAGAAAGATTTTTGCAACGGATCTCCAGCTATTTGTTGTTTACAGCTCCCATCATCTCTAGTCATCATTGGCAGTGGTGAGACATTATGGCAGTGGCATTGAAAAATATCAGGAGGGATACAGTGGCCAGTCTGCATCAAAATCTGAATATGTGATACCCAATATTTTAAATACTGTAAATGCATTAGTCCGGCAGTGTGGAACATAAAGGAGACAGTTTGCTTTATTTACTAAATATTTTATTCTGTTGCCTTACAGCAGTCAAGTAAGGCAGACTTCGGATATGAAAGATCTTCTTTATTTTATGCTTTTTAAATAAGCTGTCACCTGAAACCACAGTAGGACCCCTGTATCCACTGATTCAGTTATCCACGGTTGGTACATATATAAATAATTCAGCAGCTGCAAAGCAAGCTACTAAGGCAAGCTACTGTCACAAAACAGTAGCCGTAAAGCAAGTTACTATCACAAAATACCAGTTTTGGGTTGGGTTTTTAATGTTCTCTCTTATCAACTGTTTTTGTTATCCACGGAAAGGCCTGGAACCGATCCCCACTGGATACTGGGTTCCTACTGTATATGCAAAAAGCTCGCAGTTTGAGTGATCTATTTTTAGGCTCAAACACTTACTCGCAGCAATAGAACTGATCTGAAATGTGGCATCTTTTCACAGAAAATTACTTCTGGTCATTCTTGTACACAGTCTTTTTATTTCAGCATTTAAATTTATTGCTGTGGAGGGGGTTTAGTATTTTGTTGATGGCATTTTTCAGTGCTTGGTAAAACTCTCCATCAGACTAATTCTGATCATCCACAGACAACCCAAAAACCAAAACCGCCTTCTGCCCACTTTTTTTGAAATGTAGAAAACTAAGTGCAATATTATGGTGAAATAAGGCTTTCTGTAGGTGGAAGGAGTTTTTTTCCCCTTTTCATAGAAAAAACTTTTAAGACCTGGGGGATGGGAAATGGATTTGATTGGTTTACATTTCAATTGTAGCTTATTTCATTCCTACATCCTGGATTAATGCATGAACTGAAACCCATTTATGCATTGATATTCATAGTTCATCGTCAAAAAGCATGTATAAAATGTTTATATTAGGGAAATGTGCACACAAAATGCTTTTACAGCAGTAAGAAGAGAGACAGGAAGACAGGAAATCAAGACTTATATACTGGAGTTACCTTTTCCAAGGGAACAGTAAGCAGGAGTGCACTTTCAGTGAGCACAAGCTACCACATCAAAATTATATTCTGCTACTAATCACGATTTACTCATGGGCTTCAAAACCTCATAGGCAGATAGTGAGTGTTTTGTTTGTTTTGAACTTAGTAATTCTGTTGCTTTACAGCAGTCAATTAAACCAAGGCAGACCTCAGATGTGTAATATTTCCTTTATTTTATGCTTTTAAAAATATTGACAAAGGCTCCAAAGGATGACACCTTGAGTCCATGGTGTGGAATGTGATTTATCAATAGATTTTGATATGGAGTCTTAACATAGACTTAACAGAGCCAGTGTGATATGCAGGATAGAGTGGAAGACTGGGATTTAAGAACTAGGTTATAAAAGTGATGCCTCCAAGAGCGAACTACAAGGAGTGAAGAGTATTAAGATGGTAATTTACATCCATGAAGATATTTCAAGATTGTAGCGCAATCCTACCAATGTTTTAGACTCACTAGCTGTTATGGGTCACTTTGACCAAGCTAGAAAATATGTATTCAGGAAGCTATTTGCATTTATCCAGAATTATTATTAATGTGCACGCTGCATGAAAGAGCAACTTCTTAAGTCAATTAGAACAGAGGATATGGCCTTCAATTAAATATATCAGCATTCATTTGCTCCCAGCAGTCATGTATTCCTTGCTCAACCAGATCTTGCTGGAACAAATGGTATATTAGACTTATTAGATAAGATGTTGTGAACATGTGTGTGGGTATATATACACACACATTTATATACATGAAAGACACATGTTCATCACTGCTAAGTACTTGCTAAACATCTGTCATATTATTACTTGCATGACTACTGTTACCTACTTTAATAACCTAACTCATGCCGACAGCCACATTGCATTACTTCATCTCAGGAGAGGGTCCCCCCCTGCTTAAAATTCTCTATAGAGTTATACTTTAGACTTGGATACTGCTTTGTGTTCCTTCTTGAAATTTCTATGTGCAAAAGGATGGAAAATAAAAGTCAGTGGTTGAATTCATACAGTTGGGTGCAGTTATTCCAATTTAAGACTAGAAATAGAGCCGAAGGTCATGTGCTGCTAACCATGTTTGCTTAGATACAAATGTTATTGGGCTATATCCTGTTGCTTCTATAAAATAAAAAATAGACTTACTGAATCAATTACTGAGTAGCAAGTTAGCATATACACAAACCCTACTGAATCAATAGTTAAGATTATGTTGCTTAGCATAATAAATTGAACTAGACTAGGCCCATGAAATCTGTTGGGAGTCATAGTAAGCATGTGTGTCACAATTCCAAGAGATCCATTTGATTAAATGGAATTAAAGAAGAATAGGCTCAGCAAATCCCCACTGATTCAGTGGGCCTACACTAGTATGGCCTTCTATACTAAACAAAAGGATTTCTGCCACTGAAACTACTGGACAGTACTGTGGTTGGAGCTAGCAATACGACACTGTCCATTAAGTCTTGACAGAAGTACAGTCTGAAACACAAACTCATATCAGCTGATATCTAGTATAGAGCAATCTAATAAAATAGAAGGTCACATGGAAAAGTTGTACTAGATCAGCTTGGTACTGTATGCAGGTCTCTTTCTGAGGAAGCTGTAACTGAATAAAGAAAACCAGCATGCCAGGCAGGAGGTCTTCTGTGAACACCTGTGTTTTCTCTCTGTATATCTATACAGATTGGCTATGTATTCACTCATATGATATTAGCCTCCTGTTACCTGTATTTGTACAGTTGATAGAAACACTTTAGCCTTATTTTAGGCTGTTTGTGTTGACTGTCTCTAAAACCCATAATATCAGAAGCCGAAATCATGTGTAACCTAGGATCTGATAGTGATCCCTCTAGGCCAGGGGTGTCCAACCTTTTTGCAAGGAGGGCCAGATTTGGTGAGGTGAAAATGTGTAGGGGGCGACCATTCAGCCGCATTGGGCCCCCAGGCTGAACTTTGGACAAGTTTCTATAACATGCAAGGATGTGGAGAGGATGCTGCAGCAAGGGAGCTGGGGGTGGGTAGACTGGGCAGGTGGCTGGAGGAATGGGCAGAGGCAGGGAGGACAGGCAAACCGTAAAACTGCAAGCTGACGTCTCCATCCGTTATGGGGAGAGGCCAGCTGGTGGGAATGCGTGACAGGCTGAGCTGGCAGAGAGAAGTGGCCGCGGACCCATCAGAATTTGAAAACGGGCTGCATTTGGCCCCTGGGCCTGACCTTGGACATGCCTGCTCTAGGCAGAGGCAGGCAGGTGGACAGCTTTACGTTCTGGAATCATACAAAAATACACAGGATAGCAGAAGACACTGGCTGCATTGATTATTCATTTCTCTGCTTATGTTATCTTTTAATGACTAATTATCATCCAGATTTGGGGACAATTAGCTACTGAAGAGGACATGAGATGAGCAGGGATGAATAAGGGACAGAGAAAGAGGCTTGTGCTCGGGGCTTCCCTCTTCTGTTATTTTTCTCACCTACGTTTGTCTATCTGCTTGTTTCCAGGGGATCTTCAGAAGCCTCATAATTCAGAGATTGACTTGCTCATGATGGCTTCTGATAATGTGTAGCTAACGGCCAGCTCTAAAATGAACTTCATTCCAAGTGTCCAGTCTCAGATGGATTGTGGATTGCTGCATAAGGACTAGTTCTGCCTTCATGCCTGACAGAATATTAATTTGCTCAATGCATTGGTGGACCTACATCACCTCTCAGCCAGCAACAGGGTCTGAGTAACCACTATTGTATTTTTAATAGGTTGTTCTGTGAGAGATCACCACAATTTCTTTTTAAAATGTGGATTAAAGTCTCTTCTGTGGCCCTTCTGGGATTAGGGGACCTGTAGCTTAAGCAACATATAGTAGATCCACTCCGGCTCAAATTATTACTTTTGAGACAGGAATGGGTGGGAATTTCAACAGCTGTGTTAGCCAAACAAAAAAATGATAGGCAAGATTAAATCTTTCACATTAGGACTCAAATTAGCATATTTGAAGTTTCGTCTTTTTCCTTAAATATTGGTTGCATCTGTGTATATGAATGATCATAAGAGTGATGGTAAACGATAAGTGTGAGGTATGTGTGTACACAAAATACTTGCATTTTCACTGAATAACATCTTAAGAAGACAATAACACACTGACAAGTCTTTACTGGGGTTCCGTAATTTCCTTAAGATTTTACACTCTCTCTCTCTCTCTCTCTCTCTCTGTGTGTGTGTGTGTGTGTGTGTGTGTGTCTGCCTATCTATCTATCTATCTATCTATCTATCTATCTATCTATCTATCTATCTATCCACAGTACGACAAAATAAAGAGTGCTGCTCACAGTGTCCACCAAATTGCTTATTAAACCCTCTTTCTTAAAATTGTTTAACAGAGCTGAATCAAAAGCATTCACTTTTCAGAAATATTTTCGACATTGTCCAAGTGTGCCCCATTCCACTCTTGATGGTGTTTCTGCAATTCCTTTTTCAGCATTTTCCCATTGCATTGTATCTTTTGAACTCTCAATCTTAAATGTTCTCATTAGTCTCCAGAAATTTTATCTCATAGGCAGATCTGATGTGCTACCTGGTGTCACATTTCCCCCGTATTTAATTTGTGCTCCCTGATTGACTTATATCAGCTGATATCTAGCATAAAACGATCTATAAAACAGCAGTTCACATGGGAATGTTGTTTTGTATCAGCTTGATATGGAGAGATGTGTGTGCTGGTTTCACTATAGGGAAAACAACTCTTCACTGAAGAAAAACCGCATGTCAAGGAAAAAAGCCCTTTGTGATGAACACCTTTGTTTTTCTCTCTGTATGGAGGTTCCCCTTATAGAATGTCTGATCAGTCGTATGACAGGAGCTTCCTGAGTAACTCAGATGTGACAAATCCGGGGAGGAGAAAGAAGTGGTAACAAGAAGTTGGTTGTATTGTCTACCCCAGCCCCTTTTATTTCCAGATTCTGTTTGCTGTATGATTGTTGTTGTTATTGTGTTTATATTTTTACTCTTAGGGGGTTGTGTTACTGTTACGGGGTTGTGTTCCTTTTTGAGCAGTTTTTTTTCCTGCAATTTGTTGCACACTACCCAGAGTTCCTGAGGGAAAGTTGGGAGGTCAACAAGTATATAAGTAAATAAGTAAATAAATAAATAAATAAGAAAGAAAGAAAGAAAGAAAGAAAGAAAGAATTATGCAGATGCTGAAGCAGCTATTTTCTCCCCTTCTTCTTTCAGCAATGTTCAAGACGGAGATTTCATTGTCTGCGGTAATTGTTGTTGCTGAATTCAGTGAATCAAAAAGTGAGAGTTATAAAGTTATTCCAAAGAGAAGGCATCAGTGCCTTCTGTAATAATTTCACTTATACTAAGTGAGATGTTACAGCGTGTGTGCCACTCAACAATACAACAAAATGACATGCCAGTTTACTAAGGGATTTTAAACCTTCAATTAATACAATTCAATGAGTGCTGCTGAGAAAGGAGACCAGAGGGCAGGGGAAACTTCAAGATCACTATAGCTATTCTTTCAATAGATATACAGTACAGTAGGACCCCCGTATTCACTGATTCAGTTATCCACGGTTGGCAAAGGAAATAAATAAATAAATAAATAATTCAGCAGCCACAAAGCAAGCTACTGTCACAAAAAGCAGCTGTAAAGCAAGTTACTATCACAAAACAGCAGTTTGCGGGATATTTTGTTGTTCTCTCTTATCCACAGTTTTCATTATCCACGGGAAGGCTTGGAACCCACCCCCAGCAGATACTGTACTTGATTGTTGCTTTTCTGAAATTTTGGAAAAGTAACAATCCTGTGCATTCATACTGGATGATACAGTACTTGAGGCTATAGGTATAAATACTTGTCTCATGATAAGATGCAAAGGTAAAGGTTCCCGCCCACTCTAGGGGCGGTGGTCGTTTACTCTTGTTATCATACAGGAAGCAGAGGTATTTTGTGTTTCTTGACAAGAAAAGAGAATGCAAACCAGTTTTGCTGCCATTCACTAAGGAAAAGTCTGCCTGAAGGTAAAGGTCTTTGCCTGCTTGCAGAACAAAGCAAAGACTGGGCCAGCCTAGCTGCCTTTTTTGCATCGATTGCTAAGGATCAGAAGTGTTGATGGGAATAGTAGAACTTTTAAGGCAATTCGTCAGTCATTCTGTGCTTGTGTTTGTGTACGTGAACTTTGTTTCGGAAAGAGAGAGGACGCTAGGGTTTTTTTAGTGTGCACAAATGAAGGGAGACCTTGGATTTATCCTGATGGAACGTTTACCCCCAAATGTGGCTAATTTTCATATTACCAGTACTTTCCTCCCATCTATTTCACATAATGCCTTTCGGGGTAAAAACAATAACAAATAGTGACAAAATCCCCAACTTCCTCCTTGTGACGTTTAGTTTTTGTTGCTAGAACACTATGATACTTCCCATTAAGTCAATTCTCATTAATTTAGCTTCTCTTTACATTATGGATATAGATTGCAGGTTGGGTCCGGTAGCTATTGGATTCTGACAGGAAGCAATGAAATAATATACTTTTCTCAGGGTATTGCTTTCTCTCACCCTCTTTCAGCCAGAACCATTAAACAGGGAAGGTGGAACACTACAGTTTTCTTTGGTTTTCTTCAAAAACTTGTCTCAGACAGGAAAAAAAGAGGGAGGAATGGACCTAATTCAGAATGCAGAAATATGCTATTAGTGTGCCACGTTCATATTCCAAGCCATGTATTTGAAGTTTGGCCACATTTCTAACAGAGTTAAGTAGATTCACCATTCTCTTCCCACTCAAATGTGATTTAATCCTCCATAACAATTTGTGGATCTTCTATGATTAATAGTACATCATCTGCAAATAAACTAATTTTGATTTTTTCTTTGTATCCTTTTTTTTATTGATTCATATTCCCTAATGACATTTGCCAGCAATTCAATAACCAAAACAAACAAAATTAGGGACAAGGGACATCTTTGTTTAGTTCCACGACCTAGGGAAATTTGATCAGTTGTAGTATCATTTACTAACACAATCGCAAAGTTTTCAGCACACAATTGTTGGATAATATTTCTAAATCTAGTACCAAATCTTAAATTTTTTATCAATGTTTTAAATGTTGACCATTACATTCACTCAAACACTTTGAAAATATCCAGTGCAACTATACCTAGTATTAAATTATTCTTACATATATGAATTATATTCAGTACCTTTCTTGGTAGATCAGCCATATATCTTCCACTTGTAAATCCACTTTTATCTTTGCTTATATAATGAGCAATATTTTTTCATCATCTTTGCCAGTTTTGCACTAAAAATCTTAACATTTTGGTTTATTAATGAAATAGGCCTATATAAACCTAAACATGAAGAATCTTTATGAATTTGTACAACTAAGGAATGTTTCCAGGATGGTAGAGTTTAATCTCTAATATTTTATTAAACAGTATATTGAGCTTTTAAAACACTTTGTAATAACAGTGGTGGTGAACCTTTGGCATTCCAGATGTCTTGAACCACAACTCCCACAGTCCTTTGTCATTGGCAATCTAGGGCTGGAATTCTGGGAGTTGTGGTCCAAAACATCTGGATTGCCAACAGTTTGCTACCACTATACCTAATCCACCCGTCCCTGGAATTTTCCCATGGGATGCATCTAACAAGAAATTGCAACCTGAGCTAACACTTGGATTATGTGAATATAATATATTGTAGTTAGAAACTGATTGTTAAGAAAAAAGAACATGTAACTAGCTGGGTTGAACTTGTAACATCAAACTCCTAAGCACACAATGCTGCCCAAAATGTGACCTCAGTTTCATAATTTTTTGCTTCCAGAGGAAGTTCCAGCTCTACATGTTGTAGAAGTCGCCAATTACTCTGTTGCCATTTCATACAGACCTAGACCTACAGGTTAAGCACTTTACAACGTTGTTACTGGAAGTTGTAAACCATGTCCCCGTTATCCCATTAGCTGAAACCTGGGGATGTTTCTGGGAGCAGGTTGAGGAAAACCTCCTGCATTTTGCCATTAGAACCCTTTTAATGTTCCAGCCATGAAATTTAATGAGACAAAACATTTTCCAATGCCCCCCCCCCTTTGGTACACCATGGTGATGAGAAGTAGATATGGCATGTTCTGGTTGGCCCCATTGGCAGATGGGGATTTGGATTTTCAGTGAAGTCAAAAACTGTAACTGCAACCCCAACCCCAGTCCTTTCATAGCATTTCATCATAACCAAGATTATGGTTTTTATGTCTTGCATATGCTATAGTCATCATAGGGCTATAATATGTGCACATGCACACATAAACAGAAATACCTATACTTGTAGGAAACAGTTATTGAATTATGACTTGATAATATATTAATTAGTTATTAATATAATTGGATTTATTCACATTTGGTACAGTCCTATTGGTGTTTCCATAATATTTGCATAACTTACTGCAGCTAATTGCAACTAATTGAAGAATTAGTGGAGCATGTCCATTATGTGTGCCTAGTTGCACACCTCTGTTGCACAGTTGTGATGTGATCAAGTACCTCATCAATTAGTCACAGTTAGATTTTACAAGTTACACAAGCTTGACACAAACTCCCATAGGATTCTGGCCACTGTTTTCAGTTTTAATAAGTGTTAAAACAGTTCAAAAGCATGTAAATGCAAGTAAATAAATAGGAACCGCCGTAAAAAAGTGGGAAGGTAAAACAGTGCTTCCTTGCAGCTATGTGGGCCATGTGGCCATGGACTTGCACAACACAGGCTCTTCGGCTTGAATATGGAGATGAGCACAGCCCCTAGAGTTGGACAGGACTAGCACGCATGTGCGGAGGGAACCTTTACCTTTTAATCAAATTCAATTTGAGTTGGGAACCTAACAGTCTCTGATCCGTACTGCACCCAAATATCTGAATGCTAAAACTATATACATGTAGTTTCTTTTAATGATATTTATGTGCTATTGCTGCTTAGGGTTCAATTTTCATTTCCATAATTGAGAAAATAAATTGAAAATCATATTAGATGTATTATAAATTTAACGCTGCAATGCCCTAAACACGTTGTCCTTGTATTTTACTTCTTACTAAAGGTGACATTCAGTGATAGACTTGAAAGCAGTTCCATAATAGGGTCAAACACTTTGAAAAACAGGAACTATAAACTCATTGGAGGGGTTACTTAATATTTGTTGGATTTAATATGACCACCAAGTAATAGGAAGATGTTTATAACATGTACAGTAACTGTAACCTGTCAATAACATACAAAACGTTAGGTATTATATGCAAAATCATTCAGAGATGCAAATAATATTGCTGACTGAAAGGCAAATGATATTATCATAGGTGAGCATTAAATCATGTGTGTGTTACACACAAATAGACATGCATGCATGAAGAATCTCTAACCTGGTAAAACAAATTATTTTGCTTGTTCTGAGATAAGCTTTCACAGCTCTGCCCTGAAATTGAAGAGCAACCTGATCTTACATAAAGATTAGATTATTCTTGGTAAACTGATAGCATCTAGGATTATAAGTGCTTTTTCATTCATAGGAAACTGTAAAAGACATGCTCTCTCATCACCAGCGAAGATGACTACAGTTTGTCTTCTTGATATATTGCCAAGCTGAAATATTATATAAATCCATCAGAAACAAATATAACAAAAGGATACATGGCGAATACATCTGGTGAAGAAGAGATGAGAATTTTTACGGCAGGAGTGGGTGAGGTTATTTTTAAAATAAGGTGCAGAATTTAGGGCCTGAACTGTAACCTTATTTGGTTATTACAGCATGCACACAGATGGATTTGCTGAACAGATGGACAAAATATGAGTGGTTTTAAAAGTGAAATCTGATGTTGATTAGAATTGAGTAGCATGGTAATGGATAAATGTCTTCCGTAGCTTTTCCATAGCTTTGTGTCTAAGTTGGTTTCAGTCTCCACTAGAGAAACAGTATCTGCCATAACTGGAATGCCTGAGTTGCCAAGTTGCTACCCAGAGACTAGCACTCTACTTTTAAGTCCAATAGAAGAAAATTAATTAGAAAGCATTTGGGTTCCCTTGTCCACGTTCTGCCTGATCTTGATCCCTTCTTTGGGTTTTTAAACCTGCAGTTCTGCATCACCCACAGATGAAGAATAGAAGGTACGAGAGAACTAGAAGGAAAACACGAAGTCGTTTTTAAAAACAGTGATCTTAAAGAGTTAATGCCCAGGAATAAGAAAAGGAAATCTCGCTTGGCATTCATAGAGCAAAAAAAATACTGTGAATTGATAAGCCTCATTATGTTGTTTTGAATGAAATGAGATATATTCACCTCTGTCCTGTTGAGCTTCCAATAAGAGGAAAATTCTGGTATCATCATAACTCATCCATCCATCCATCCATCCATCCATTAAAATAATAACACCAATATTTAACTGATACTTAGGTTTTTGGTTACATCTTTTATCTGTTATATAGTATAAGTCAAAGACTGATATTATGGTTGACTCATGGTTGCCTCAGCCTTTTGTCCTTCGGAGGTCGGTAAAATGACTACCTAGTTTGCTGGGGGTGGAGCAATCTGAAGCCTGCATAATTACATTGTAAACCACCCAAAGAGTACTTTAGGCACTATGGGGCAGTGTGTAAGCAGACCATTTTGCTTTGCCTTGCTTGAACAAGTGTATTGTTGTATCTACCTTTTACAGGTATTTGTGCGTTACAGGTGGCTCAATCCTGTAATTCTGCATTTCTCTGTTGGCAGGACTTTGAAGCCAGCAGAAGCTCCATAGGTTACTGGTCACAGGGCGACATTTCTTATTTGCTCAGTCTCTTGGCCAGTTACTCAGAAAAAGACACAAAAATTTATCATAGTTAATCAAGCCTTTAAAATAACAGTCAGAAAGTGTGGTCTAGTAAGAGTGACATCGAGCTGTCTCATCAAACATGCTACTGATACATAAATGAGTTTCAGCCTCCAGCTGCTATTTCATGCAATAGAAAAAATGAAGAAATGAAGAAATGTGCTTTTAGGATAAAGAATCAGACAACAGTGAAAAGCACTAAATATGCAGTATAAATATTATTATATGATTTATAGTTCTCCATTCTCTGTCGCACTCAGAACCCTCTTCTGAAGTCCCTAGTGTTATCTTTGCAATGTCAGTACTAGACAGTGTTCAGACAACAAAAAATTGAACACGGAATGCCCATGTCTCCCTGGCTATATGCTTTCCAGTACCATTTGAAAAGCAAATTGCAAGGATTTCAAAGAGACACAATGTAGTAGTGATGGGAGATTTCACTTACCCTGATATCTGTTGTGGTCAAATTCTGCCAAGTATGGACCTCCCCCCCCCAAAAAAAAATCCTGGCTTCTGTGGCTGATAATTTTCTCCTATAAAAAGGTGGGGGGGGACTAGAAGACTAGCTATCTTTGCCTTTATTCTAACCAATAGAGAGAACCCGGTGAAGGGAGTGGCAGTAGGGTGAACTTTGGGTGAGAGTGACCAAGTTCTATTAGAATTCTTGGAATTTCAAAGGGTGCCAAATCAGACTATAGCACACATATATGATGGATTTTTTTTTTAAAAAAAAAAAAATTTAATAAACTGAGAACTAGGAATAATAAAGATTAGAAAAGAAGTCTGAGGAGGATGGAAGTTTCTAAAAAAGGAAATTCTCAAGGAAGAAGTACAAACAGTTCCAACAACAACAAAGGTGGGAGACAGCAAAAAAGGCCTGTGTGGCTTAACAAAAAACTCAGAATCTGGAAACAAAAAAGGACATTATAGGAAGTGGAAAGAAGGCTAGGCCACAAAGAAAAAGTACAGATAGGTAGCAAGTAGAGATGGGCACAAAATGCCAAAATGGCGTTTCATTTTGTTATTCTTTCCCCCCCTAATTTTGTTTCGTTTATACAAAACAATTTTTTTTGTTTAAAAAAATTGTTTCGTATTCTATTTCGTTTCATTTTGATTTTTTAAAACTTTTTTAACTTTTTGTTTCTGTGCCACTCCCAGGCTGGGTCAGTGCTTTAAAATTTTTATTTATTTATTTATTTATTTTTCTGTGGCCTTCCCCCCCCCCATAGCTGAGAGGCATTTGCTTTCCCATGCGCCCCTTTTTAATTTTTTTTTTTTAACTTCTGGTTGCCCCGGGAGCAGCTGGTCCACAGGCCAGACCTAGGTTTTTTTCCTTTTTTCCCCCTTTATTTTTTTACTGGGGCTGGCCAGTGGGTGCCATTTTATTTTATTATTTTATTTTTTTAAAAAAAAATTCCAGCGCCGACCACGCAGCCCCTGGGGCCGGGTTGGTCCTGTGTTTATTTTATATTTTTTCTTTAATTTATGATGCCAACCATGCGGCTCCTGAGCTGGATTGGTGCTTTTAAAAAAAAAAAATTAAGTCCCCAAAGGACAATTTGACTTGGCATAAAACTAGCATATTAACATATTGTGCATCCAAACAATTGTTGCAAACATAATTTACTTTTAAAATAATATATATTTGTAATTGTAAGTAAAAATGGAGTAACAATCTCCTGAACTGTTTACAAGTTTATGTGGAATAAAAAAACTCTCTACAAAACAATGTTTAAAAATCCAGAATTAACAGTTATTCATATTTTCTCTCCACAGTATTAAATAAAAATAAAAAATTGAAGAATTGAAGGGGGGAAATGGATAGAAGGGAGAGGGACTAGGTTTCAATTATATTTTTAAGAAATAATTTGGAAAATTTTTGAACACTGTCTTAAAATATTTTATTCATTGTGTTAAAATAAAACATTCCATAATCATTTTTTTCTTTTTTCAATTTTTCCAATTTTTCAGAAAAAAAACTAAAAAGGCTTCAGGAAAAAAATAGGAAAAAATCTCCTCCCCCAACCCCCCCTTTTTTCTGGGCCTTCTCAACTCTAGTCGTTCAATGTATCTGTCCAAAGGCACTAAATGAGTAGAGTTTCTAAAAGTGGAAATAGTCAGGAAGGACCCCAGTCTTAAGAGGACTACTTGCACATAACCAAAAAGAAAGACATATGTCACCAAAATCAGAGACAAAAGAAGGACCCTGATTAACACATAGTTCAAATGTTTAAAATGATTTTAACAATTTATGCAGAATTCTACACATATATATCTTGAATGGAAAGGCTGTGTGACCAGGTGAACTGTCTTGTCCAGACAGATAGGTGATTTTCAAGGTCCATGGTCTCCTGCCTTATATCTTTTCTTCCTCTTTAAGTGAGACTTGGATTAGATAGCCCTTCAGTGGAAGACAACATCAAAAGAAGTATTGACCTCCAGCAGCCTTTTGAATGAAAGATTTTCTGTTTCATTGAAGATAATTTGTTTGTCTGTGAAAGCTCACAGTGAAATAAATGTTTTAGTTTTAAAGGCACCACAGGATGTTATTGCTTTGTATATGCTGAAACAGACTCGTGTGGCTGTTTCTTTAAAGAGTGCAATGTGTAGCCTGCACACTGTAATTAAAAAATTGTAAACCGCCCAGAGACTACTTGTAGTGGTATGGGGCGGTATATAAGCAGAACACTTTGCTTTTGCTTTGCTTTTTCTTTTTAAGAAGCAGTCAGTAACACTTGCAGATGACATTGAAAACTTGAGTGGTCAGCATAAGCCAGCCATCTACATTTATTCCAAAATGTACCTTTTAATGTTCGAGTGGCTCTTAACCCTCTTGCTCACACAGCAACAATCAAGAGACTCGCCTCCAGGAAGCGGACATATCTAAGTGCACCCTGCAAGAGAAGAAAACCTTTGATACCTTCTCAAAGAGTTGCATGTTAGCTGCTAATAATCTGGTTTGTTAGTCTGAGGACTGTAGCCAATGACAGCACTGCTTCAGTACAATATGAATTTGGAGTCTGTTTTACCGCAGACCACAGATAAAAAAAAGATGGAGGGGGGGATAAAGACTGTAGGGCAAATACACCAGTGGGATCCTCCTGTACTTCTGCATGCTTATCCACATATTTAAAATCCAGACAAGGAAAGCACACTGATTTATGAAACAGCAATGCTTGCCGTACATGACCATGAAAAAAACGGCATGGTTTCAGGCTCTGCCAGTGCTGTAATTAGTGTCTGCTAAACAGCTGTAGATGGCATCCCTTTAAACCATTCCTAAGCTTCTCACTTCTGAAATGGCAGGGGGCAGCAAAGAGTATGAATGAAAAGTGTCAGCTGCTTGTGTACTTTAAAATCTCTCTCTCTCTCTCTCTCTCTCTCTCTCTCTGTATGTGTGTGTATAAGTTCATGCTTCTGTCTCTAATCCATTTGTGTCACCTGTATCTTAGTGCCACCAAAGGGATAAACCACAACATTGTACTTCTATTTCTTTACAATGGTTACTCACCAAAGCATGGCCAGATGTAGGTATATCCATGTTAATGTTTAAACTTGAATAAAAGAGATGTTTGCTTTAGTGTAGTGAATAGATAAGCTAGTATGTGATATACTCCTCCCTTGACCAAGCCAAATCCTATTGACACTGGGTAAACAGTAAGCATTTTCCTATTTCTAGCCCAGTGTCATATCCAAGTACTGTATGTTAAAATGTGTGAATGTACAGAAAAGGGACAAGATAAATGCAAACTTAATGCGTTTTACTGGAAAAAAACTTGTGCTCCAAGAGAAAATGCACATTTTTAAATAACACAGTCTTGACAAAAACTTGGACATTTAATAGCTCTGGTTTTTCACCCAATCAAATTTATCTTATGTTTCTTCACAATACACAGACAAGAGTGGTCCATTAAATTAAAGAGGAAGTCAATAAATGAGCTTACATTATAGCAACCCACATAGCTGTTGGAAAACAACAGAACCTTGTTTTCTAGTTTAGCTTCAGTGAAGTCACCAGAAGGATTATTTATTTATTTATTTATTTATTTATTTATTTATTTATTTATTTATTTATTTATACACTGCCTTGAATTTCCAAAGGAACTCTGGGCGGTTCACAGCATTTAAATGCTAAGATAAAAAGAGTTTCAACAGTGACATTGAAAATAAGTAAAATATCTCTCAAAAATGTTTGATGACTTTACTGTTTATCCATCTTAGTCTCATTATGGCTACCCACAAAGGAAGATATTCTAAGACTGTCATATTTCTCCACCTCTTGATGTGGAAAGAGACATCCCCTTACTTTACTTGCTCTGGAAAAGACACTGTGGTTTGACAGAAAATTGGTGTGGACGACCTGAATGTTGTCAGTGCGAAACACATCAGTTTAAAAACAGCCAACAAGTTTATGAAATGAAATGTAGTTATTTTCTTCAATAGTTCACAATACATTTATTATGAGATGGTATGAATTAAAGCAGAGGGAGCATTATAATAAAAAGAAAGCAAGGAAACCTTGAATAGTGGATTTGGAATAGGAGACTAAAATGTCTGACTCATAGGATGCAATCTGCAGGGAAATTTTCCTATAAAGCCCAGCTTTTGAAGCTGAGGCTCCAATACTTTGGCCACCTCATGAGGAGAAAAGACTCCTTGGAAAAGTTCCTGATGTTGGGAAAGACTGAAGGCAAAAGGAAAACAGGGCGGCAGAGAATGAGATAGTTGGATAGTGTTATCAATGCAACCAACATGGATTTGACCAAACTCCGGGAGGCAGTGGAAGAAAGGAGGGCCTGGCGTGCTCTGGTCCATGGGGTCACTAAGAGTCAGACACAACTGAACGAATGAACAACAACAAAAATCGTTCATATATGTGAGGTGTTAGGTTTAGGTTTAGGGTTAGGGTTGCTGATTTGGGTTGGGTTGTCCTTGTGGTGTGGTGTTGAGCACCACCATTAATATAAATGCATGAATGAAGCATTCATTGCTAACATCAAATTGTTTCTGTGCAGGGTGGGAACGTTAACATTGGCTAATTTGAAGGAATCATCTCAAGTACACATCAGATTTCTACATATTGAACACTTAATCCCCACTTCTTCCATTACTCTCTTATTAGAAAGTCCATTGTGCTTTGAGTTCTGCTTTGTTTTAGACTTTTTCTTCTGTCTTAGAGTGACCATGTAATAGCATAAAGATTTATGGTGACATGCTCCCTGATTGAATGGTCTGTTAGAGTAATTTGATAAACACATGGACTTCTATGAGATAACGTAGGCCAGTGTTGGCGAACCTATGGCATGGGTGCCAAAGGTGGCACTCAGAGCCCTTTCTGTGGGCACCCGACATCGCCCCTTCACAGCCACCTGTATTCAGGTTAAATTGTTGTAATGGAACTTTGTGAGAAAAATAGTGGGTTTTGAATCGCAATTTGGGCACTCTGTCTCTAAAAGGTTTGCCGTCACTGACATAGGCTTTCAGGTGTACAAGACCAAACAGTAACCCCTACAAGGAAATGTTTATGTTTGGTTGGACAACAGATAGCTTTAGGACAACATATAGCACCTATCCAGTTTTGCAGTTCCATGTCTTTCATAGAATGTCCTACTCCTCCAAAAAGAAATTCATCTGAAAAAGGCGAATTGTGATTAGAAGCCTGATTGACATGCAGGTCTCTTTTAAAAACAGGGTTTCCTGTGTTTTCTTTCTTTCTTTCTTTCTTTCTTTCTTTCTTTCTTTCTTTCTTTCTTTCTTTCTTTCTTTCTACCTACCTACCTACCTTCCTTCCTACCTACTTACCTACCTATCTACCAACCATCTACCTACTCTTCTGCAAGAGTTTTTATAAAATATGAATTTTTATTTGGGAGGACTAGAAGTACTGTGCCTTATAGATAAGTGGTCCGTGCACCTCCAGAGCTTACTCATCACTGATATAAAGGGCAGTATAATTGGTTTCCTTCCCCCTCACTAATATTGTCAGCATCACATTCATGATGAGAATATGTTGTCATCAAAAAACAATGAAAATGCTGCTGAAACACAACACTTGGGATACAAACTTCTGATCAGTTAAAGGAGAAGATGAAAATTTACACATTATTTGTGAGATACATCTTTGTTTTCAGAGCAGATAAAAGTCTGATAAATAATGGCTTTTAGGAAGTATATCTTGACTAAGAGACAAATGAAAATTGATCGGAACTAGTTCCTGTTAGACAGACATTCTCACCCTTTTTTGGCCACATCCATAAACACAAATGAAAAAAG
Organism: Phrynocephalus versicolor; assembly: GCA_023846285.1. NCBI lineage: Eukaryota > Metazoa > Chordata > Lepidosauria > Squamata > Agamidae > Phrynocephalus > Phrynocephalus versicolor. The sequence goes on along the minus strand of JAHTLZ010003526.1, from coordinate 10,330,745 downwards.
TGGAGTCTGAATCAGAATTCTACACATAATGAACCTTACAAGGTGATGTTTGAATCATTGTTTCCAGTCTGTACCATCGCCCCTTCAAATATACCGTGCCCCCCCCCCTCAAGGGAGTGATAAGGCTCCCATTGTGAATGCCTGCTGTAAAGTGACACAGAGACTTATGACAACAGTCTTCCAAAGTATGCCTATATTATGTTAATATATTAGGGTGCAGTCCACCCTAGACAAAATGGCTGAGGGCTTGTTGAGGTGCCCTTAGATCTTTTGAAGCTATGCTGCATCCAAACCACCCATGCCCAATTATCTGGAAGTTGAGTCATGGCAACTGGACTTCTTTTGTCTTGAGAGATTGAAACATTTCACTGCTCATCCAAACAGACTTCGTCAGTCAACTGACAAAGCTGTTTGGATGAAAAGTGAAATGTTTCAGTCTCGCAAGAAAAAGAAGTCCAGTTGCCATGTCTCAACTTCCAGATAAACTCACCTGGAAGACTGAGAATCTTCACAGATATACCCAGGCCCAGATATGTTAGAAACTACTTACGACTATCCTGGTCTTGGGAGTCTTTGTAGTGTAGTGGTTAGAGTGTTGGAGTGGGACTCAGGAGACCAGGGTTCAAACCCCCATGGAATTTGAAAACTCAGTCTCACAAAACACATAAGTTGGAATGATGGCACATAACATATGACACTTTGATCTAACTGTGCTGGTATTGTGGCTGTGTCTCTGGGATGGAGGAGATTTAGGTCTGGCCATCAATTACTTCTTTCTTCATCCTGACTTTTCTCTTCCTCTTTTTTAGTTCTTTTGTTGGCTAATCATCACCAACTCAGGCTATGGTCACACTGGCAATAAGAACCACATTCAAGTGTCAATAAAAAGTTTAGATTGGTTTTATCATTCATATGACACAGGGGTGAAATAGGTTTATATGAGTTGCAAAACAAGTTTTTTTCAACTGCCTAGCAGGCTTTTTAAAATAGTTCTCTTCCTAAATCAATTCAATTCAATGTGAGTTTATGGAAAGGAGTCAGCTTCAGCAGTATAGACATCAAAACTGGTTTAAGTCACCAGAAATAAACTGATTTCCATTCATTGCATGTGAATGTGGCTAATACTACTGTTTTGTGTAGCTGCCTAGAATCATATTTTTAAAAAGTCAGAAAAAAACGATTCCAATTGCCAGTGTGACCCCAGATAGTATCATGTTAGTAAATCCATCTTCTACCAAATCTCTGAGATCAGATGGAACAAGGGCAGTTGTATCGGCAGAAGAGGCTTCTGCCCGTTCCAAATTCAATACAAATCATGTCTCATTTTGTGAAGACGATATTGTTAGTCAGACTTTTGGAAGTTCACATTTCGGTTGGAATTTTGCTACTCACAGCCTTGGTCATGTGGTCAGATCATTCTGTTCCCAAACTCTGAAAACATAGTTGATATAATACTCACATGCCACAGGAATGGGAAGCAGGAAGATAAGAATACAGCGGATATGTTTAAAAAGAAAGGTCACATAACTGTGTGGAGCATGGTAAAGTTGTGTTTGCAGAGGCAAATCTTAGATAAAAACCATGCCCCTCAAACAGAAAGCCAACCAAACAATACTTTCTCAAAAATTACTGGTTCTGAGAAAAGGGCATGTCTCCCAGATCAGCAGCTGACACAACATCTGGAATCTAAGATGAAGCATCTCTTAGTGAGTGTGGATAAAAATCTGCTAGAAAGGTAAATTCATTTATCAAACCTAGACCTGATGGAGTTGTGATTGAAATGTCAATATGTCTTGTCTCACTTGCTGATGTTTGCTAGCCACACAGGTACTGTATCTGTTGAAAGATGATAGCAGAAGAAGATTGGGTAACACTTAATCAGTTTCATGATGGCAATAGTGTTCAGAGTGATATAGATTGCGCTACAGCGGAGCCACATATCTAGCTTCTACTGTTGCTGGAAAATCAAATACTCATTCTGTATGAGAAATTCCCTATACGAAGAAAATTTAATGTTGGGGCAAAGGCTTATAGGACAGCGTTCTCTTAAGATGCTATTTTTTTATACATGAAAGTGTATTTTTTCACAGACAAGTCATAAATCATATGAGAGCGTACCTACCCTCCTATATATTACAAACAACAATAGAGAAAATAAAAACGGTTGGTATTGAACTGAATACATTGGACATAGGAAGCTGCTTTATATTAGCCTAACACGGTCTAGGCAGATTGTTACTGGGTCTCCTGGGTCTCATTCTTTCCCATTCCCATCTACGTGTTTTTACTGGAGTTGCCAAGAATTTAACACAATCCCTTCTGAATGCAAAACATGTGCTTCAACACTGAAATATGACTATCACGTGTGATTTTAAAGGCCCAACTAAAAAGACCAAGGGACCACGGGTGTATATGGGGGGGCGCAGAAGGGTGCATTTGCCCCGGGGGCAGTGATCTGGGGGCGCCTGGAGGGGGAGCAGCAGGAGGAAGCCGTGTGCCCTCCCACCACCATTCCTCCTTTCCCCGGCTAAGCCTTGGTGATGGGACCCACTCCGCCACAGCCACCTCCTCTGTCGCCATGCACCAGGCGAGCGGCAAAGCAAGCAGGGGAGTGTGGTGGCTCTGTCACTCACATCCTCCCCCTCCCCCTCCTCACCTTGCACTGGGCTCACCCGGGGAGAGATAAGGCATGCACACGCGCATGCACACACACACAAATGCCTGCATGCCTGCAGGATTGCCCCCCCCTTGCTAGGTGGATGCGATGGGGTTGGGGAGGGGCAGAGGGGCACAAAAACAACTTTGTCTCCAGACGCTCCAAACCCTTGCTACCCCGCTGCAAGGGACAGGAGCAACTTTATGGTGAGAAAATACTACAATGTTTATGGCTACCCAAACATAGGAGTGGGCTAAACCACTAAAAATTTAAGCTTTTATGAAAGAACCCCAGTTCACCAGGCTCAGCACAACTCCCTCGTGGACTGTAGACAAGAATGCGAAAACTGATGGTGCAGGGCTGTGAGAGGTTATCTCAGTCCCCTTAAAGCTCTTAGGACCAAAAGGCTGCCACTTACTCTGTGACTGCTCCCTTCCCACCCTTACATTGCCTGCTTGAAATTTAAGTCTGTTTAGCTTGGGAAGAAAGTAAGGAGTGACATGATAGACGTCTTGTATGGAGAAACTTGGGTAAGGTAAACTTCCAGCAAACATGAACCTGAACTGGAACGATCCAAGATGAATAGAAAGACTTTGTGGAATCCATTATCACAAGATACAGTGAATGGTTGTCAACCTGAGCCTATTTAAATAATTGCAATAGGATGAAACAAAGAAAAGAAGAGCAACTGAAAACCTAAAAACTCCACTTGTCATGTGAAATGTGTGTTGGAACAGAAGTCACCAAATGGCAAGTACTAAAATTTCCAACACAGGACATTCCATAGTTAAGGTGAAGCCAGAAAAAAGGTCTTATCCCATGCCCTAACCAGTTGTGTCTTTTTGACATTTAAATTTGGAAGAGGCATCCCTGCCAGTTTTAACGAGTGAGAAGGATTGTGTGGCAGGAGATGGGTTTAGCTCACTAACAGCTTTAAGGGCATATGATCTGATTTAGTCATTGTGCGTGAAACATGTGTATGTCTCTTACTAGTAACCTAGATAGCTAGAAATGGTTAGCAGTGTGGATTGCTGTTTAGCCGGTTTGAAACGCTTTATCAAATTCTGCAAATGCTGATTTGGGAACATCTTTAAAAATAGGCAGTTGTTTTGCATGGAGGTAAGCATAGCAGGATACAAAGCCAATAATATTATCGTTCTTCTGTGGTGAACAGCCTTTCTAGTAGGATGAAGTTACTGCAGTGAATAAAAGATTGTTTCAATCCTCCAGGCTCCTATTTAGTTAACAGGAAATCCCATGTTTTTAAAAGCATCCCTTTTTAATGGGTGGAAAAGGACACTCCTGGTAATGTTTTCAATTTATTTCTAATCTGCAAGAACAGAGTCTGTCGAGTCCTTAGCACCCTCAATTCCCATTTATTTAAGTGGCAATCAGCACCCTACTGGAAGAGGACTAGCAGGGGACAGAGGAGAGACAGCTGGAGCAGAGATCTGTAATCACAAGGCTGATGGAAGCAATAGGTGGCTTCCCAAGAAATATGGTTTATGTTATTGAGTTTGGCCTCTCTTTCAGAGCTTAGCCTTGGAATGCAAAAGAGATATATTAAGAATTAGAGAGCCTGAATGAGTTGTGGGAGCTGGCGATCCAGGGTCAGGGTTAAGCCAGCAGTTTACAGGCAAGAAGGATTTTCAACTTGAATGTTAGCCTGGCAGAGGTTTCCCTGTTTTCTTCTGTATTAAAACAGCTCTTGTGCCTTTTCCATGCCCAAATCTTAAGGGGAAATCTCTAAATCTGTATTACTTGGAAAGCTACTAGTGACGTGGAGTGACAGCAGACGGAATGTATTACAGTATTTTAAAAATGTTGGTATTAATTATTTGACCATTCCAAATCCAAGAAAGAGGACCAAGAGGGACACACTTCTCCAAGACAGCTCAAGTATTTTAATCAGTATTACCCTATTACCCAGTGTATACACTGTATACCGAAGGTTCTTAAAATGTCTTCCTAAAAGTGTGCCCTGTAAATACAACAAATATGTCCTTGCAAACATTTGCTAGTTAGTTGCTCTGAATCTCAGTTAAATGGACACCTAAAAAAACTAGGTTTGGTTCTGTATACTATATGAAAGACTCACTATAAAGTAAATGATGGAAGTTGTCTTCCTCTTTTCTGCAAAGCCCAAATGTGGAGAGTTCAGTGAAAATAAAAGTATGAGGTATAGAGCAAGGAACTGCTTTGTCAATTTGTACTCTGAGAATATCTTTAGAGTAGTACTTGTTGATTCGATTAATATTACATCGTAAATAGGCTGGTTATAAACAACATCCAATATGCAGTCAGAACAGTATTACTATTTGACAATGTGACTGGCCTGTAAATGTTACTCAGTAAAACCAATGAATGTATTATGGATCTGGTTTGAAAGGAAGACTAAGACAACTAAACACATGATAATCAGTTGTGGGGGAGGGGGAACCAATCTGCCCAATGAATGTAGTTAAAGATGCTAAATAATGCTTGCTTGTGGAGCATATTGGCAAATCTAAGAACCTTGGAATGTGCAACCATGCAGTAAAAATAGAGATGCAGAGCGACTTCCAGAGATTACAGAATGCAATGGGAACAGCATGGAATCATGGAGACTAAAGTACAGTAGACAATTACAAAAAAGATGCATTAGTGTCATTTAGTCTCTTGGCTATGTCTAGTGAGGCTTGATTCTTTCTAAATCCCTTCTGCTCTTGAGTTTTCTATACAAAACTGGAGGAAATCAGTGATATAGTTTGCTGCAGACCTGGTGTAGAGTATGAAACTTGTAATCAAGGAATTGGGGGGTCAGAGAAAGAAAAAGCACATCATTTTATTCATCAGAAATCCTTCTAGAAAGTTAGACGGGACTCAGCCTTTCTCTTGTCAACCCTTGCATTCTTTTTGAATCATATTTCCTTTCATTCCATTCCATGCACAGCAGAAATATGATAACGCTTAGAGGTGGCCGCTTCACAGTAAGCATATGATTCTGTACATGCCAAATTTTTCAGCTGTGTAGAAAAAAGAAGAATATCTCAGATCCTTGTCCTCATATAAGGTGCTGCCCTAGAGATCTTTTAATTAAATGCCCTAGATATGTACAGTATTAATAATTTCAATTAAAAGCAAATGGGCACGATCTAATTCTGCTGTTATATTCCAATTAAGCACTCATTTTCAGCTCAGCTGGAGTGAAAAATCCTCTCCACAGCCCTCACATTCATTTTGTTCTCTCCTGTCTCACCCTGCAGTGCCCTCTCGCCTTTATTTAATACATTCTGAGTTGGGAATTGGACAGTGTGTGCTTTTGAAACAGGCATCTGGACTATGAGACAAAATAGAAGTTTAGCCCCCCCCCCCGGCTGCCGCTGCCGCCACCCAATGGAGGCGATTCAGCACTGGTAATTTTGGTATTTCCCTCCACTGACCAGACAATACAAGTCCTACTTCAACATAATCTGTACCTTTCCTGGGCCTTTTGGGCTGTTTTTATTCTTTCTAGAGGGTGGTGCTATCTCAAACTGGACTTTGTTCTAAGGTAGACAACAGTACTTAATATGGAAAGTTCTTTTTCCATGTCAGAAACTCACAGACAGAAACCATTAACTCTGAATTGAAAGCTTCCAAGATACACTGGCATCCAAAGCTAAAGCTGCGGTGGATTTATAAGGACTTTTCTCTGGAGATGCCTAGAGAAGCCATTTCCAACGATGTTCAGTTTTTCACATTTGGCTTTTGCAGTGCATTTTAAATTGCAGTCCCAGTAAATTCGGCTAGACCTGATCCTCTTTGAGAGGAACCATCACACTGGTAGACTGCATTGCTAGTTTTCAACAAAAATAGAGAAAGGAAGGAGGTGCTCAAGGTATTGATGCATATAAACTTTCATAATTTCGGATCAATTCTATCTTCTGATATAGAGGAATCACAAGGTGAAAGCAAGAGGAAGAGATGGCAACAGAGAAAGGTTCCCTCTCAACTTGCCAAGTCATCTTCCATTCAATTTAGTTCCAAAGGCAGATCTAAAAATCACATCCTTAATCTCTGCCTAAGTCTTCTGAGTCTGATGGAGGACTATGAGGAAAGGCTGAAAAATCTGGGCATGTATAGTCCACTAAGATTGAGGGGAGATATGATATGATATGTGTGTGTTTCGTCATTACAGTTGTGACTGACTCTTCATGACCCTATGTCCATGGAGTTTTCTTGGCAGGAATACTGGAGTGGTTTGCCAGTTCCTACTTCAGTCACCTGCAGCACCTAGTATTCCCTGGTGGTCTCCCACCCAAGTACCAACCAGGGCCGCCCCTGCTTAGCTTCCGAAATCAGGCGAGATTGGATGTGCTTAGGGCAACTAGGCAGCTGGAGATTGTGGTTTTCAAATACTGTACTTGAATGGCTGTCATGCAGAGGAGGGGCAGTATATGTTATCCATCATCCCCAAGTGCAGAACATGTAATGATGGGCTCAAGTTACAGGAAGCCAGATTTCAGTTGAGTTTTTGGATTTCAGGAAAAACCTCCTAACTATTAGAGCAGTACAAAAATGAAACGAGTTATTTCAAGAAGTAATACTAGAGGCCAGAGTTGGTGAATCTATGGCACTCGGAGCCCTTTCTGTGGGCACCTGACATCACCCCTTCACAGCCACCTGTAATCAGGTTAAATTGCTGTATTGGCACTTTGCAAAAAATTCGTGGGCTTTGAATGGCAGTTTGGGCACTCGGTCTCTAAAAGTTCGCCATCACTGCTATAGGCTTTCAAGAGAAAAATTAGAAAAACCACTTGGCATATATCCTTTGATTTGTATTCCTGCACTGAACAGGAAGCTGGACTCGATAGGTTTATAGGCCCTTTCCGACTTCTATGAATCTATGAGTCTTTTGATCAGGGCTAAATGATAAAAGAATACAGGGTCTGAAAAAGCAAAGTATAGCTGCTATGGATTGACTTTTTTGTTGAAAAGAGGGAATATATATAATATTGAAAAGAAGGAATTATATATAAAAGCAAAAGCAAAGTTTGCTGCTTATATACTGCCCCATAGCACTAGAAAGCACTCTCTGGGGGGGGGGGGGTTTACAAGTAATTATGCAGGCTACATATTGTGTCCTATTCCATTCCCTCCCCTCCCCCCCCAGCAAGCTGGGCACTCATTTACTGAACTCTGAAGGATGGAAGGCTGAACGAACCTTGAGCCTGCTACCTGGAATTGGTTGAAGCCAGGGTCATGAGCACAGTTTGTCCACTGTGCCACGAGGGGTGTGTGTTGTGAACCAAGTGACTGTACTCTACAGGAATCATTTGGGAATTTAAATCATGCCTTATATCCTTGAGATACATAATATCTTTCCATACAGGGAAAGGTAGTTTGTTAAGACATATGCCTAGTTCAACAAATTCTTTATTTCTGAGTAGAGATGGGCACGACTTGATGAAATTCTCGTTTCCGTTTCCGTTACTTGTTTCCGTTACGGAACGGAAACGGTAATGACAATTACTCCCCCAGAACTCGAACTCGAACCGACTAAAGAAAAATTGGGTCTGATTTGTCGTTGTCGTTCCTGGCATCGCGGCGATCCTGCGATGCCAAGCGGCACAGAAAAAAAGTTTTTAAAAGTTAAAAAAAAACCCGATTCCCAGCCAAAAAGCAGGCGAAAATATGCCTGCCTGAGTGAGGGCTCAGGGCACCTACCAGAGGGGTGGTTGACCCCCCCGCTCTCCTGTCCTGGGATGCTCTGGTGGTGGGGGAAATCCTCGTCGTAGTTGCTCGCAAGCACCGGACTCGCCGCCGGCCGCCGCAATTCAAGCGGCACAGAAAAAAAGTTTTAAAACCCCCGATTACCGGGCCAAAAAGCAGGCGGAAATATGCTGTCTGAGTGAGGGCTCAGGGCAGGGCACCTACCAGAGGGGTGGTTTCTTGGGGGGGGTCCCCGGCCTCCCCCCCTCTCCTGTCCTCCTGGGCTGCTCTCGTCTCGCCATGCCATGCGGTGCGGGCGGGGGATCGAAAATGGGGCGGCGACTGCAAAAATTGTGGCCCAAAAACACACACAAGCCAACTCAAGCACCACAGAAACATGCGAACATTGCATTTTAAAACTGCCAGAATTTTTACAGTAGCAGTGGGTTTTTCTTGCAACAAAATGTCTCCTCTGTCCTCTCTCCATTTATTTTATTTTATTTTATTTTATTTTATTTTATTTTATTTTATTT
>JAHTLZ010003526.1:10283246-10321873 GCA_023846285.1 Phrynocephalus versicolor | reverse complement strand
TTTATTTTATTTTATTTTATTTTATTTTATTTTATTTTATTTTATTTACACCTGCGCAATGATGGGCTGGCCATGGGAGTGACCATGCAAATTTTTGGAGCCATTCCACCAATCACATGGCCACTTGGCCAGGTTGACCACAGAGACTTCTGGGATGTGCCAATCGGGCATAAAAAGCCCACTAACCGTAGCCCGAACCCTAACCCTAACCCTAAGCCTAACCCATACGCCAGTACACTGTCCTTCTAAGTGGGTCAGAGAGGTACCCAGAGGTGCACCCCAATACTCACCCTAACCTCACCCGTAACTAGCCTAACCCTAGCCCTTGCGCTAACCCATCTTAACCCTAAGCCAGATCTACTTGCATTGCACTACACACAAGTACCTTTCCCTTCTTAGTGAGACGCAGTGGGTGCAAAGAGTCTGCCAGTCCGTCACTTGTGGCTCTGGCTGACTCCTGCAGCAGCATTTGTGTGCCATGCTGCAAACCATGCCCGCGAGTGCTGCGCAGGCACCCCAAAAAGAGGGGTGCCTCTGCCAGTCTGCTGCGTCTGCAACTTGGTATGCATATCCATATGGCTATGCATGCCCTTTTGCAGTGGGTGAGGATAGGAGGCACCCACGGGTGCCTCCAGGAGCCCACTTTCCCTTTATAGCGGGCCAGAGGAGGCACCCACCCCACAGAGGTGCCTCCAGGAGCCCGCTACCCCCCCAAACCAGTATAACGACAGATGAAAAACGACACCACGAAACAATTTTTTTGCGAAATTTCGCAAAAAACGGAAACGAGCCGAAACAGACCCGTCCCGAAAAACGATAACTCGAAAAAAAAAATTTCCTGGTCGTGCCCATCTCTATTTCTGAGCAAGTATTGCTTCACTGCCTGACTTGTTCAAGGATGACTAGTGGTACCAGCAATAAAGGTATGTTCTTAAGAGTAAATTACAGGACACTTTCCCTCCCCGCTCCTCTCTGAAACTGCTTTATTACTCACGGGAATTGTTTCATTCAGTAGTGAGGTAAATTACTGGATCGGTGGGAAAAAACTTGTTGCAGCTTTAAAAAAAATCAATGCTACCACGATCATAAAGGTGACACTACATAGAACACAAATTGCTAAGAGTTACCATTTTATTTTATTTTGCTTGAGCTTTTTAAAAAACACCACCTTGCTTTCCATCCAGTCACATCTTTAGTCTGTTTCTGTGTTCTGTGCTCTCAAATCAGAATCAATTTAAAGTTATTCTAATATAGGGCGTTCAAAGTACAGTAGGACCCTCGTATCTACTGATTCATTAACCACTGATTCAGTTATCCACAATTGGCAGATGAAAAAAATTAAATAAACAAGTCAGCAGCCGCAAAGCAAGCTACTGTCACAAACAACAGCTGTAAAGCAAGCTACTGTCACAAAACCGCAGCCATAAAGCAAGCTACTGTCACAAAGCAGCAGGTTTTTTTTGGGGGGGGGTGGCATTCTCATCCACGGTTTTTGTTATCCACAGGAAGATCTGGAACCAATCCGCAGTGGATACGAGGGCCCTACTGTAAGTAAGATATTTAAGGAGTGGTTTTACAAGTTCACTCCTGCAGTCAGTTTTCATGATGGAGTAGGGATTCAACCCTGTTCTCCAGAATCTTAGCCCATCACTCTTTCTATTGTGTCACACTGGGAATCACACTTGGTCCGTATAGATGAGTATTAATGTCTACACTGATTGGTAGTACCTTTCTTAATGCTACTTTTGAAATATCAGAAATTGGGCTCAACCTTTCCCAGCCAAATTCCAACCAGTCCTTGGTCCATGTGAAACCTCCTGGGACTGGATAAGGTTAACGGCGCCATATAGTCTTTAGAGTATAAGAGAATCATATTTTTGCGACCTGCTGTCCCCACTTCTATAGGACAGTTTCTTGGTCAAAGCCTTCCCTGCCTGAAAACTGAAATGGTACAGAATCCCATAAGAAAACCACTGTGTCTGACTTGATATGTTTGGCTCAGTTAGTCAAGATGAATTGTGATGGTAATCCACTCATAGTCTTGAATATTTTTTAGCTCTGTGGCACACAGAGATAACCCTCTTCAGACTGAGAGACTCCAGTCTGATGGATTCAAGATTGAGAGGTCTTGTCTTTCCAGCCTTTTGACCCCTACAGCATTTTTTATTTATTTTCTAATAATGCATGCAGAAAGGGAGTGCAGTAAACTCAGTAGATGCCCAAGCACATGATAGACTGAAACTGGGATTTTGTGAGATCCAGAATATGTGTCGACATGTTTCAGATTCTTATTAAATTCCACTTTCCATTTACATATGTGTCCAATCATTTAATCACCGTTATTATCCTGCTGTGAAAATAAATGTATGGGAGGAGGACTGGCCTCATTTACTTCTCACTGTGAAAGATAGGAGGTTGTCACACACAAAAACCTGCTGGAATCTCTTTAAACTTATTTTTGTGTGCACATTAGTGTTCTGATAGAAGCTTTGCACACTTATTTCTATTCCTTGCAATTAATAACCGTTTGTCCCTACAATCTGGACATTGTCCTGCCTCTCTATCTCAGACTCCTTGTCTCTAAATATATACTCATATTTGATACCCCTGATCAGCATAAGCAACCTTAATCAACCTAGAACCGTCCAGATGTGTTGGCTGAAGAAGCGTCATCATCTCCAACAAGCATCACGAATGACTCAACAACTTTGAAGGACACTGGGGCTAGGACGAGTCTGATTTTACCAACTAATGAAGTGGGTTTTAAATTGCAAAAACTCATATCAAAATAAATGTGCTTTCTGGCTAAGTACTGTCTCATCTTGGTCAAAATCCTTAAAGAACTACAGTATCCTGTTCACATAAAGGAAGCCCCTTACTTTCAAGCAGACTTCTCTCCCCAGGCATGACTATGTGAAATAGCAGTTTTAATGTTGAACACAAAACTATCTGAAAAGTATTTGCTGTATGACATTATCATTTATGGCCATGGAGCCCTGCCTTTGAAGGTTTACCTATGAAATACCTGCCTCTTCTGGGACTTATTCCTCAAAGCTACTGTGTGACATGTTGACCATATCTATTTGCGTTAGTCTACTGTACTTCAACTGGTGATGTTATATGGCAGCTGATGCATACTGATAGGGAACTCAAATGGAGTTAGTCTTCATGGCTCATGGAGGTTTACAGCATAAAGTAGGGGAGGGCCTATATTCAAGGAGACTGTCACCTGTATCTAGGATATCTGTAAGAAGAAAATTCAAGCAGGAATTAAACAGATGAATCATAAGTTAGATTGCTTAGACTTGACTAAAGTTGGGATGAAGGGGAGTTAGAGAGCTGGCAGAAAAGGTGGAATTTGAAAATAGTTGTCATCATGTGGGAGGTATAGGAGGGAGTTCCAAGCATAAATAATCATTCCTAATGTCACCGGGCCCACAGCAGATTCACTGGAATAAATACAATGACCTCCATATCTCCTTTTTCCCTGTGTAAGATATTATCTCATTTCTTATTGTAATCATTGCATGATTACATTATAAAAGGACAACTGATTCCTTTTGCATTTTTCCTAAATACAGTAATAAAAATACCACACCTTCTTTTACACTTTGAAGAACAATGCTGTTGCACTGTTTGATGATCCCCCTCTTCTCCTTCCCACTCCTTTTTAAGGAAGCTCTCTGTGTGTCATGAGATCACCTTTTTGTCAAGGTGACCTTTTTCTTCATCTGTGAGAAGAGTTTAAGATATTTGAGCAAGTGTGTGTTTTTGTCCATTTACTTGTGTGTATGCATATGATGAAACTGCGAGTTGCATGAAGCCTAAAAAATGGGTCAAAGGAATGACAGAGGGCACTGCCTGTTTTGTAATTCTAAAGTTCGTTCAATGCATTAAGGAGATTAATGAGTGAAAGGCTTGGAGCCAGCAAGGGACTGGAGAGCACCTTCTGGGCTGGAGCATTAATGTAATTTCATGGGCAGAACAACACAGCAATACAACTCCCTTCCTTTCACTGTACTACTTTGTATTCACAATGCTACTCCTGCCACAACCTTTCTGGGCTATTTGTCTGCATGGCCAATGCATCAGCTGGGAAATTTCTAAAGTGCCTTTTTCTTTTCCTGCCCTTCCTGTATTTCTGCTCCACATCAATGCACCAAATGAGCGGTAACCAAATGCTGTGTGACACTGCAGACACTCATCAAAACAGTCTACCTGAAAAAATGCGCGGTCTGGAGACAGAGAGAAAAATCAACGAGTGGCAGGACCATGGCACAACTGTTATTGGATCACTACCTTTTGCTTTAAACGCAAGAGAATGTAAATTGGCTTCTGGTAGCCACTTCTGGAGTAAAGTAAAACATCAGTGTGGTGTGTCAACGGCTATCTATATTCTAGCTACATACTAAATAAATTGCTCAGATAAATGCCACATTTGGAAGATTTTATAGCCTAATCATGACTTAGCATGGCAATTGTTATTCTGGTATGTTCTATGCCTTATATAAATCCTGAAAATCATGCCCGTGTTTTCATTCACTTGTGTTGCACCATGGGTTCTGTACTCTCAACTGTTTCCCCCTTCTGGTTCATATTCTGAGTGACTTCTGAATGTTTCGCTATGCACTTAGGAAGACTAAAAAATAAGTCTTCAGATCCAATGCAACAAGTGTCAATTTGTCTGTGAAGATTCTCAGCCATCCAGGTGAGTTTATCTGGAAGTTGAATCATGGCAACTGGACTTGTTTTCTTGTGAGATCAAAATGTTTTCCTACTAGAGATGGGTTTTCGTTTTGAAAGTGGTCAGCTTCCGAAACAAACTGCGGGAGCCCAGCTGATGTTCGAAACCAGAGGAATGAGATCAACTAATCCCTTACATGGCACTAGGCTTGCACAGGGTTAAACTCCAATGAGGAAGAAGCCTCCGATGCATCATCTTTCCTTCTCCCTGGCACTGGCCAATCAGAAAGGGCGGCAGAATGATGCATTTCCTTGCACAGCTCCTGACTGGCCAGCGCCAGGGAGAAGGAAATATGCCACGTTGAAGGCTTCTTCCTCATTGGAGTTTAACCCTGTGCGAGCCCAGCACAAGGTGAGGGATTGGTTGATTTCATTCCTCTGCTTCAGAACGCTAGCTGGGCTCCCACAGTTTGTTTCGGAAGCTGACCACTTCCAAAACAAAAAGCCCATCTCTATTCACTACTCATCTTGTCAGTCTGAGGAAAGCTAGTTGTGAGTCCTCCATTTTATAGTTCACTTTGACCTCATGTCACCCTGATCTAAAATAGGCTCATAAGATGGACAATTGCCTGAATAGGCTCATTAGGTGGACAATACAGTGGTCCCCTGCCCTTTTGTAGTTCATATACTGCGGTCTCACTATATTGTAGGACCGCAGTACAGTGCAACCCGAAAGGCATTTTACTCCTGCTCGGGGAGTGGCGTGCCATACCGGGGCTCCAGCTGATTAGCAGTGGGGTGTGGGGGAAAAACCTTTATTTCCCCACCCAAGGGCCAATCAGCTGGAGCCCAGGGCATGGGGAAGTGGGGGAGGTTTAAAAAGCCTGGGCCTTTTAATACTCCATATGGGGTCTCACCATAGATTTATAAAGAGATACAGTGCAACCCACACGGAGGTAAAATGCCTTTCGGGTTGCAATGTACCACTTTATAAACCTATGGTGAGGCCCCATCTGGAGTACTGTGTACAGTTCTGGTCACTATACATCCAGAAGGATAATATGGAAATGGAAAAAGTGCAGATTGATTAGGGGATTGGAACACATTCCTTACCATCTGAGGCTGCAACAGCTCGGTCTCTTCACTCTTGAATGATGGCGCCTAAGAGGTGACCTGATTGAAGTTTATAAAATCATATACAGTGTGGACAAAGCAGATAAGGAAAAACTGTTTTCCCTATCACACAACACTAGAACTAGGGGGCACTCCATGAAACCTTTGGGTGCTAGATCTCAAACAAATAAGAGAAAGTACTTTTTCACCCAGAGGATCACTGGTCTCTGGAACTCCCTGCCAGAAGAAGTAGTGACAGCTGTCAGCCTTGACAGCTTTAAGAAAGGATTGGACAAGTTCATGGAGAACAAGGGTATCAATGGCTATTATTATGGATGCCTAAGGACAATCTCTGAGTTGGAGAGATAGGCAAGATATCTCTCAATGCCATTTGTAGGTGAAGACATCTGTTTGGCAATACCCTGAAGCAAATGGTGAACTGCTGTGTGAGACAGAATGCTGGACTGGATGGGCTGTGGCCTGTTCCAGCAGGGCTGTTCTAATGTTCTTAAAAAGCACTTTAAGGCACTAAGAATTGTCTTGACAGCACATCATCATCATGATACATAACAGCTCCTAATGATTCTAGGGTGTTAAATCTGGATTCTGTATCTATCTGCTCTAAAAAGGAGATGATAATACTGCTGCTGTGTTCCTCACTTCCTTTAAAGCATATAAATAACATGGAAACTATATTTGTAAAAGCCAATGCAGATGCTATATCTCAAACTTGAGATGTTCTCAGTGACATCCTACCTGATAGCAGGAACTATGGTCAGATAATCCAAATTTTGTAAAAGAGGTTTCATTTTCTCAGTTCCATATGAAAAAGAGATTATTTGAAAAAGAGACAGAAGTGTGACACACCTGCCAGTGTCTACAATTTGGAAACAGATTCTGTCTTCAGCTCAATGGAAGCCACTACCATTGGTCCCGAGATGTTCCTGGACTGCAGTTACCAGAAGACTCCACCACTCGCATAAAGTTTATGGTAATCTGCGATCTGTGGTAAAGCTCCCTGCCCCCTTTCCTTTCGTATCTAGTTTTTCAGTTAGCATTTATTTATCTATTTATCTATCCGTTCATTTCATTTCATTTTTATACTACCCACCTTGCCAAAGGCCACTCTGCGAAATTAACAACATATAAAACTACAGGATTAGAATATAATCAACTGGCAGGAAAGTACAGTCGTCCCCCACCATTTCGCGGTTCATATACTGCGGTCCCAGTATAATGCGGGACCGTAGCATATGAAATGCAAGGCCCCCTGGGGCAAACTGCTTGGGCCTGCTTGAGGCCTCTTGCACTTACCCCAGGCCTAACGCTGCCCCAAACAGGCCTCTGATGGGTTTCCTGGGCCTGTTAGAAGCCCCAGAAGTGGTTTCCGGTGAACTAGAATTCACTTCCAGAAAATCAGAAGTGACTTCCGGATTGCCCAAACCACTTCTGGGGACTCCAACAGGCCCTGGAAGCCTGTCGGAGGCCTGTTCGGGGCAGCACCAGGCATCAGGTAAGTTTAGGAGGCCCCAGATAGCCCCCCCCCAGTCCCGACCCGACCCGGCATGCGCATATCGTGGATTTTCCATTATCGTGGGTCAGGTCGGGTCCCTAACTCCCGCAATAGGTGGGGGATTACTGTAGTAGGAAGAGGGAGAAGATGGACTGAAGGGGAGGATTGATAAGGAAGAAGCAAAAAAAAAGTGGGGTAAGCTTTCTATTTTTTTTAACCCCAAATTTTCCAACTTCTGGCAGCTTAGTCCATTTCTTAATGAACGGGAACACTCTGTTGCCTGCCTTATAGTAAGACATACCATTTGTCTGTCTACTCCAGGATTGTTTATTGATAGTGAGTGGGCCTGGCAAAGGTATTTCCTGTATGCTCAAAAACTTTCTAACTGGATACATGAGTTATTAGACTTGTCAGGTCCTTCTGCATGTAAAGTATGGGCTCTTGACAATCTGTTCTTTATGTTTCTGAATTTAGCAATAATATAATGAAGCAAGAGTTTAACTCCTGGAACCTGTTTTTAAAAGACTTTAAGTGATTTCTGGCCCACCACACTTTACATTGTTTTTTTTTTTAAAAATTCTCCAGAGCTCCATGGCATGTTTCTTTAGTGCAAATCATTAATCTCACAAACAATCCTCATGTCCACCCACCAATCAGTACTACACAGAAGAAAGAACAGGCCTAGTTGTAATACTGTTTAGAATGCTTGGAATCTCTCTAATGCATTTCAAGGAACAACATTTCCTCACAAGGACAAGGTGCAAAGAATTTTTCTTCCTCTGTAAAGAGCTTAATATAAGACTCCACTCCGTATTCACTTTTTGATACATCAAAAGAATACATCACCACTACAATAAAAAGAATTAAGCTGGCCCTGAGACCAGGACTTTTAGTTCGGTTTTTACTAGTGTCCAATTGTAAAATATCCTTCCACAAAAAAAAAAAAAAAAAAAGAAAGACAGAGGTGAGAAAGGGACATTTCTATATCCCTGATAAGGAAAATGCATGCAAGGACAACACACTTTCACTGAAATCTGTAACCTAACTGCTAGTAAATAATATTTACTAGTTGCTAATAAATATATAATTGATATATTACATATATATTAACGATATAAGCGTATCATCCAAAGATCAAAATCGGCCTGACCCACTAGAACATCCCAGTCCTATGCCCTTCGGATTGCCACTCC
This sequence comes from Phrynocephalus versicolor, assembly GCA_023846285.1. Taxonomy (NCBI): domain Eukaryota; kingdom Metazoa; phylum Chordata; class Lepidosauria; order Squamata; family Agamidae; genus Phrynocephalus; species Phrynocephalus versicolor. Next base: position 10,313,371 of record JAHTLZ010003526.1, on the reverse strand, counting down.
CCAGGAGGTGCACAAAACTTCCACCAGGAACCGCGCCTTCTCAGTGGCTGGTCCCACTTTGTAAAACCGTCTTCTGTTCTGAGTAATATTAGGACTGTGGAATCCCTCCCAGCGTTCAAGAAGCTATTAAAAACTTGGCTCTTTACGGCTGCATTTGGTGACCACGGGGGTGGATTTTTGTTCTTGAGTAGTGATTTGAGTTATTACGTCCGCCCACTTTTCTTTGCCATCTTACATTAGTATCATTTTTAGTATCATTATTTTGATTGTTTGTTAGCTTTCCTTTATTAATTTTGGTTCCGTTGTTTGGTTTACTTATTACTTTTATATCTATCTTGGAACTGATTATTATTTTTTGGGCTCTGTATTATGGAATTTTTATAACTGTTAACCACCTTGAGTGCCTTTCAGAAAAATCTGGTGGGATATAAATATAAAAATAAATAAATAAATAAATAAATAAATAAAATATATTAGCTACCTTTTCAAACCATTTTCAGTAATAGTATTAACTGTTTTGCATCTTTGCCTAAGTGACATTTGTAGGCCCATAGAAGCAAATTAATACAGCTACTACTTATTGTTTTATATAAATATTTACATTTCTTAATGTTTGCACCAACTTAATGTTTTATATAAATATGTACATTCCTTACACTAGATCAGGCATGCCCAAACTTCGTTCCTGACGTTTTGGACCACAGCTCCCAGAATTCTAAGCTTAGCTTGCCAATGGCAAAGGACTGTGGGAGTTGCGGTCCAAAACATCTGGAGGACCGAAGTTTGGCCATGCCTGCACTAGATGTTGCAGATGGAAGAGGAAGGTTGGTAAAGAGAAAGGTAAAGGAATAATGCTACATTATTACTAGTTGATCAAAGATATTTAAAATAAGCATTGCAGTGATTTCATTTCTAGTAGAAACTGTCAGGGGAGCAGATTTTGAGAGGTAGTAGTCAGCTTGGTTTGTTCCCATGAAAACATTCTTTTTACACATGTTCCCTTTGATGCGAGTTCTCATTTGTCAGTTTAATAATCCACAAATTTGTATGTCTTGGCAAAGCTAACAGGAAGACATAATGTTCCATATATACTGCATGAAAACAAGAAGAGACTTTTAAAACTGATCTAAAAGTTCATGTTGGTCAGAATCCAATTTATAAAATGGGCTACCCTCATAAATTCAAGTTTCTCAGAAACCAGACAAGAACTCTATAAGCTTCTGTACCGAGATGCATGTAGAATACTGCTTCTGATCAAAGAGGTTCCAGTGAGCTACCAAAACTGTGCTTACTCTTACAGATTACAAAAACATCTATTCTACGTAAGAAAACAACCAGATTATTACTAGACACACCTGCTTGAATGTTTCTATGCGTGCTTTTTCCAGTGCTCTGATACTGTGACCTCACTAGCATTTGGTGACTTTTTGGAGTAGATGGATCTGTGTAATTCTCTTCATTCTGGCTTTCTTCCCAACCAGACCGGGTTGTTTGGTTGTATTAGATGTTATAGGATGAGGGTTTCCTGTAAGTGCAGTGCTTACTCTCTTACAGTATCTGGCAAGTTGTATCGCTTGGGTACAACTGTATTCTTGAGAGTTAATATAGGAAGGGAGTCTTTAAAAATATAGACATTTGTGAAAGTAAGTACAGTGGAACCTTGACTTACGTCATTAATCCGTTCCGGAGGTCTAGACATAAGTCAAACATGCCTTAAGTCAAACGAAGTTTTCCCATAGAAAGTAATGGGAAAGTGGATCAATCCATTCCAGATGATGAAAAAGACCCCCAAAACAGCAATTTAACACAAATTTTACTGGGATAGGAGATTCCTTCTGGGGATGTAAATGAAATGTCTCTTCAAAGAGAGGAGGAAGCGGTGGAATTATAGTCCACAAGTTATATGCCTCCACTTTTTAATGATCATAGCAACAATGTCTAATATTTAAGTTTTACTGATTTTTAACCTGACGTTCCAAGTTCTGAACAACTCTATGCTTACAATTAGAGTCTCACAACTGTACAGCTCCCCAAATGAAATGCCTCCATTGTGGACCAGACTTCTGCAGCCAGAATTTTTACAAGACTGAGCTGACTGTCTAACCAGCGAGGCCAGCCCCGAGCTCCTGGCCCTTCTTCTCCGGCAGCAGTGGTGGCTTCATCGAGGCCGAGGACCAGCTCCAGGTGCTTGGAGCTGACCTCTCCGAAGCCGTTGCTGCCGGAGGAGGGGAAGAAGGCAGGAGCAGTTTGGAGGCGGCAGCCACGATGCTGGGTTGTGGCTGCCGCCCGATTCCAGGGCCTTGTGCCGGGGCTCTGAGCTGTAAGTCAAAGCCCGCGGCGCAAGTCAAACAGGCCCCTTCTTGCTGCAAGTCAAATATGCTGCAAGTCAAGCAGCATGTAAGTCAAGGTTCTACTGTACACATGTTTTTTAAGTGCTTGGCCATTATGGTTTTAGGATCTTGGGTCTGTGTAGCTTCAGCAATATTTCATAGAATCATAGAATCACAGAATCATAGAGTTGGAAGAGACCTCAAGGGCCATCTAGTCCAACCCCCTGCCATGCAGGAACCCCCATCACAATATTTCCGACAGATGGCCATCCAGCCTCTGTTTAAATACCTCCAAAGAAGGAGACTCAACCACCCTCCGCGGCAGCATATTCCACTGCTGAATAGCTCTAACTGTCATGAAGTTCTTCCTAATGTTCAAATGGAATCTCTTTTCCTGTAGTTTGAAACCATTGCCCCGTGTCCTAGTCTCTGAAGCCATGGAAAACAAACCTGTTCCCTCTTCAATATGACATCCTTTCACATATTTAAACATAGCTATCATATCCCCTCTCAGTCTTCTTTTTGAAAGGCTAAACATTCCCATTTCCCTAAGCCGTTCCTCATAAGACATTTCCTCCAGACCCTCAACCATCCTGGTAGCCCTCCTCTGCACCCGCTCGAGGTTGTCAACCTTTTTAAATTGAGGCGCACAGAACTGGACACGGTACTCCAGGTGGGGTCTGACAAGAGCAGAATAGAGTGGTTCTATCACTTCCCTTGATCTAGACACTATGGTTCTGTTGATACAACCAAGAATCGCATTTGCTTTCATGGCCGCCGCATCACACTGCTGACTCATGTTCAATTTGTGGTCCACCAAGACTCCCAGATCCCTTTCACAGGTACTATCCTCCAGCCAAGTATCCCCACAAAAGGTATGAAAGAGCCCCCTCTGTAGCAGTGGGCTTGATGGTAAGTCTTTTATAAAACAAGCCCTTAATTCTGAGCAGGAAGTAAGTACCAAAGAGGCGTGTACACTGCTTGGTCATGGCAAATGTTTCCTTCCTTCCTTTTAACATAGGGCCAAATTGCACTTTACATTAAAGATTAAATTACTTTTCATGTGCTTTAGTTAAATAATACAGGGGTGGGGGGAGAGGATCAAGAGTAGGCCTGTAAACTTTTAAATCTCTTCTCTCATCATCATAGTGCCAAGGAAATTGTGGTTAGCTGTAGGAGAAAAGTTGCTTTTGATGCCAGCGTGTGGTTGGTCCCATAATGTAATGTAAATGTTGGCAGCAGCAGCAGCAGCATCTTCAAAGCTCTAAAGAGAATTATGTCATGGTCAGTGGCTTCTTAATTTTGGACAAGAGGGAATCTATGGTATAAGAAGCAAAACAGTTTATGTAGAATATGATTTCAACCAGCTTGCACTCAAACCTGGATCTTTTTGAGGGCCAGGGATATATTATATTAGCTACCCCTCTACCATGTGGTCTCTGGGCGGCATACAACACTATATTAATCCATAAAAAATAGCTATCAAAAACCATCAAATAATTTTAAAATAATCAATATACAAATAATAAAATCCTGCTCCTTATGAGCCTTGCTAAAAAGATTGGTAACTATTAATTATGAAATAACCTTAATACAGTACAGTGGTACCTTGTATAAAGGAATTAATTTGTTCCAAATGAAATTACGTTAAGCAAATTTTTCTTTGTACAAATTTCCCATAAGAATGCATTGAAAACAGAGTAATCCCTAATTGCGACCATTTTTATGTTGTTCAGATTCGCCCCCATAGGCGATTCTGTTAAGCAAATTTCCCCTATCTTCTGAATTTTTTTTATGTTGTACAGATTATATGTTATACAAACCGTTTTTTATACGAGGGTCCACTGTATAGTGCTTGCCTCAGAGCACATTCAAAATAGTATTTTTTAAAAATTCTCTACCACCAAAGGATGCAAATTTGTTTCTTCCAGTTAAGCTAATAATGTCTAATTTTCAGGCAGTTATAAGCCCTGGCTTGCACCATTAGCATGGCAAAATTACAGAGGATGTCTGTGACGCTTTAGATAAAGCAACTGGCCACCTTGTCCCCAAGGTTTTTGCTAGGCAGAATGTAGCTATTACTGTATTGCAGTGACTTAAATTGAGCAATTTGCCCCCTATCAATTTAAGCATTATTCTTTTTCCAGTCAGAGTTCAAACCCCCTTACATGAATTGAGTCAGCACAGCCATTGCAACTATTATAGTTATAACTTTTGCTTTAGATAATTAGAGTTTATGGCCAAAGAGTGCTATTTATACTAATGTACATTGGATCTTGAGTAGTAGTTAAAAGACTTGTTTTCAATGAGTAAATACCCAAGTATGAAATAAACCTTCAGCACCAATGGAGGTTCTGTTAAGCATCCAGCATCCGACGCCACCCCTTGTTCTCTTTTCTAATGCCATATCGGAAATCTGCATTTCAGCAAATTTAAGGCACTACTGTTAAAGAATATTTCTGGTTATGAAACATGCTTTTCATTGGTTGGAGCCCCATAGAAACTAGACTGCACTTATGTTTATGTGGTGCAGTTCCTAGCTTGCTTGCTTTGTAGATATGCCCATAATTAAAAAAACCCGCTCCATAATATGCTGGTAATATGCCACCCCATAGAATTTGAAGCATTCCCCGGGTGATTCACAAATTAATTATATAAGCTACATATTGCCATCCCAACCAGCTCGGTATGGAAATTACTGACCTCAGGAGGATGAACATAAGAACATAAGAAGAACCATGCTGGATCAGGCCAAAGGCCCAGCTAGTCCAGCTTCCTGTATCTCACAGTGGTCCCACCAAATGCCTATGGGAGCGCATGAGACTAGATATAAGCCTGGAGATTACACATTTCCATCATGGTTTGTAACCCATGATAGACTTCTCCTCTAGGAATCTGTCCAATGGAAGGTTGAGTCAACCTTGAACTGGCTACCTGAGTCCATTAGAATCAGACTCAGGTCAGAGTCTTGACTGCAGTGCCACAGTTTAACCCCTGTGCCATGAGGCTCCTTAAATACAGCAAAGAATGCTGGCCACCTCTGATCCAAATGCTTTTCAGGATCACTTTATGGTTCAAACAAGTGATTTTATGGCAACCAGAGATCTAAAATATCTCTCCATCTGGGAGGGGGCACGAGGAAGCATTTTATGTGAATCATAGTTCACTACTATTCTCAGTCATTTTCCTCTTTGATATGTTTTGGCAGCCATTATTTACTCTACTTTATTGCAGTTTAAGTGGTCCAGCTACAGATCAGCACCAACTGCTGGTTTGATACAGTTTGTTTCAGGGCCAAAAAGCTGATCCACTGGTTCAGCAGTTTGGTGTGGTTTGTTTCCCTCTTGAACAGCTGATCCATGGTTTTGCGTCCTGCCCCTCTGATGGGCACCCACGTGGGGGCAGCCCCTTGGCTCGCCTCCTTGGGTGATTTCTCAGAGTGGACATCCATTGGAGGGTGTGTATTGCCGAACGGTGGATCAGCTGCCCAATTGGAAAATGAACCTCACCAAACTGCTAAACTAATAGTTCATGCTTGTCTCAATTTCACATCAGATATAAAATCAAGGTACACAACTCATTTAAACTGAGGACAATGTTTCCTCTGGAGGTCACATGACGATCCTAATCAATCTGACATAATAAACTATCAGAGCAGACAGAGAAAACACTTCTGTATGCTTTTAGCTACATTGCCAGAATACCTCTTGAAAAGAAATTCTCCGTTTAATTTTGATGAAGATTTTAAATGCTACAGCTTTCCTTCTAAACAGATTTGCTGGCCATAATTTGAAACTTACTTTTAAAAAAGAAACTTTTTTAAAAAATTGGCACTTATTTGAAAGAATAAATCCTTATTACCAAGATATCCTTTTTAGTTATATAAAAATATGTTAAAAATACAATAAATCCATCAATCAACTACAAAAACAATGTTTTAGGTATGGTAAGTTTTTTTACTGAAAAAAAATATGTTTTACCAGCCATCACATAACAGTATTGCCAACATCATTACCACCAGAAAATAACTGTTATAGAAAACCTCATTATAGTACAGTGGTACCTCTACTTACGAGTTTAATCCGTTCCAAATGCATGCTCATAAGTCGAACAACTCATAAGTAGAGCAGACCGCATCTAAAATTTGTAAGGCAGCAGTTCAAACACCAATGGTTTTCCGCTCTTAAGTCAAATTGCTCGTAAGTAGAGCCACTCGTAAGCAGAGGTACCACTGCATTTACAATGTACCACTCCTGTTTAATAGAACTGACATTCAGTGCATAGTTATTCCTGTCTCGAGGTACAGGGAAGGAACCTAATATATAACCTTTATCTTGTAATTAGAATTGCAAAGTTGTGTTGCCACTTAAACTCCTAGATTGAAGTTGAAACTCCATAAAAAGAAGTTTCCATTCTCTAGCTTATTATGTTGCTCATTTTTTTTACTTGCAATATGTTAATGTGCCACAAAGGATACTAAATCTTGAAACAGTTGTCACTTACTCGCTTGCCACAACAAGAAGACTCACTGCTTCCCTTGGCATGTGGGTTCCTAACATCAGTCCCAAAGGGGACTGTGCAAGGAGTCCCCATGCTACCACTCCCTATCACACTACTGCCCAGATCCACCATTACCCAAACATTTAAATCAGTGGTTCTCAACCTGTGGGTCCCCAGGTGCTCCTGGACTGCTACTCCCAGAAATCCCTTCCAGCACAGCAAGTGGTGGAGGCTTCTGGGAGTTGCAGTTCAGGAACATCTGGGGACCCACAGGTTGAGAACCACTGATTTAAATACTGTATGCATCATCATATCCTTGTATCCAAATTATAATTAATATCTTCCCATCTATAAAAATAATTGTGTGTGACCTCATCCGAATGTTATTGCAGCAAATCTATTTTTAGATATTGGACGGCTTGCACAATGCAGTCTTTCAAAACTCTGAAGCTTTAAATGACATTCCCAGCTGACCCCCATCCACACTCCAAGTAGGGAGCCCTGAAGTGAAGTTGGCAACTTTCACTGAGAAGAAGGAACCATTATTAACAGCTCAGCAAAATGGATGTTTATATGGCGGATACTGTCTCAGCTGTATCCATGCTAAAACTATGGCAATATTACAAGCAATCTGTCTTGCTGTTGACTTGTCAAACATTTCCGTCTTAACTTGATCTCCAGCATTACAAATCTTGAAATCTGATTTATTATTTCTTTTCTCTAGTAAGCTGTATTCTTTGGTCCCAATTCTTGGATTAGGTCTCAAGTGCTCACATATTGCTGACATTCCATTTCTGATATCTAGCAAAGCCAAGAGAATTGGGCTTTGGGCCCTCAGAGTGTTGCTGCCAAAAGCTCAGATAATTCTCCAACCAGTGCAAAAATCTAGCTGTGTCAGGTAATAGGAGAACAAGATTATGTTATATGCTGTAGAGACAAACCTACTTTAGATCAGAGATCTGCACCAAATTCAACAAAACTAGAATACGTGATATATATTCGATTTTTGCACCTTATACAGTATTTTTATTCATCTTTCTTCAAGCAAATACATATACCTGGGTATAATGTAACAGGATTGCATAGCTTTTGAAGAATAATGAGAGAATAACTTTTTCCCTTTATATGCATTGAGTCTCATTTAATTAATTTGAATGTAAGGTTTTTTTTTTAAAAAAGTAAAACTAAAGTTCTATAGCTGTATATTATACTTATGTAGCTATACCATTGAGAAGATCATTTGATTTAAAAAATAGCTTATCCTTTCATAGGAGCGACTCTTTTCCAGACATTAGTTAGGGGATAGAACTTTCAAATTACCATACAAATAGGCTCTGTAATAATGCTGGCACCACTTAACATCATGCACATATGGATTCCATGCACTCAAATTGCATATGCCTACTGTACAGGGTAAGCAACAGCAATAATCTAAGATATGTAGGTGACACCATCTTATTGGCAGAAAGTAGCAATACCCTGAAAAGACTTTCATTGAAAGTAAAAGAAGAAAATGCCGAAGCAGGACTGCATTAAGAAGGCACATATCATCATGTTTATATTAAGGGACTAATAACTTTAATGTGAGCTATGAAGGAACTGAAATTGTTAAACAATTTGTATACCTTAGTTCAATCATCAGTCCAAACAGAGACTGCAGCCAAGAAATCAGAAGGAGAATGAGATTTGAAAGGGCAGAAATGAAAGTATTAGAAAAGATCATCAAGTGTAAGACTGTGTCAATGGAGACCAAGACCAAGAACCATACACACAATTTTATTCCTGTTCGCTACGCACAGGTTTGAAAGCTGGACAGTGGAGAAAGCCAGCAGCGTAGCAAGGTTTTGGGGTGCCTGGGGCCAAAGTTATTTTTGTGCCCCTCCGGCCCTCCCCTGCAGGTGTGGGGAAGGTGTGGGGTACATACGTGCCTTACCTCTCCCACACATTGCAACGAACAGTTGGAGGAGGAGGAGGAGGAGGGTGCCGTAGCCCCCACACATGCCTGCCTGTCTGCAGCTCGATTTGGAGATGGCAGGGAGGGGGGCAGGGGTGGTAGGTGATTTGGCGCCCCCTAATTGCTGCACCTGGGGCACCCCGCCTCCTCACGCCACGCCCCTGGAGAAAGCTGACAGGGAAACATATTTATTCCGATATATGGCACTGGACAAGAGCTTTGCAGATACCCCGGAGTCCTAGAAAGATGAACAAGTGAATCCTAGAGCAAATCAAGCCTGAACTGTGTCTGGAGGCAAAATCGATGAAACGGAACATCATTAAGAAAGCAGGAAAAGAAGAAGGCAAAATACGAGATGGATCAGCTCCCTTTTTAAAAAAAAGCTACAGTCCGGTATACAATTGCTGAACAGGGCTGTTATATATATATACAGTGGACCCTCGTATGACAAACGGTTTGTATAACATAAAATCTGTACAACACAAAAAAAAATTCCAGAGATAGGGGAAATTTGCTTAACAGAATTGTCTGTGGGGCAAACCCGTGCAACATAAAAATGGTCGCGATTAGGGATTACTCTGTTTTCAATGCATTCCTATAGGAAATGTGTATAAAGTAAAATTTGCTTAACATAATTTCATTTGGAATGAATTAATTCCTTTATACAAGGTACCACTGGTACTTAATTATGTGATTAATTAAATAGGGAGAAAAATAGTTTTCTTCTTATGGTCATGCAATAAGAGATAAAATCGGGGAAACATCTGATCTCGAGACTTGTTCACATGGCACTAAAAATAATTCACCAATGGAGTCTGAACTTTCCATTGCTTTATTTCCCTTAAAATCAAGTCTTGGCCCCTTTTTAGTTACTCCTAGATGAATTTGGATGGGACCACAGGGAGCAGGCTGAAGTTGTTTGAAGGCCTTGATTTGACCTGTTAATTGCCCTTTGAATTCCCTTTTTCTGTATAAACTATTACCTTATAACTACCTTTAAGGGTGTCAAATCACTTGGAATCACAATTCACAATGAGAGTGCTTGGGAAATCTCTGGGAAATAACCCTTCCTTTTATCTTAAGTTGAGATTTATTGCACCAAAGCAGGAAGTCAACATACTGTATTAAACTATGTTTGCACTTAGAGCTACAAATGCTACATTCAAGCATACATAAAACGGTTAAAAACAGTGGCATATAGATTAAAATGTATGTGCAGCAAATCCATTAGAAAGGACAAGGGAAATTTTTTAGCCATTTATATCCCCTCCCATACATGTATAAATGGAATAGATAAAGTGCTAAGGATAACTGAAGATATGAGTCCTCATATTCACGGAGCTCTGGACTAAATAGTTTTTTCCATAAATAACCAAGTCTTATGAGGAAAACTCTAATTATCTCCAAAAATGTCAATCTCTTCCATATGTGTGCCTTTATTTACATATCTGTGGGTAGGGTGTTTCTGATTTAAGAGGGGGAAAATCAGTCACTCTGAATAATGACATTGTTCCTCATTAACTAATAAAACAGAAAATCAAACAAACAGAATTGGATTCCGATTTAAAATAAATCAGCAGGTAACCCTGATAATTCATATTTGTGTATAGTAATGGAAGTTTCCCTGAAGTGGTTTGATTGGAGTTACCACTCACCAGTAACAGGATTCACATAGGTCTGCTTGCAATTTTCACTTGGGCTGGGGTGAGTTTAGGAACACGAACTATAATACAGCAATTTCCAGTTTGACTCTGATTGAGTTCAGCATATGAATCTGTGATGTTTTGATTACATTTAGCTACCTGGAGTGAAAGCTTGGCTAGGTGATAGACTTTTCCAACTTGAATCTAAATGACAGCCTCTTGATCCTTGGGTGTGACACTTAAGACATCTGTGCAACATTACACTTGTAAAATAGACCCCCCCCAAATCTAAAGTGCTAGATAACATGCATAGGAATAAGTGGCAGTCATGTTCCTAGGGAGGGGAGAAAGGGGACATCTTCCCCTCTCCCGCAGCATCTAGGGGCACCAAATGCCTCCCTGCGCATGAGCTGCAAGAAGGCGCATTGCCGGAGACCTCTCATGATTGCGCAGAGGGCTCCCAGACCGCCGCCTGTAAGGGTCCCACGTCCCTTGGCTGGGTTGCTCAGCAAACAGGGAAGCCTTGCTTGGGGCACTGAGTGAGCAAGTGGACACCAGTGATGGCCGCACAGCAGAGGCATGGTATTTGTTGTGTTGTAGCAGGGGGAGAAGAGGAGGGGCACATCTTGGGCTGCAATGACCTGGGGGTGGGTGGGAGGGGAGGAGAATGCAGCAGGCCAGCAGAGTTGTGGGCAAGGCGATTGTCAGAGCCCTCCACTTGCGGTGTGCCGGGAATGAAGGACTGCCATCCTCTCCCCTGGTGTGATGCTTGAGCACTTTCTTGGCCTCTGCTCCTTGCTTGGGCCCTCCTCTTCTTCCTCCTCCCTCCTCCTCTTCCTGACCTCAGAGCTCTGCCCTGGGGGAGTCCAAACCAGGTCTGGGTAAAAAGTGCCATGTGTGATGGACCTATGATCTTTGGTGTGCAGTCTGTGTGCAGAGATAGGGCCTATGATGGAATACTGGTTTGGGGGCAATCCTGGATAAAAGTCAGGTAGATCCATGAGGATCCATGCCTTAGATCCATGTTTTTGCACCACTGCAGTTATGCGCTGATTGACCTATGAGTTTTCGTGTGTAATCTGTTAGCAGAAATGTGTTTGGAGCTGATCCTGTAGAAAAATCAGGTAGATCCATGAGGATCCATGTCTTGGATCAATGTTTTTATGCCACTGTGGAGTCATGCACTGATGGGCCCCTTATTTTTTTGGTGCAATCTGTGGGCAGAGATGGGGCCTATAATGTAACAGTGGTTTTAGTATGATTCACTGTAAAATTCATATAAAATCAGGTTGATCCATGTCTTGGATCCATGTTTTTGTACCACAGGACAGCGATGCACTGGAGGACCCATAATTATTCATGTGTAGTTTTAGGACTTTAATGAGGTGCATGATTTGATGGTATTTGAAAAGGATATCATGCAAAAAACATTTGAAATCAAGAGAATCCGTAGAAATTCACCTTTTAATTTCTTCCCTTCTGCGGGTTGGTGCTGGGGCTGTGCGTGCCCCCCAGCATCCTTGCACGTTACTGGGCTTACCACTGCAGGAGAGCCAGACTGATGCTGAAGGCTTGTGCCCCATCGGGACCCTTCTGGGCAGTCTGAGATGGCAGGTGGGCCCCTTTTCCCCAGGAGGGAGGGTGCATGTAGCCCTTTTGAAAGCTTCATTTGGCTGATGTGGGGGGAGTTGAGGGGATAGTGCAGGCAAGACGCACCTGGCAGAAATATGGTTGGCTTCCTTCCTGTTTTCGGCCAGATACTGCTTCCGGGAGAGGCTGGATGGGGCTGGAAAAGGGCTACGTCAAGGAAGTGGAGAAGCCCTCACCTTCTCTTCTTAAGAGCCACTTGGCGGGGAAGAGTGCAATTGGAGGGAAGGGTGCATCCTTTTCAGAAAGTCCATTAGGAGAGGGGCAGCCAAAACTGAATTTGTCCCCAGGCACTGACAACCCAAGCTAGGCCTCTGATAAGTGGTAAAGTTTTGTTCTTGGAGGATGTTCGTCTGCTTCAAGATGCATAAATAGGTGGGAATTGTTTGGGAAGGCTGACCAGGCTGACTGAGATGGACACTTTGCTGTGGAACTATGGGCAAGAAGTTCCATTCCCCTCTATGCCTGGAAGGAGAAGAGCCAGCCTGTGAGGTTTTGGGCAAGCTACATAGATCAACACTCAGAAGGAGGGGGAATCATAAACTACTTCAGTGTAGTCTGTTTCTAGAAAGCCCTGGAATATTGCCATGCAATATTGTCAGCCACCCAGGGCCAGCGCGCCCATTAAGGCGAACTAGGCAGTTGCCTAGGGTGCCAAAATGGACAGGGGGTGCCGGTGCTGCCGTCCGTCCCTCCCGCCCACCGCCACCCGCCCGCCGCCGTCCTGCCGCCGCCGCCGCCCACCTGGCACCCCCTGCCACTGCTGCCCCGCCCCGCCCCGCCGCCGCCCACCCACCCACCTGCCGCCACCCCACCGCTGCCTGCCACCCGCCACCGCCTGCCCCACCCCGCCCCTCGCCTAGGGCACAAAAAACCCTAGCGCTGGCCCTGCAGCCACCTAGAGTACTGGCCTAGCCACTAGGTGCGTACGGTAAATATTTATTTTTTTTTAAAAAAGGAATCAAATTGATGGCACACATTATTGTTACAATATTGTGCAATGAGTCTGTTTATTAAAAAGCTCCTATTAGTTAAGCACAAGTCACTGAGATGGATCATGTTTAGGGTAAACATAGGACCCAGGTAAAGGCCTGCTAGCTCCTATGAATTAATGAAACATTTTCTTTCCTTTTTTATAAGAGATTACAGTAACCCAACTACTTTCCTCCCTTAGGTTAACAAATAACCTGCTCTATTTCACTGATGCAACAGATGCTTTTGAAATTATTTGAGCTTGTTGACCTTGCTTTTGACCGCTTTTAGTATGGCATTAGTTTGATCTTTTAAATATTTGAATACTACGGTTTTTACCTTTTAAATATTACTTTTTAATTATGTAAGCTGCCTTGGGTCCTTTGTAAGGAGAAAGGCAGTAAAAATATTTTAAACTTCAAATTCGTTTCAGAAATTCCTTCCTTCCTTCCTCCTTCCTTCCTTCCTTCCTGGTTCCATGAACACTGATGTATTGTTGCAGTTTTGAGTAACTCTTGGCAAAGAAAATTGGCTTGGCAACACAACCAGAGAAATAAGCTGCAAGGCAATGACTGGACTGTGTGTGGAAAATATCACCATTTAACAGGAATAAAGAAAAAAAATGACCAGGATTGTTACACTTGAACTTTAAACCTGTAGTTCTGGAATCCATAAAATGAAACAACTGTAGACACTGAAAAAAAGAATGTACATGCTCTCAATCTCTGCCCCAAGATTGAGAGCATATAAAATTAACATAATTTATTAGAGTTGCAAATTCTGGGCACTTATTTTACAGCTATACTTTAGTCTTGCCTGCTGAGCCACAGTTGGATGGTTCAGGTCCGTAACTGGATGGAATGAGAATAACCTTCACATGTAGGCAGTTCTATATGCCAAGGAATATCTGAATGTAGGAGCAGATGTCTACTCTTAGAAAATATCAGTGTGTGTCTGGAGCCTCACCTACACTGCAGCATTCTTTCAATCCTTCGGTACTGATCAGGTGTATCTTTTAGTGCAAATATTTAGTGGTCATGGTACCACTGTAATTGCACATGGCGAGAGCTGTACTTAGTTGACAAGCTCTTCAAAACCAGGCACTTCTAGATGTAGGAGTATTTAGGACTGCAGATGCACTAATACAGCAGGCCTAACATCTGCAGTCCACAAAGAGTTGGGTACTTGTCTGAACAACTGGCAGAATCGTTGCAGACTGCACAAAAATTATGGTGCTTAAACAGCACTTGTGATGCCAAAGTGCTATTGGAGCTGCAGAGATGGCGAAAGAGTCTGCTGTTGACTTTCTGACAGGCCATACAATTTTTTAAAAGCAAAAGAAACCTGCTATGCAGAAAAGTTTTCAACTTCATACTTGTCTTCTTCATAATTCAATCAATCAATTTTATTTTACAGCCAAAGGCCTGATAATTCTTCATAATTAACAAACATGCAGGGGCAGTTGTAGAGAAACCTCAGTACCTACTGATTAGTCCGCTCCTGCCTTGTTAATTTTACTCCTATATTTGTGCAAGTCATTAACCAAAATATCTAATATAAATAACAGGATACAAATAATTTCCAATAATCATGTTGTCCTAGGGCCAAATCAGACTTGTACTCTGGTTTGCAGACAAAATAGCCAAATAGTTAATGTGATTGTGGTAAAATCAGCTGCCGTTCACATTCACAGGTTTGAAGAATTTTACAGAGAGCTACCAGAGCATAGTGGTGCCACAGCATCAGGCCAGGAAAAGAGATCCAGGTTTTAATCTGTACGTAACCATTTAACTCATTGGGTGACTTTGGGCTGCCACTATCTTTCAGCCTGAGAGAGAGGCTGTTTTGAGGATCAAGTACGGAAGAGAAGTGTCATGTATACTACCTTGAGCTAGCTTATTAGAGGAAACATAGTACAGTAATACCTCGGATAACGAATGCCCCTGATAACGAATTTTTCAGATAACGAATTGCAATTTCCAGGTATAGGGCTGACTTGGATAATGAATTTTCCCTATGGGATGCCTCGGATAACGAATCGCAATTTCTAGGTATAGGTCTGCCTCGGATAATGAATTTTCCTATGGGCTGCCTCGGATAATGAATTTTCCCTATGGACTGCCTCGGATAACGAATTTCCAGCATACATTGGTAAAAATGAGTTATCCCAGTGGCATTGCATCTGTACCATTAAAGTACACTTTATAAAGAGTCTTGAGCAAAAAAAACAGGTGCCTGTGTCATTTTTCTTAGGCTCTGGAACAGATTAATTAGTTTCCCATTCATTCCTATGGGAAATGGTGTTTCGGATAACAATTTTTTTCAGATAATGAATTGCCTCAGCAAATGAATTAAACTCGTTATCTGAGGTATCACTGTATTGCAAAGATGACAACGAATTATGAATCAAAAGAATTACCAACCTTGCGAAGATAGGTTAAAATTGGCCCCTTTGTTATCAGTGTAGCAGATAAAAAAGATAATTGCACGCTGATTGCATCCTCACATTGCTTTGACTAACAAAGCTTTATCTGTAAAACTGATCCCCTGCACTAATATGTCAAAAGATTTGAAAAGTTCATGACAGTGGATTGAAAAAAATGAAGGTTTTGGTGTAAGAACTACAGTATGCGGCAAAGTCAGGAGGACTTTGTACAGCTAAGAAGAGTGAATTTATAGAATGTACTGGGTGAGAAGAGGCTGTATCATGCAAGAGGAATTGTACTTATTTTTCTTAACTCTCCTACCCTGATACAAGCTTTCTAGTGAATAGATGGGTTAGCCTTCTGGAGTAGGCAGATTTTCACTATTGCTTTCCCCCCCCCTTTGGGGGAAATCCCCCAAAACAAAGCAAATGATTGTTAGAGGACAGATGATGGCACAGTCATTTTTATATTATGTCCTTAATATAATAGTGGTAGAATCACTGCTTCTTACAGTGTTATACAGTCACTGATCCTTTATAGAGTTAAATTATTTCTTTGCTTAGTCCTCTTTGTGGGAAATAGGGCGGTATATAAATGCGGAAAATAAATAAATAAATAAATAGTATTTGATTGATTTGTATTTTTGATGCTGGTTGTCTAAGAAACAGGTACTGTACCTATCTTGATTCTCAGCTAGGATACTCAACCATATGCCGTCAGCTTTATGTACTGTATAGTCTTTGCTTTTTTCAGTGGGTGTATGCATTTTTAAAGTACTGTACTTTGCTTTCATAATATAGTCAACCAAACACAATAATTTCACTCCAGGTGCCATTTTTGTTTTGTTCTGTTTGATTTGAAGAATGTCAAAAATGTTGAGTAAATAGATGTACCTTTTAAAATAAGTGTTAGTGTTTATTTTGTAAAACTGAATATAAATTATTTTGGACATTAATTAGATAACTAGACATAATCATTTATTGAAACTTATCATTAGTGTGATCTTTGAACCACATTTGAATAGGTCCTCAACCAGAACTATAAACAGACTACCGTATATGATTTATCTTATTTATCTTATTTATTTTATTTTATTGATGGGTATTTTTACCCCGCCTTTCTCCTTGGAAAGGACCCAAGACGGCTTACAGTAAGGAGAGACAATATAAAGTCCAGTAAAATTAAGACATATTGAAGTTTAAGAACAGGGAATTGAGGGGTATCTTAAAGTATTAGAAGACAACGTTAAAGCATATAACTTGTTTTGACATATTTACTCAGGTCCTATAAATCTGGACAGGCCTGCAGCATGGTAAAGTCAGGTTGGTGGTGATGTAGGGGAGAGAGTGTTCAGGCAGGGAAATAGCTATGGGGAAAAGTTGGGTCTTCAGTTTTTTTTCAGGAATTAAATAGAATCAGACAGGTATTGAGAAAAAATGCTTTTTCATTTGTCAAAGATAGATTGATAAAACAAGTGCCACCTAGGATTTTATATTAGATAAGTGTTAGTAATAAGGAAAGAAATACAAAGAATAATAGTTTGAAAGGGGGAGGATTAAAAGGGGGTACACTTGATCTGACCATTCGTCTTTTTCTTGCTACACTGACTGGCAGGAACTATCCAGGATTGTAGATGCTAATATTGAGCTTGGAATCTCTTGCATGTAAAGCATTTGCTTTCTCTCCACTCACTCACTCACTCACTCACTCACTCACTCACTCACTCACTCACTCACTCACACAAGTCTGGTGATAAATTATTTTAGGGAGTTTCACTATGCAAAACACTTAAAATTCTGTTTCTCTCAAACATATTCAGCAACTGAAACCCCTCTCTCTGCAATATTCACTTCAAGGTTTGCTTGAGAAGTTTTATCATGGGTAGTTTCCATTTCCTGAAGACCCTTTCTTATCATAGGACCTGATCTATGATGGTTATGATGGTTACTTCACGTCCCTCTCATCGCGGTTTGCTGTCCTGCTTGGGACCGATACAAAAAAAGGTTACTCCACGTCCATTGCGTGGCCTTGGGAATTGTCTTGTCTCGGTTCTTGTTTCGAGACAAATGCCCATGAAGTAACACCTGTCACGCAACACACACATTCTCCATCTAGTGGCAGGAATGCGAAGTTGCATTCTCCAGTACAATCCCAGTGGCATAAACAATGCATCGCAGAGAGGGAAGAAGGTATGAAACCGGGAGTTTTGCTGCTTAATGCATGAAAGGCAAAGTTGCGGAGATTTGAAATATCGAAAAACGCAAGCCCGAGCCAAAAAAAAGGGGGGGGGGTAAACAAAGCCAGGAAAATTCAGTAATTGTCATGATACCATCAATCATGCCTGTGGGTAAATGGAAACAGGGACAAGACCAGGACAAGACCACGTGACCGCGAACAACGTTATCAGGAAACGAATGTAATATCGGAACGAGGAAGGACGTGAAGTAACCGTCCATGGGGTAAGTAAGGGATAGCTGTGGAATTGCTGGCTTCAGAGGGTCTAGTGGGGTATCTAAACTTTAGAAATTTGATCTGGGGACAAGATTTCCTAGTTCATATGCAGTTCTCCTTGTGAAAGAATAAATCCATTACCAAAAAATGAACTCACATTTTATTAAGCTTCCATTTCCTCTGTCTAAAAAAGAAGAAGGCTTAACGTTGCTGGCTCATAAAGACATTTATTGTGCTACAGAATGATGGTCTGTAATTAAATAGTCATATGCTGTCACAATGGTGACAGTTACAAAATGCTTTGGCTGCTAACTCATTGGAGACTGGTGAGCAAAATGAATAGTGGGCAAAATAACATAAACATGTAAGAAAATTCAGTCTTTGGTGGGAGTGTTAATACTGAGGCAGAGTAATGAAGATTATCGCTTGCTTTAAAGGATCAACTATGCTATAAAGGATCAACTCTGCTAACCTGCTGCGTTATACTACATATATTAAAAGATGTATAGATCTGCTGTTCTTATTCCATCCCTTGTTCAGTTTCTCTGTGTCTTGCTGCCAATTTTATTTCACCCCATTTCTTTATAGGTTTATTACAAAATCATTTATTTATTTATTTATTTATTTATTTTATTGGATTTTTATACTGTCCATCTGGCAGCGAGGTCATGCTTTTTGTACTCTTCCAAGGCAAGCTTTTTGTATGCATTTTGGAAGACTATAGGCTCTTTGTGTACTTTTTTTTAAGAACATGCTAAGTGTTAGAGAATTAAAGATTTGAAGGGGAATATGCACTCTGTTGGCAGCCTGAGGAGGTGCAAAATGGATATTTCCATACAGAACTAAAAATCCAACAAATTTATTTCCTATTCCTTCAAGAGGCGGAGAGTGGCATATAATGCTAAGGCTAGTGAGAGATAGTTGCCTTTCATATACAATAACCCCCCGCTTATAGCGAGGGTTAGGGACCCACCCCACCAGCGATCCATGAAAATCCGCAATATGCGGAAGTGGGTGGGGGGCCTGGGGGTGGGGGGTATTGCGCACCTGTCCAAGAAGCCTTGGGGCGGCCCGAGACTTGTCCTGGGCCGTCTCCATTGAAATGCATTGGCAATGCATTTCAATGGAGAATTTTTTTTCCCATTGGAAAACATTGGCTCAGTGCTTTCCAGTGGAGAAAATGTCTCCATTGAAACGCATTGACAATTCATTTCAATGGAGATTGCGGGCCTCCCCGCCCCCGCATGGCCCCGAGACTTCTCGGAGGGGCCTTGGGGCAGCGCAGAGCAACCCGATCGCCCCCCGATCATCCCCCACCGCCCCCCCTGCACGGCTCCGAGGCTTCTCGGAGGGGCCCAGAGGGGTGGCGGGGAGTGATCACATAGCTCCCCGGCACCCCCTGGGAGGCTGCGAGGCATCTCAGAGGGGGCGGGGGGATGGCGGGGAGCGATCGCATCGCTCCCTGGCATCCCCCCCCGGGCAGCTGCGAGGCATCTTGGAGGGGGCGGGAGGATGGTGGGGAACGATGTGATCGCTCCCTGCCCCCCCTCCGAGAAGCCCCTTTGCCATCGTGTGCGAACCTCCTGGGAGGTCCGGGCAGGCGTCGCACGATCGGCCAAAGAGACTTTGGCCACGAAGCCCAGCGCTGGGGCTCCGCAGTCGAAAGCCCCTTTGCCATCGTGTGCTGCTTCCCCGGACCTCCTGGGAGGTGCGGGTGGGTGGCGCGTGATCCCCTACTCCCTCAAGCCCTTTCCGGTTACTGCGGTCCTGCGATATAGCGGGACCGCAGTATGTGAACCGCAAAAGGGTGGGGGACCACTGTACTGTACAAAGCAGCATCACAGGTGCTGTTACAAATGCAGTTGTTAACGAGGCATATATATATTATTCTCTGTTGTTCTCTTCTGTCTTAGATGCTGTACTTGACAGTTTAGCCATTTTTAGAGAAATCCCACATGCTGTAATAACCAATTATTCTTCCATATATGGACATTTTCTGAATGGCCAAGGAGTATCAAATTAGGAAAGTTTAGATGTAGTGCTAAAATCTCCCAGGGCTAAAAGCAGTTTCCGGGGTCAGTTTAGAATCAGCAAAGGAGATGTGAGGAAAAGGCATGCATAGCTTATCTTGTCATGACCCTCTTCTAATTTTGAAAACAAAAAATACATGAGGCGCTGGTGACAAATCTTGAAATAATGTCTCATTTTGTTCTTACACCGGTCTTATTACATGCTTGGACTTAAAAGTGTGTGGGATATAGTTATTCTTTGACTGTACTCCTTGCTGCAACCTTTTAATTCAAGCAGGATGAGTGTACATTCATTGCGAGAAATATAGAGATGCTGCCCTTGGAAGCCACATATATGAAGTGGCACCTGTGAGTAGTACTTTTGCAACAGTTTTCTAAACAAAGAAGAACCATGTTTGTTCTGTGTCACTTAGTGTCAGTTCCAACTCTTGTAGCAGTTTTGGAATAGAGCATATATCTTTTTATTTGAGAAATCCTTAATTTAGATTAGTCTTAGAAGGGACCCATAGAAAATGGGTGTGAAAAAGAAACACATTAAGCCAGTGTGTTTTGAGTGCCTTGCTGTGTCTTCAAATCCAGGCTTTGGATGTGTTCATAGGCAATTGGTTATTTTAGAGGCAAAAATAGAATAGCTGCCAGGTCCAGCCCGTTACATACTTTTCAAGATTCTGAGTCTGGAAACCTGCCACTGGCTGCATATGTAGGAACCATAAGCATTTGAAAAGTCCTATCATATCTCCCTTCAGTCTCCCTTTTCTCAAGGCCAAACAATCTTTCACTCTTTCCTCATACATCTTGATTTCTAGCCCTCTAAGCATGATAGTTATTTTCAGGCAAGGCTCCTTATACCACACTTCGTTGACCGAAGGGTTGTATGACCTGGCACAGAGATAGACAAAACTTTATCTCCAGTTATTTTAGAATACAGTGGACCTTCATATAACAAGCAGTTTGTTTAACAAAAAATCCACTGAAAGGGAAAAAAATTCTGGGGATAGGGGAAAATCGCCTAACAGAATCACCTATGGCAGACATGCCCAAACTTCAGCCCTCCAGATGTTTTGGACCACAACTCCCACAGTCCTTTGCCATTGGAAATACAGGCTTAGAATTCTGGGAGTTGTGGTCCAAAACATCAGGAGGGCTGAAGTTTGGACATGCCTGACCAATGGGGTGAATCTGTACAACAGAAAAACGGTCGCAATTAGGGATTAACACGTTTCCAATGCATTCCTATGGGAAATTTGTACATAGGAAAATTTTCTTAACAGAATTGCATTTGGAACGAATTAATTCCCTTATACAAGGTACCACTTTAGTTGAGCATACAGCTGCTGATGACAGAGGATCTGAGCCTCAAAAAATGGTAGCAACTACAGAATATTTGAACTACTGGTAATTTAATGAGAAAATCTACACTAAACTATTATTTGCAAGTCTGCTATAGTAAGGGAAGGTTGTTATTATTGTTCTAAATACTGTAATAAACTGTTGGTCTCTTAAACTGATTCTTTAAAACTGTCCAGTAAAATACGTTATAAAATGCACATCTTTATAATAAGTCTGTATTCTTTTGTACGAGAGAGCATATAATTTTACATTGCTGATATCTACATCTCATCAATATTGCAGTTATTATTCATCAAGAAACACCAGTTTTTTTTAAAAAAAAATCCCTCCTGTAATGCAAATACTTTTTAGGCAGAAATATAGATCAGCCCAGATCTGATGTCTCTGTTTCAGCAAAGTCATTACTACTTTAAAAGTCATGGGATGCATGCAGGAGGCAAATTCACACTTTGATCAGTAGCCAAATGCAGGATCTACAGTTACAGTGGCACTATGTTATTCAAAGCAGGACTGTTGCATGGGTTGAGAGGAGCACCTGACAGTAAGGATCAGGATTGTGACTTTGGAGTAGGAACAGAAAAACTGGGGCCTCACCACCCTGCTATCTTGGGACTTATTCCATTGGGGATTTTAACAGATAATGTGAGGGGTAGTTGGAAGAAGTTATATTGACAGTCAGACAGATGATTTCTCATATTGTCATTCTCTTGTTCTGCATGTAGGATGGTTCTCTTGGGCTGTTTCTTCATCCTTTTTCTCTGAGGTTTTTTCCTGTTCCTTGCTGTCCTAGTTAGGGAACCTAGGCTTCTCCATTATAGCTGCTAGCAGACCTATAGTATTCCTCTTGCTCTATTAAAGACTGCATATCCTTAATGCATCAAGAAGTAAGTTTTTGATGGTTTGTCTGTTTCCAAAATAGTTTATTCTTTCCCCTAGTCTGCTACAATCTCCCAGTAAACGCCAAATAATTCTACCAGAGTAGATTACTGTATATACTCGAGTATAAGCCTAGTTTTTCAGCCCTTACTTTTGGCTGAAAAAAATGCCCTCGGCTTATACTCCAGTCAATAAGTTTTCCCAGTTTTTTTTTGGGGGGGGGGTAAAATTAGGTGCTCAGATGGCTTGGGGAGGGCAGCGAAGGACGAGTTCTGATTGGGTGAGCGATAGCGGTGCCTCCATTTCCCATATGATTCCAATGAGAAGGTTCAGGGGCACCCTCTTTGGAGCTTCATAACTCAGCCCCCTTATCCACAAATGTTTTCAAATTTCAGTGGATTCCCTAAAATCACTTTCTGGAGGTACCCCTGCTACTTTGGTGTTCCCAGTGTAAGTATTATTTTAAAAATACGCAATTAAAATTTACTTACCTTGGGACTCCAAAATTATTTTGGTGTCCCCAGTGTAAGTATTATTTTAAAAATATGCAATCGAAATTTACTTACCTAGGGACTCCAAAGTAGAAGGGGTACCTTCAGAAACCAATTTTAGAAAACCCCCTGAAATTTGGAAACATTTGCGGGTAAGGGAACATAGTTATAAGCTCTAAAGGGGCTCAGGGTAGTATTGGCGACTGTGCAGGGACTGTGGAGGCAATCAGGGAGTTTACTCTATGGTATTAACTCCCTGATTGCCTCCACACTTCCAGCACATGTTGCCAATTACTACCCCCAGACCCTTTAGAGCTCGGCCGGAAGACCATATATACTCGAGTATAACTAAAAAAAGTCCTTTGCTTATACTTGAGTCAATAAGTTTTCTCAGTTATGGGGGCTAAAATTAGGCCCTTGGCTTACTCTCCGGATGGCTTATACTCTAGTATATACGAGTAGATACTTACTTTGGCTATCAGCCTTCACTATCTGGTAAAGATTACTAATTATGTAACTGCCTACATCAAGTTTTTTTTTTTTTAGTAAAAACAATGGATTCAAGGTAGTATATTATAATGGTCAAAGAGCACAGCATATCTACAAAGTTGTGACCACTACTACAGACATCCAATTGGTTGCAAAAGTATTAAACTAGAAATAAACTGGAAATGATGTTGACCAAAGCTTAATACAAATTGAACTGAACTGAGTCACCTTTGAAAGTTTGGTATCAGGCTCTCTAAAACTGGCCGGCTTTCTCTGTTTTAACTTTATTCAGTGATTGATTTTATGTGAGGTCCCAAAATAAATTTGTTTTTATAGCTTGCATTCTCCTTTCTGGTATATTGATGTTTTAATTGCCAAAATTATCATATTACCTAGAGAAGAGACCATCTCTCTCTCTCTGTTTGTAGCTGTGTGTAAGAGAATGCCTGTGAGTTTGTATACATACAGCAGTGAATGCAGCATCACTCCTTAATTTGTTGACAGTGTTTCCCTTTAAAACATTATATCTCATATTCGATCTGATCTTTACTGAAGTTGTCATATTCAGTAATGTGTATTGTGGGTCTGAATGTGGGTAAGTAGAAACAAAAGAGACAAGAACAAGCTTTATTTGGGGATCTTTCTGTTATTAAGCCTCAAGGCCTAATACGTTTTGTGTCCTTTCTACAAAAAGGGAATGGAAATAGACTCTAAGTTGAACTCGGCCCAAGGAAAACAATTTTGCAAGCAGAGTTTTAATCATCCAGAAAATTTCTCATGGCTCCAAAGAGCAGCTTTAAATAGGAAATGTTTTAAGCCATTAGATGTTTCCTCACAAGGAGGGGGCTAAACAGAACAAACATAGATGACACATCATGAAAGCCAAGACTAAGGGAGAATTCAGACTATTTAAAAGGAAAAAAAAACCATTTGTTTTTAACTAACCTTTTAAAACCAACAATGGGGAAAATGTGCCATAAGAAACTACAGCTACCTGTGGTAATAATATTCCGAGCAATTAAACATTGTAATGCAAACTCATATTAATGGGAGAAAATACCACATGGCTATGTTTGCATAAAGCAAAGTCTGAGAACAGAGAAAGATCAGAATATTTCACTCCTGATGGATAGGGTGGAAAATATGAATACCTCTGGGTACATTTTATTAAATATTTATAATTTAATGCTTTTTGTGTTTGGGAGTCAATTTCCAGATACAAAGTATTCACAAACAGCATCATTTATGAATGTTGCACGTGTATATAAATAATAGCCGTCAGCAACAGCCTTGCATGTGTTAGCTTGATCCTTACCAGGCATTGCTTTTGTGTATCTGCCTGGCAAAGGTAGATATTTAGGCATATAAATGATGTTTGTATGTGTGACAACCCCTTTCGTGTGATCTCACAGCCATAAATACATATAACAACATATGTTAATGTTGCTTTAATTAACAGTTCTGAACTGCTCTTCAATCCTTGCTTTCCCAAAGGGTACCATGGGGTGCTACCCTTCAGGAAAGTGAGGCTCAAAGAGTAGGGTTTTGAATTTCCCGCGGCCACAGCACCCTTGCTGTGGCCATGGTAAATTCGAAAACTTGCTCTTCTGTCTTTGCTTTCCTGAAGGCTAGACTCCTGCTCTTTGATCCTCGCTTCCCTGAACAGTAGCACCCCATCTGCCTCTGGATTGGGTGCTACACAGTCAGGAAAGCCAGGGAGGAGTGGTGGTGGATTGGGGGCTCATTTGTAGCCCCAGTTTACTCTCCAGTCACGCCACTCTGGACATCCCAAAAGCGGTATGTCTGGACAATAAACTAGGGCTATGAAGGAGCATACAAAGGGGAATGGCTGGAGAGTAAACTGGGGCTACGAACGAGCCCACAACCTGCTGCCTCACCTTTGCCCGGCTTTCTGCACGGAACACAGTGGGGGAGGTGCCATGGCTATTGTGTGCCCATACAAAAGACTCCATGTGCCACCTTTGGGACCTGTGCCATAGATTCACCAACACTGCTACAGAGAGAGATCTGAAATTCCTATCCTAAACACTGAATTTGAAAGCTAGCAGGAATATCCATTTACCTTGTGTGCCCAAGTAGTAACACAGAGTGTTCCTTATCTCTCAACTCTGTTATTGTGCTGGTGCACTTTCATACATTTCTGAAAAATGATGACCTGTTCCCATTTTCACAAGTTGAGAAAATGTGAATGCGACTACTTGGAGTTCCTCAGCACTTCTATTCTTCATCAATTTCTTTTTAATGTTGTAGTTAATTCATGCAAACTTTACAACAACTATCACTAAAGTTTTAATGGCAGAATTCTCTTTTGTTTGGCTAAGCAATCTCCAGGACTTACCCACCGGGCTTGCCTGACAGTCCCTGGGCTCTATAAAATCATCCTTCCAAACATTTGCTTGGCTCTGTGTCAGTAGCAAAGTAGTGTGGAGACCCTGGATTTAAAAATAAGCTTATGATAGGGAGAGAGAAAAAACAAGGCATGAAAATGACAAGAGAATAACCCCTGTTATCTGTGAAACTGTAAAGTTCCATTTTCCATTATAATTCATGGAATAACTCGGAATGAACTGTTGCTCAAATCATAACATTCACTCATTATGGACCTAACAAGGCAAATTCAAAGTCTGAACTAAGCTGTTAAAATTTACAGTGATAGCAGCAGACCAAAGTATAGTCAGATACAGCAGTTGCCAATTATCTGACACCTCCTGGCAGACAGCACATGGTAGCACTTTGTGTAGGAAAAATGTGCAAAGCAGCCCTACGTTTCCAACTTGAACAAGTGGCTTGAGATTTCGCCTGAGCTATATTTAATAGTTACTCCTCTTTATCTTATATAATGAAGAAATCCTGGTCCATATGCCTTAAAATGTACAAGTAAAAAAAGGAACACGGGAGGTCTTTTGCATAACCCAAATGAAAGTCTTCTGCATGTCCACTGTGAGGATTAAATATCTAATGCATAAGTTCAGGAACAGTATTCTCTAGGTGTATGTTTTATCCATAAGTTTTCAGCTTTTAAAGAAAGGAACTTCTCTCTCTAGACTCTGTATTAGGGATGGGCAATTCCTACCAGTTACAAAATGACCCGCATGAGCCCAAGTGGTGTTCAGAGGGCTCCGACATACAAGCAGCCAATATCTTACCTTGGTCTGGGCTCACATGGGGTTAAACTTCAACAAGGAAGCAGGCTGTGATATCATCTTTGCTTCTCCGTCGTGCTGGCCAGTCAGAGAGGGAGGCGGGATGATGCCTGTCCCTGCACAGTTCCTGATTGGCCAGCACCATGGAGAAGCAAAGATGTTATCGCAGCCTGCTTCCTCGTTGGAGCTCAGCTCCGTGCAGTCGCATACCAATATAAGAGAATGGCTGCTTGTGTTGGAGCCTTCCGAACACCATCTGGGCTCACATGAGTCATTTCAGCACTAGTAGGAATTGCCCATCCCTATTCTGTATATTTTAATCGATCACATAAAGAGAATCAACAGCACTTCTGATTAAAATAAACAAAAGTCTCTTGAGAATCCAGCTGAACAAAAAACACTTGATGAAGTAGATGAAATTAAAAAGAATCCTATTGGAGTTTTAGATTTTTAGAGGTTTGCAGGTCAATTTTTTATTAAAATTAATTAACAGATTTCATGTGTCATTTTAGGATGGGAGTGGCCTGGCTAGTTTTAAAGTCTTCTGAGTCATGGTTTGTGGTGAATTTTGCTAGCATGTAGGTAAATGGAAGATTACTTTTAGATTACTTTTTAACATAAACCTCAATCCCCTCTGCAGACTCTGTCTGCTCTGTAAACCTAACCCTAACCCACATCCATGTCTGGCCTCACCTGGTTTTGCCTCTGATTCCAGTCACTGCTGAATCTGATCTTCCACCACTGCCACCCAGCTGGTTTTGACATAGGCTGTGAGGAGGGGGCCCTTTCCCCACAGCCTCACCTGTCAAAACCAGCTGGGTGGCGACAATTTCTGAATCATTTCATTATGATATTTTTTAAAAAAATCATTAATTATGAAACAAAATGTAATGAAGAACAAAACAAAACAGTATTTTTCCATTTTGTGCCCATCTCTAGTCAGGACACAATTTGCTGACCATGAACAAAACTGTGCAGAATAGGTATGTCAGTGGCTGTTTCAGACAGGTCTCCATAGCAAAGGCATGATACTTCTGAACGTCAGAATCTGGAACAAACGTGGAGTGAGTATTCCCTTCCTGATTCATTTGTGAATTTCTGTCTAAAATTATATTAACTTTTGTTCTGATCTAGCAAAGCTTTTTGTAAGGTTGCTCAATCCCAAGTAGTAGATAGGAGACAATTAAAATGAAATAGGTAAAATAAAAGGTATACATCTTTTCCAATAAATAGATGGATGAATTATATTTAAAATGCATTGTCTATTGTGATTCTGAAATGCTGTTATCAAAATGCTATTATCCCTTGGAAGCAGTAATCTAAGAACAATGAGTGTCCTTTTGGTTTTACTAAACCTCTCAGCTGCTTTTGACACTAGACCATATCATCCTCCTGACTCATCTGTCTGAAATGGGAATGGGGGTACTGCATTAAAGTGGCTCCGGTCCTTCCTGCAGGAAAACGCAGAAAGTGGTATTAGGTGATTCATGTTTGACACCATGGCTGCTGACCTGTGGGGTCTCCCAAGGTACTGTTCTGTCTCCTATGTTATTTAACATCTATATGAAACCACTGGGGGAGATTATTAGGTCTTTTGGGGTTACGTTTCACTAGTATGCCAATGATACCCAGCTCTACCTCTTGTCACCTCTGGATTCTAAGGGAGCTACTATCTCAAGTTTACATAAGTGTTTAGCTGCAGTAATGAACTGGATGAGGATGAACAAAATGAAACAAACCCAGACAAGACAGAGGTGCTTCTGGTCAGTCGAAAGGGAGAACAAGGGATAGGGAGGGATACAACCTATACTGGATGGGGTCACCCTCCAACTGAAAAAAGAGGTGTGCAGCTTGGGGGTGCTCTTGGATGCCCAGGTCATGGCTGTGGCCAGGAGCGCATTTGCACAATTAAAGCTAGTACACATGCCCTAGTGAAGTCTCGGCTAGACTACTGCAATGCGCTCTATGCCAGGCTACTGATGAAAAGTCTCAGGAAACTTCAATGGGTATAAAATACAGCAGCCAGATTGCTGCCTGGGGCAGGATACAGAGATCACATAATAATAAAGTGTTCTGCTTATATACCGCCCCATACTACTTCAAGAAGTAGTCTCTGGGTGGTTTACAGTTTAATTACAGTATTCAGGCTACACATTGCCCCTCTTCCCAGCAAGCTGGGTACTCATTTTACCGACCTTGGAAGGATGGAAGGCTGAGTCAGCCATGAGCCTGCTGCCTGGGATTGAACCCCAGGTCGTGAGCACAGTTTTAGCTGCAGTACAGACATTTAACCACTGTGCCACGGGGCATCATTATCATCATTGTCATCATCATCATAAAAAGAAGTTTATAAAAAGGTTAAAAAATAAAAACCAAGCTGCCTTTCAAAACATACAGACAAATCAGCTTAAAACGAAATGGTGCAAACAGATCACACTTATTTGTCAGTTCCAATGCAAGTAACTTGATAGAACAGTTAAATGAAAATGCCCAAATTATTGAAGCCAACTGTAAGTTGAAAGTCACGGTACTCTTGCCCTCTGTCATTAAACATATGTCATGACCTGACCCTTTAGCTGAAAAGGTGTCAACAGTCTCTCATTTCACCTCTTAATGGAGGTGGAGGGGGATCAATCTGAGAATTTCATCCTGTGAGAAGCCTGGAATGGCTTTTAAGGCACCAACAGAATTTCTGCTGTGAACATCATAAAATGGAATATTTGTGGAAATATTGTTTACTGTGCAATGCCAGACAGCTGAACCTGTTTGCCTTTATATGTTATGCGAAACACATGGTTTGTAATTGCTTTTTCTTTTCTTTTCTTCATTTCTTTCCACTTGAACGCCTGTCTGATGTTAAAAGGAAATTAATTGTTCTGTGTGATCATGTAATAAAGGAAAACTAAATGTTCAAAACAGCCTTGAAAAAAATGTGTAGTTTTAAAAGATTTTTTGGTGCTTAAAGACCTCCTGGTACTTCTGTTTATATTTGTCACTCAGAAAACTATTATTTCCCCCCCTTTCCATTCTGGTCATTCACAGGTATTCATTTATAAAGGCAGCGCTGAATGCCAAGAATTGAATGTTTGTGTATGCAACTGCACATGAGAGATGCCCTACTTATTAATCAATCCACTGCTTGATTTGGTATTATCCAGTCCCCCTTGTGGTTTCAGTAAAGGTATTATTTTGTATATTTCACCAGGAGAACTGTGGCAGAAAGCCATGAGGTGGTACTTTATAAGCATGAAAATTATAATGTATACTGAAGAGTGACGTATGTAGTGAAAAGAGGTTATTAATTAAAGTCTGCTGAGGAACTGCATGATATTGAAAGGCCACTTTGACTGTTTGCTGATCAGAGTAGATAAGTGTAATGTGGACCTGAGAGCTGAAAGTAAAATAAGACTTGAATTAGTCTTGAACCCAAGAGCCTTGGCCTTTTGACACCGAGTAGCTGCTCATGTGCTCTTATGGCAGCAATCTGCTATAATTAGATTAGAAATAGGGTGCCTGGGAAAGGTCCAGACAAGGTGCTGAAGCAACTCCCTGATGAGGGAAGGTAAAAATGTGTGGTGCTTCTTGGGGTGGAAAAAATGTGACTAAGGGGAGACGTAATTAAAGGATATAACATTATGCACAATGTGGAGAAAGTGAACAAACAAAACTCCGTCTTCTAGCTTTTTATATTTTATGTTATGATATTTCTAGCTCCTTCATGCACTATTTTATAGTGGAAACACAGAAGAAAAGAAAGAAAGAAAGAAAGAAAGAAAGAAAGAAAGAAAGAAAGAAAGAAAGA
>JAHTLZ010003526.1:10221425-10267639 GCA_023846285.1 Phrynocephalus versicolor | reverse complement strand
GAATTGATAACATAGTGTCAGTAGAATCACACACAAGGAGAGATATAAACACAAAGTTATAAGTGGTTACAAACACAAAGTCTGTACAACCATGTATGGCAGATTCATAAAAAGACACAGTAGGTTATCCATCATTCAGGGGAAGCTTGCCTGAAGAGAAACGTCTTTGCCTGTTTCCGGAAAGACAGCAGAGATGGGGCAGTCCTGGCCTCCAGTGGGAGGGAGTTCCAGATTGGTAGCACTAAGATCTCTTTTTACTAGCAGACACAATTTACACTGGAATAATGTGGGCCTTTGTGTGCGTGCAATGGTGATATTCTATCTAAAATTACATGTAAGGAGGATTACATCTAAAATCTATAACATGGATTGATCTATTGATTGCTTGTATAGATGATTAAATGTAAGAGGAACTGAAATACCAAGGCCAGGATCCTTATTTTTGTTGCAAGATGGAAGCTCAAATGAGCCAGCAAATCAAAACATTAAAATGAAAACATCTAGAATGTGAAGTTTCTAAAGCATATTTCCCCCCTAAATTCTATGTTTTTCATTGAAAGGAACAAAGCTTGAGTTTCTATGTTTTCATATCTTCCTTGACTCCTGTGAAAGGAATATAAACCTTGGAGGAACATCATGTTTACTGGTGAAATTCCACCTGTGTAACACAAAATTCAATGAAAAATCATAAAGGTATTGTACTGTAATTAATTACCTATGTTTCCAACATATTGCAAGCCTGTCATATAGTTCCATCATAATGAGAATTATATTGTTTCTGCTGAGATTTGCAGGAAGGTTCTCAGAGACTTCAATAGTAGCTTGTTTTCCAGCTGTTTATTTTAGCTTTGTGTAAGATGCTGATCAACCTGACAGGTTATGTCAAACTAGAACTGATATATTGCAATTTAAGCAGATGTTTATATATTATTCTGTGCTGATACAACCGTAAAATATTCACTTAATGTGATAGGATGATTATCAACTATTTATATACAATTACTTGAATCTGTAAATAATTTTATATTTCAAGGAAGGGTGTTAAAAGCACTAGGATAATTTTGTTAAATTATAGGATTTCTTAGAGCAGTGAATGTTTGTAACAAAGTTTTATAACAATTGATAATTTTATAACTTTCTTTCTGCCGAGTAGTGTATGCGTATCTGTCAATATAATTTGTTGCTTCTGACACAAATAAAGAGAGAAAAGACAAAACAATTAGGTACTCAATGTTTTGTTTTGCCCTGGAACAATAATCCTAATTTGAATTTGATTGAATTTTCTTTTACTGTCATCTTAGTGAAACTTTTCCTGTGTTGATATTTTTGCATTTTGAAAAGTGCTCCGTATCTGTTGCATAACATTGGTTTGTATCTTGGTGCATTAATAATACTGCACAGCCATCCCTGCTGACATCGCTATATATTATTCAAATCCATGCACAGGTCCCATGCTGAAAAAGAGAAGGCTTTTATGTAATAACTATGAATTAGTCATGAACACACCACTTTTCTGCAGAGATGCAAACAAATTGCCTTTTCAGATGTGAACCAAAATTGCACATGCTCAGTCACTCATTTATTTCCTTCTGCTTTTTAAGTTACTGCTTGGTTTAAAACAAACAAACAAACAAACAAACAAACAAACAAACAAACAAAGCATCCTGTCACAGGCTAAGCCAGGAGTGCTTAGGAAACCTCCAAGGTATGAAGCATCCCAAATGAGAGATTCAAGCTTAACTGCTATTCCCTTGAGGGCAGTGACTAGGTGCGCTGTAACATGTTAAATTAAATTGCTTGTTCTGAAAGCAACCATAGAACACTTTTTTTTTTATCCATCTTTACGATGAATACAAATCTGTTTCCAGTAAAATACTCCCTGGATATTTTAATGACAGAATCTCTAAGGACCTTCTTTTCCCAACCTGCCATTGTTTAAAAATGAAATCAGGTATGGAGAATTGAGGGATTTACACATCTCAAATTCAGTTTCTACTTTACAGAACTGTGGAGAGTCATATCATTTATCTCTCTAGTTTAGGACCCATATTGATTGGCTGAAACATCAGCTCTCTTTTTTTATTTCATTGCACTGTAATGCACACAACTTGATCTGCTAGACTGTATCACACATCTTTTAAAATGCTGATTAAATTTCAAGATAAAGCGTTTCCAAAAATCTTGTCCCCACAGCCACCGGGCTTTTAAAAAACCTGGTTATGCCCCCTCTAGCGAGTTTTCTATGACCTACCAGAGAAGTTGGGAATTTTTTGCTCCAGAAAAAAAATGTGAGCCAGAAGTCCATGGGAGCTCCAGTTTTCTGCTCCCC
Organism: Phrynocephalus versicolor; assembly: GCA_023846285.1. Classification (NCBI taxonomy): domain Eukaryota; kingdom Metazoa; phylum Chordata; class Lepidosauria; order Squamata; family Agamidae; genus Phrynocephalus; species Phrynocephalus versicolor. The sequence continues at coordinate 10,265,310 of JAHTLZ010003526.1, read as the reverse complement.
CCCCCAGCCCTGACCAGCTCCTCCTGGGGCTGGCCAGTGCTTTAAAAACAAATTTAAAATTTCCCCTCCCCCCCCCAGCACTGATCAGCTGGCCTTCGGGCTGTCAGCGCTGCTGGGTTTTTAAAAATTATTTTTCATTTTTTTCCTAGTGCCACCTGCTGGCCTGGGGCTGAACGGCGCTTTTTTGGGGGGGGGGGAATCTTTGTATGTGGGAACAGAGATCATGTGACCAAAAAAGAAAAAAAGCCAGACTTTCACAATATCCGGATCTTCCCCCAGGTGAGATAGCAGCCATAGAGGCATGGTAAAATGCCTAATAGAAGACATGTTTAGACTGTTTTGTAATAATGCAGTATTATCTGCTGTAAATGGCAATTACTCTTCAGGATTTCAGATAGAGATATCTGATATAATCTGCAACCTGATAGTTTTAAAACTGGAGAAGACACCAAATTAACCTGGGACAGTCTATTTGGTAGGATCAGTGTTTGTTACTTACATTGTACATTATGCATATGCCTTCCATGTTCTTTAGAAGTAGAAATTTAAAAGTAATGAAAACAATTGACATTTGCCTTACCTATTTCTAATTTCTGTGGAAAAATATCTTGTTAATTATATCAGAAGGCTTTCTGACTAATCAGAAGGCATTCTGGTTAATCTGCTTGCATATTATGCATATAGTTAAGATAAGATAAGATAATTTTTTATTAATCCCACATTGGGGAAATTTACTTATTACACAGCTCACAATATAAAGAACAAGTTAGAAGGGTAGATGCACAAAATGTGTAAAGTGAGGGGGGAAATAGATAATAGAGATTAGATAAAATAAACTAGCATCCAATATTGAGCATACACTATAAAGTTTGGATATAAAAAGTAATGTGAAAAAAGAAAGTACAATATACCCCCCATATGAATAGTAGGTTAGACTGTAGAGTTATAGAGTCTAACATCAGTTAGTTATGTGCCATCTGGTTGAAATTTATAGCAACTCTATAGGACTTTACAGGTAACTGAGGTGTTTTAAGGAGTGGTTTTATCTGTTTTATCTTCAGAGTCATAGTCCATCATTATATCCACTATACTATACTGGATTCCTCATACATCAGGCATGTCCAAACTTTGGCCCTCCAGGTGTTTTGGACCACAACTCCCAGAATTCTAAGCTTAAATTGCCAATGGCAAAGGACTGTGGGAGTTGTGGTCCAAAACATCTGGAGGGTCAAAGTTTGGACATGCCTGTCATATATATATGAATAAGCATGTCCATTTGTATCTGGTTATGAGTGGAAATCTGTTAAGTGTTGGGTTCTTTACAGTTTCTGTGTTTCCTGGAGTGATATTGTTTCAGACACATTACAGCCAGTTGGCGCTTACAGTACTAGAGGAAATGGAGCAATGGTTTGACTCACTATTAAGTCTATATTCTCTTAAATTCATTTAGTGTAATGAGACACTTCTAATGTAATTGGAAGCTGCAAAATAAGATATTTCAAATACTAATTGACAAGAGTTCTTTATTGTGAGATTTTAGTAACAATTCAGATCAGAAAGGGAAACATTTCAATCACCATATACAGTACAAGGAGTTTGAAAACCTGTCCATTTCATGAATAACAGTTTTTTCCTTCTTCTAGAACATCTAAATGAAAAATATATTCTGGATTTTCTTTTTCTTTTTCATCACAGGAGGATTATGTTCTTAAATCTATTACTTCAAGTGAACCATCTGTTAGCTTTATGTGTAGCTTGTAAGTGTCACAGAGCACAATTAGATGTATAGGGTATGGTTATTTGGGTGGAACACATACTAGCTCACTCATCTCAAGTAGCAAATGCAACCAGGAATTTTGTAGTCCTGTCCTGAACTCTCTAAATCTCATTCTATTTGCAAAGACAATTAATTGTGCAGGCATTAAGCTGCGGGTTGCATGATTTTCAGGGTAATCGCTTGTCACCATTGTGACCGGAACACCACCCTTAATGAGGCAGTTTGAGGATCCCTGCAGAGACATCGGGTCTCCAAATAGAAACATTAATGAGCACAGTACCAGAAGGAGCAGAGAGAGTCAAACTTACCTCTGTACTAGACATACCCCATTAGAGACAATACAGTTTATTTGGAGAAGAACTAATGCTGTCTGCTTCTTCCTCTGGAGGCAGGAAGCATTAGTTTGAAAGGCATTTCTACTTGTTGGAGTATCAGCAGCTGCAAATGTTTTCGTTAAAATGCCAGCAAGCAGGACTGAAAGAGGGTGAAATTTGTTTGCCAGTTTAGACAGGCTTCTGCAGAAGCCTTCTTAACACCTAGATCAGTGTTGGCGAACCTATGGCACGGGTGCCAAAGGTGGCACTCGAAGCCCTTTCTGTGGGCACCCGACATTGCCTCTTCACAGCCACCTGTATTCAGGTTAAACGGCTGTATTGGCACTTTGCAAAAAATTAATAGGTTTTGAATTGCAGTTTGGGCACTCAGTCTCTAAAGGTTCACCATCACTGACCTAGATGCACTGTATTGTTGTACAGTTATTGAATACAGGAAGACATGAACATCTGTATGTTCTGGAATCAACAGAGTTGGTGGCTTTCTGCCCATTCTAGGTGAATGCACGCAAGGTCCTCAAAGATGCTCAGGAGGTGCCTACTCCATTACTGTTCCTGTCCCACTCAAACTTACACAAAGCAGTTGGTTGGAGCATGTGAAGGAGAAGCCAGCAGTTGTGGCTGTTGGTTCTACAAGTCTACTGCAAAACATGAGACTGGGTCTTGCCAGGATCCAAAATAGGCATTCCCATCAGTGTGAATGGTGTGTGTCATATTATTTCCCCACTGAGAATTCTCAGACTGATCAGCCCAGTGAATGGCCTGATGGAAAACTTTATAGTGGACCTATGTTTATTTTTTAAACAGCCCATTTCCCAAAAAAGAGAAGAGAAATGTCACAGAAAGCTTGTGACAATAAATCAAATGTTAATTGTTTATGCAATGGCAGTCAATAAAGTTTGCAGGATTAAGGCAGGACATAAAAACATGCAGTGAGCTGCCATAAATTGATCCTTACCTTTTAAGAGTATCATTTTAAAAACCAGAACTCTAATTTTTGCTGCTTCTGTGGTAGTGCACTGTTATCTCAGAACAGTTTTTGCAGTAAGAATAAACACAAGTTGACTATGTGTGAATTTTAACAAATGTAATTCAGTTTTACTTCAGGAATTGTATCTTAGAGTTTCAAATTATTTAGCCCCTTGCGCACTGCCTGTAGTGGTACTCAAAATCTGAACTTTTTTAATAGTGGTAAGGTAAAATAAAATGGGCATGTAATGGTTCAGTTTCCCATTATTTTTTCTCTACTAAAAATGACAAGATTTTTGCTCCATTGACAAAATGTCTGACTGTAAGGGTAAATGTGTCACGCTCTTTGGAAATGAAAAGGCACATCTTTTATGGTCAGTCTCATTCATTTAATCCTTGGATTGATAACATCAGCTCAAAATATCTGAAAATAAATGTATATGACCCACAATTTTGAATGCCCTGGTAAACCGCTGATATGTAATATTCCACAGATAACCTGTCACACAGGGCGCTTTTACACGACCCCTAAGATCCGCTGGCCCCTTAAATTCGGACCAGAGATCTTAGGGGTTTGTCGCTCTTCGTGCATCTCCACCCCTCCGTACTTCCTGGCTGCTGGGTGCGTGAGGGGAGGGAGGAAAAAAGGGACAAAAGAATAAAGCCTTACCTCCCGGTGCCGGTGGAAGCTGCCGGGGAGCCCCGGTCACTTCCTGGTTCCTCTTACAGGGGTGGGAGGCAAAAAACAAAAACAAAAAGAAGCGAGGAGAGCCCAGCAAATCCGCATCAAATATTTTTCACCTCCCAAGAGCAGGTACAAGAAAAGTGCGCTGGGTCGCGCTTAGGTGGGCGGGGTCGCACTTAATTGTCTGCAAACTCCGGAGCTGGTGGGGAAACATTTTTAAGCTCCGGAGCTTGCAGCCATTTGCGGCGGAGTTTAGGGGTCGTGTATAAACGCCCACAGATAAATGGGTGGAGATCCTCATATACCATAATACTCTACTGGAGTGGTATTTAGTTACTTGTTAACTGAAGTACGCATTTCTTACTTTAGTAGACAGTGAGTTTATAATTATTATGTTTTTGAACTTTTTTGAACAAAAGGGTGATTGAGAGCAGACAAACATTTTGTAGGTTTCCTATTCTTTGATAGTGGGTGTTCATGTGAAAGAAGCAAAGATTTATCTGAAGAAATTTGTTAGCCATAAGACAAACTTGATTTGATGACCAGTGTAGTGTTGTAAAAAGTTATACAGGGCTAAGTAGCCTATAAGTCAATGTTGCCACTTAATGCCACTGGTTAAGAAAACGGCTTTTTAAAAAAATTTCAAGGAGAGTGATGGGCTCCAATGAACAAAATTTTCTTAGGGACATTCACATATTCCTTATTTTAGGAAAGAAAAATAAACCCCTCTAAATAGAACTGGAAAGCATAATTACTCCATTTACAGCCACATGTTCCACTTATCATGCAGAATCTTAAGAGAACCATTATTTCTCTCCTTCTTTTTCAGTCTAGGGTGCATAATTCTTATTTTTAGAAACCATGCAGTGCTCCTAATGTGAATGTTTGACTTAGTGACTCAGAAGGTCTGAGTGCCCAAGGATGTATGAGTCAGAGAGGCAGGAATTCTCTGTTCTTCAAAGCACCGAGGGATGCAAAGATTTAAAGAGGCCAAATTCTCAGCAAGGTATACAAAAGAAACTATTGTGTATCAGTGCACATCTTCATAACCTTTAAATAGAATTGTTGGTGTTGGAAACACTTGTCCAAAAATGATCATATGTTATTATAGTTAATCTTTAAGGTGCCGTGTGTTTTTGTCTTTTGTCAATACCATTTGCAGGGAATCATAAGCAGGCGAAAACGTCTGCTTGGGAATACCCAGAAGCCAATGGTGAGCCACTGTGTGAGACAGAATGCTGGACTGGATGGGCTGTGGCCTGTTCCAGCAGGGCTGTTCTTAGGTTCTTATGTATATTTTGTTTTGTATTGATTTTTCCCTGGAATTCTTGCACAGACTAACATGGCTACCTCTCACAAAACTGTCCCTATAGTGTATAATACGGCTGACAACAATTTGTTAGGATTTGCTGATAGCCCCCAAGTTGTCTTCCCCAGTTGCTTATTTTATCTTTTTAGGGCAAGTTTTATTTTGCTATGTTTGCTGTTCTCCCAGTGTCCTCCCTTGCACCCCCAAGTGCCCCAAAGCTGGGTTTATGAGGGGTTCTGTTGTGCTCAAAGCACTTTGACAACATATGGAAGGCTGCTCATTCCCCATAAAATGTGTGAGGAGGGAGAACAGCACAGTGACAGAATCCATGTTTTGCATATGGAAAGTCCCACCATCTCAATCTCCCTAGCATTCTCTGGTTAGACTGTGACACACACACACACACACACACACACACACACACACACACACACACACACACACACACTCCAGCTAAATTTTTGGAAATAGCATTAGAAAAACAAGAAAGAAAGAAAGAAAGAAAGAAAGAAAGAAAGAAAGAAAGAAAGAAAGAAAGAAAGAAAGAAAGAAAGCACAAATCCATAAAAAGCTCATATATGGGTAAATTTTCAATATTAAAATATTAAGACTTGCAGTAAATGAATTCACAGTATAATGCAATGAATTTTTTTTGGTCTTTTGGAGAGAGATGACACAAATATTCATAATCTCTCTAGGAACTGACATCACTCTGTTCTAAGAATCAAATAATTTACTGGCCTGACCCATGTCTTTCATAGCCTAGCTCAGACAAAAAAGAAGCCCAAGGGCTCTTGACTGTTCCCTCTTTCCATACCAGTCACTCTTTAGACAAATGGCCTTCATGGCCAAAGAGATGCTTCACAGGCATCTTCTTGAGTCCTTGAATCCTTGGCTGATGGTAGTAATCATTGCTAAAAAGTGCCCCTTAGCTAAAATATGGATTGCAGAGAAGTGCATTTCATCCATCTCTAGTTGAGGGTACTCACAGAAAAAAACATGTACAGCGAGGGGAATGATCCAAGAATACCACTCAGGAGAAAGCTAATCTAGGGAACAACTGGGACTTCACAGTCCACCTGACTGAAGTAGTACTGTCACAAATTCAGAAGTGCAGAATTCCTTCATGAGGCACACACACATTATATGTTCTTCCTTTCCTGAGCATGTATGCACACTCATGTGCTCCAAATTACGACTTGACTACAGCCATGGGTGGAGGGAGTCAGGAATCCCATTGGGGAGAGAAGAGAGAAGCTGCCATTCAGAAACCAGACACACACACCCTCCTCCTTCTTGTAAAGCTGGTTAAATGCAGAGGTGTTGCTGTAGCTTTTCCTACTTCCACCCCTGTCCCCTTCTCCTCCTTCTGGGCTCAGCAGTAGGACACTGCAACACATACAAATAGAGTGGGGTTGGGGAGACTTTTCAAACCACCCTCTGAATGAATTTGCAGAATGGCTCCTTTTCTGGGTATTAATTGACACGTTGTGTATGTGCGCTGACAAAGATTGCAGCACTGAAAGCTGAGCAGCACTCAAGCCATCCTAATTAGGCAGGCAGGCAGGCAGGCAAGGGGAGGGCAAGGCGGCTTACTTTTTCTTGGACAAAACACAAGGGAGGGCATGGTCCTACCCCATCCAAAGGAGAAAGTGAAATTTGGAGGAAAACAATATACAGTAGGACCCCCGTATCCACTGATTCATTATCCACTGGTTCAGTTATCCACGGTTGGCAGAGGAAAAAAATTAAATAATTCAGCAGCCACAAAGCAAGCTATTGTCACAAACAGCAGCTGTAAAGCAAGCTATTGTCACAAATAGCATCTGTAATGCAAGCTATTGTCACAAACAGCAGCCATAAAGCAAGCTACTGTCTCAAAACAGCAGTCATAAAGCAAGCTACTGTCAGGAAACAGCAATATGGGGGGTGGGTGGGCAGGCGTTCTCTCTTATTTACAGTTTTCATTATCCATGGGAAGGCCTGGAACCAATCCCCAGTGGATACTGGGGTCCTACTGTATACTGTATATCCCTATGGGTTTCGATGGTAAACTCTTCTTCCCACTACATCTTAATGAAAGTACTGCAAAGGTAATAAGTAAGGCATAGGACAGGCATGTCTGTTGGCTTTAGATCACTGGAGCAACTATGGAATATAAACTATAACAGTTAATGTTTTTAGTTATTTATATATTTCCATAAATAGTGGCTCTTGAGTAAATCATGCATCATTGATGTAGAGATAACAATCCTTGGATGAACTCCTCTTGAATTACATGTGTTGCGTACTTAAATGTCCAAAAGTGAAAGGCTGCTTTAAGGAAGCATATTGTACTAGAGAAGGAATGTCCAGAGATCGTTTCCTTGGTTGCTAGCTCAATGCATTTGCAAATCACTTGTTTGCCCATCAGGAACCCTAAAGTGTTATACAATAAAATTGCACAATAAATCCTAGACAGAAATAGAACATTATTTTAAAACAGTTGGAGCTCAGAACAATGTGATTGATAATTTCCCTTAAGAAAGAGTTCCACGACTGAAGTGCTGCTACAGAATAAAAAAATGTATGTCTGCAGTACAGATTATGACATGAGTAGCCACATCTTATTCATAATTGCAACATGTGGAGTTTTGAACATGACTTAACATTCTCTCTCTGCTTCTAGAATAGGCCTGTGCACGTGTACTGATTACAGTCTGCAAAACTGATTGCAGATTGTGTACTTAAGGTTTACTAGCCATGCAAATTAGGATAAATTGTAGCAGTGGAAATGTTTATGTTTTTTTAAAAAAAGAAAGCGAATGACACTATACTCAACATGGAAGATATGATTTTTAGTAGCAAACCTTGAAAAGCCTGGACAGTTTGTTTATTCATTATAAAACATCACTGTGACAATGTTTCATGTAAATGGATATTCCTTTTAAGTGAAATGTTTTAAATTTTAATATTACCATTTAAGTTATTATATTTGTATAATAAGTGTATGCCATCAAGTTAGTTCTGATTTATGCCAATCATTTTCTATGTTTCCCCAGTTAAGAATACTTAGAAGAGGTTTATCATTCCCTTCTGAGAGCATTCTAGGACTGTGCAGCTTGCCCAAGGCTACACAGGCTGGCTGGTCTGGAGGAATAGTACAGTAGAGAATGGAACTACACCTAACTTATCATGCTATCTATCCAATACTAATTATATTTCCCTATCTATAATATTATCTGTTTTGACAATTGGCTTCTGGTATTTATACGTCATGTTTTTGAGAAAAGCAGTATATTAGATAAAACTAATAAATTACTCTTTTAAAGGTCCTGAACTAAAGAGACAGATACTTTTTGCAGATAATGGTGGAAATTCACAGAATTATAAAGTCGAATACATCGTGGGATCGCAGTACCTGCACCATGGGGGTGGGGGGTGCAGGGGGGCGATGGGGGATGATCGAGTCACTCCACGCCACCCTCCCACGCACCCCCGAGAAGACTCGGGGCGGCCAGGAGGGGCGGCGTGGAGCGATCGGGTCGCTCCACGCCGCTCAACCAGGCTCCCCCAAGAAGCCTCGGGCCGTGCAGGCGGGCAGCGGCGGGAGGTAAGATGCCCCCCGCCCCCGCCGCCCACCCGCTTCCGCATATCACAGATTTTCTTGCATTGCGGGTGGGGTGGGTCCCTAACCCCCGCGATCGGCGGGGGGTTACTGTAGTATGCCATCTGGTTTATGACAGCATTATTAATCCCTAATCAATTTCTCTCCTTCTCCATTTGACAAAAATGCAGTTGATAATGAACAGAAGAGGCTAGTGTACAGACCCAGTTTTGGGTTATGCATGGTTCTCCACTTCTTGTTTGGCTCAGCAGTAGTGTTGTTTGGCTGTATAGTAATGAAATGGATACTGTGAAACCAGAATTCTGCTCAGGTTAGCATTTACTAGGGATATTGCTGCATATTTTGCTGTCCTAGGGCAGCTCTGGAGACTTTACCGAACCCATGGAGAAAATGCAAAAAAATGAAACTGGAAGTGACCAGAAATCCACTTCAGGTTTTGAAACAGGCATTTTTTGGGGGGTGGGGGTGGTAGTAGAGGGTGTTAAATAGTTTACAGGATGCACTATTGAATTCCTGTATTCAGCAGCAGCAATCCATTCTTTCATGCATGCATGCATGCGTTCATTCATTCATTCATTTTTTATTTTTTATTTTTTGCTACCAAAACGTTGGTGGTATGAGAATTTGGTAAAGCCAGAGGGTGCAAAGATTAAAATGGCTATATGCATCTGCTTGTGGCGCAGTCGTTAAATGTCTGTACTGCAGGTAAAACTGTGCTCACAACCTGGGGTTCAATCCCAGGTAGCAGGCTCATGGTTGACTCATCCTTCCATCCTTCCGAGGTCAGTGAAATGAGTACCCAGCTTGCTGGGGGGGGGGGCAATGTGTAGCCTGCATACTGTAATTAAAAACTGTAAACCGCCCAGAGACTACTTGAAGTGGTATGGGGCGGTATATAAACAGAACACTACTGTTCATAACTAGATTATCCACACATCAGAGGGGAGATATTAGTATGCTCATGGGAACCTTAAAATCGCATGGGAAAATTACCCAAAAATGTATGGAGGTGGGAGAGGGAATCCAGAGCAGTCCAAGGGGACTGAACAGGCCTTTAGGCAAATCATTTCAGTGATTGCAAGTAGGGTACATATGTGCTTAGTGCTGTAAGGAATGAACATGTTCAGAGTCTGCAGAGCACTCAGTACTGAGTGAGGGGAGAAGAGATGAAGGACAGTGGGAGAGGAGAAATAGAATGGAATGGAGTACTTGGAAGGAAGAAAAACTCAACAGGAAAAGTCAACATTGCAACGCTTTCTTCAAGATTGATTAAACCTTTTTGTTTTACAATAACACGTTGGAGAACAATGAACCAGAATACTATTTTTGTGCCTGAAATGTTTATTTCCCTCAATGAAGAACCTGAACAGCAAATACTGCATCAGGAATCATCTTTAACATTACATTTAATGTTTGTGACAAAAAAAAAACCCTTCAGATTAGGACATATCAGAATGGGCTTTAGCAAACGCACAGGAAGTGGCACTGCTGTAAGTGGGAGGGGGTGCCTCACTCTGAAATGTCAAGATGAGCCCTTCATTTGGGCTTTCAAATCCAAGATCAGTAGAACATGTGTACATTACTTCAACCAATCTATGTCTGCAACTGAAAAAATAATTATGAACATTTGCATTTCTAACCTCCAAATGGTATAACATTTAATATTATCTCATACAATAGTGTAGGAGTAGCAGCTTTCTATTTAACCCCGATTTCCAGAACGTTCCCACTTCTAGTGATGTAAGATTAGAACATTTATTCCCAATATTGGGTCCCCAGGTGTTCTTTGACTACAACTACCAGAAATTCTGGCCAGTCCACCTAGTAGTTAAGGCTTCTGGGATTTTCAGTAGAAGAACATTTTATAAGTTTTATATAAGAATAAGACTTTTCTTGAAAAAATATATCTTAAGTGTGCTGTTCAAGATTTCTTGAAAGGGTTGGGTAGACAATCTGAATCAAACAGTACTTGTTTTGAGAGCTGTAAAACACCATTTTATTCTTTAATTATCTAGATTTTTCTTCGTACAATTTCTTAACTTGGTGAACACATTAGAGAACATAATATGTTTGGGAATGGTTCCACTGCAACTACAGTTTTACTTTAACAATAAGAAACCAAAGCAAGCATGATTTTGTGATTTATCTAGCTAGGTTTTTTTAAGAGAGACTGTGTGGCATAGAGCTCAGTGTTGGACCAGGATTGGGGCTGAATGCTCCACTCAGCCACAGAAACTTAGTGTAATTTGGCAATGTTTAATTATTTGTTGACTACTTTATGTACTTACAAAATACTGTGCATTATATAGGATGGATGGAAATAAGTAGAAGCAATACTTTTATAGAAGCAAGATAAGTTGTTTATAATAAAGAGAAAATGAGTACCACATTTATTCAATAGTACTTTAATAACATCTTTGGAGAATATATTGAAAAATATTTTGGAATACTACTACTCTAAAAAACTCAAAGCATGTTTTGGAAATTCACTTGCATTTTACCTAGTAGGATCCTTGGGGTGGGGTATGAACAAATATCTCTAAGTAGATGTTTCTAACATTCAAAGCAATACAAGGAATAAGGAACTGTTGGGGGGAAACACCTTGAGGGTGGTGGTTTACCTCCCTCAGTAACAATCTGTCTGCTACTTATCAAGCTGCCCTTTCATCAATACCCAGACAAATGAGAACCAATTCATACCTCCACCAGCAAGGCCACAGCTAACTATCCATACTTAATGAGTGTTGGGAAGGGCTGCATAGGTGGGACTTTCACGCCCCTCAGGCCATTGTCCACCTAACGAGCCTATTCAGGCCACTGTCCACCTAGGAGCCTATTCAGACCATTGTCCAACTTATGAACCTATTCAGGCCAGGATGATGTGAAATCAAGGTGAACTAGAAATTGGAGGACTCGCTGCTCACTTTCCTCACACTGATGAAGCTGCTTGGATGAGCAGTGAAATGATTCCATCTCTCAAGAAAAGAAGTCCACTTGCCATGACTCAACTTCCAAATAATCTCACCTGTTTCTTATTTGCAGGTCATGCTCTGACATTCTTACGTTCACACTCTGGAATAACTGCATGGCCATGAGTTCAGATGAAGACCCTGCTGTGCACAAAATTAAACATAATAATTAATTCATTTCTGGATTTAAGTAGCAAAATTTGGGGAAATTACTTTTCTGGTACTACATCTCCAAAAATCATCTAGTGGCCATTCAAGCTAGTAGATTCTGAGAGCTCTCATCCAAAACTGTAACCTTCTTTGATCAGTAGATAATTGCAGTGTCTCTTTTGGCTTTTGGAACATATTATGACTGCAGAGACAACTGCTGCTTATAGCTTGATAATTTTTGTTTTGGTCCTCATTAATTTTCTTTTGCAAATGTACTGAAATAGTATGTTCATAGAAATTATGACTAACATTTATTCAGCAATGAAGTGACCTGGAGAAACTAGAAGTGAAGGCTGCAGGCAATCAGGAAAGGGCTTAATATTAACAAAGTCCCACTCCCGGGGAGAGCAAATAAATGTGATAGAACTCTGCTGTGTCTGCATCATATTCCTAAAAAAAAGGCAAAGATATCAGAAATATGACATTTATGTGATACAAATTGATGTCACTACCCCACTGTGTAGAAAAGAAGAAGGAGCGAATCTAAGCCCCGAGTCATTTCTTTAACTCCCAAGATACAGAGGTAAATACTATGCAAATTTAACTGTGAAATTTTGGCAGTAGACCTGCATTAAAATATGTGCATGCCCTGTGCTTCAGATGTTGAAGTAAGATGACAGCAATTACTTAGAAATACAGTGACAAATGGTGCAACATTAGCAGATAGGTGAACAAGGGAGTACTCTGTGGTGGTTTCTTACATAGGAGAGTAGAGTTGGGCATGGAACGGGAAAATCCCATTTTGTTTCGTTTTTCATTCCGTCCCCCCTTGTTTCATTTCGTTGAGAAACATTTTTTAAAAAGTTAGTGTTTTTTGTTTTTAGTTGTTTTTTTCTTTAAAGCGCCTGATGGGGGAAGCATGGGCTTTTAAAACTTTTTTCCGCCACCAAATGGATCCTCGGGGGCAGCGGCAGCAGCAGGTGCTGGGAGGCCTCCCCTGAGCCTCGCAAGGCTGCCGTGAGCCAGATCCTTGGGCGGTGTGTGGCCTCCTCATGGCCTCGTGAGGCTACCCAACACCGGATCCTCGGGGGCAGCAGCAGTGGTGGGCAGCAGGAGGCCTCCCCAGGGCCTTGTGAGGCCGCCCCGTACCGGATCCTCAGCGGCAGTGATGGCAGCGGGCGTCAGGAGGCCTCCTCGGGGCCTCGCGAGGATGCTCCATGCCGGAGGCTGATTCCCTTATGCCAATGAATGCTGAAGTGCCCCCAGACTTGGACAGGAAAGATGAGTTCTGACAGGCAATCCCTCCTTATAAGCTGTGTGAAGATGGCCTCTGTTGGTACTCGGTTTGCAAGTCTCAGAGAATCTCTCAGTTTAACTATCTGGCAGAACACTTTTCTCCCATTTCTCTCATTTGAGGACTTGTATGAGAACCAAATGACAGACTGTTCTACCTCTTGCTGTTCTTGGGCTTTTACTCAGATCGCGGTATATTTCTACCAAATCATAGGGGTGGAAGTACATTACAGACAGAAGTCTCATCCCAGGTAGGGAACATTTTTCAGACTCACAATGTTGAATTTATTCCAGGCAAGCATTGTAGGGTGTATGTGCGCATGCACGCACCTGTCAGCAGTAGATAAGACCCCATGACTCTCATATTACCTGGTTGTTATAAGCCCATTTACTGATAAATCCACCTATTCAGTTTCCAAACATTTTTCATGATCAATCCTGCACAGAGCACATTATAAAAGTGGCCAAATCAATGAGAAGGGGCACAAGTGCGCATCAGCTGAAGCTCAGCAAAAGTATTTCTAACCACATTATTCTCATGATCTTCCAAGAACAAAGCTGCTTCTAAGAACTTCTCCAAGCTATCATCAAGAGAAATAATCCAAGCCCTCTTATTCCAAATCAGGAACATGATATAGATAAGCCCCTTGTGTCTTACAATTTCTTTCTAAATTTTTACTTGAACTGTATTCTAAATGGCTAACTTGGATAGAATATATTCTACTTGGGTTCTGAAAGCCTGTTGAAACAATGACGATTACAAAACTAAAGTAGGAAAGAGAATGGAATAGTATCTTCAAATGAGGCATGATTAAGTGTCTAGGTCCCTGAGGAGAAACTCTTCACATACATTTTGATGCTAGTCCCACCCATGCTCATATATTCCATTAATTTTTATTTCATGAGTTCTTCTGTCTATCACTATTCAATTCTTTGGTTGCAGAGGGTGGATCTTGCAGTGGTCTAACCAACTGTGGTGTCTTCCACAGTAAAAGAGGTATAAAAATAGACACCACTTGCATCTGAAATCCTTTGTAGGCAGCAGGGGCAACAAGGTTTAAAAAATTCAGTCTCGTAAAAAGGCTGCTGAAAGACTATTGAGTTCTGCAGTATTTCATTAGCCTAAGTGTGTGCAGGATTGCAGCCAAATGATGTTAAGTAATACTAATAGGTTAACCTGTCAGCAGATGGTAGAATTATTTATATATGATTTACTTGTGGCTCTCCTATGTACCTGTGTGCCATCTGCTTGTGCCACTTTAGTGGTATGCTAATAACTGTAAAAGTGCTTGGGTGTTCCTGATAGGATATAAAGGTGAAATGTAAAAGGAAATGTAAAAGAAAGTTAATGTTTAAATTCTATTAAACGCATTGGGCAACTATATATTGATCATCAGTTTTGAAGAGCTGGAGCTTATTCTGAGTGTCTGCATATATTGGGACTGACATCGTTGATTGCTAAAATCTCACCCTAGACCCTGCTGTTTACTGCAATAGGCACAGAAAAGCCCAAAATGGTTGAAAAATACCAATGAATAGACCCAAACTATAGTGGCTGCAAGGGCTATTCCAACTCTAATTTTTGTTGTTGTTTGTTCTATTATTTGTGGTGTTTAGAAGGGATCCTGTAATCTGAATGAAGTAACAAGCAAATAGATAACAAAAACTTAAAACCACATAGCTTGGTGCTGTGTTAGACTATTGCAAGAGAACCAGAGCTTGGAAGTGACACATTATACATAACATCTGGAAGCTGAGTCATGGCAACTGGACTTATTTTCTTGTTAGATCAAAATGGTTTGCTACTCATCCAAGTAGCTTCTTCAGTCTGGGGAGTAGAGATGGGCACGAATCAAAAAAATAGCATTTCATTTGTCGTTTGTCGTTTGTAGGGTCCATTTCGGTTTTTCTGGTTTTTTGCGAATTTTTGCAAAAAAATTGTTTTCATTTTTGTTCATTTCGTTACCATTTCGTTACCATTTATTTCAATTTTTTGTGATTTTTTAAAAGGATTTTAAGCAATTCACTTGTATTGCAGTAACGGAAACGAAATGCACAACAAAATTTCCGGTGTTTCTGTTCGTTTCGTTTCATTTTAGAGACAAAATTCGTTTGTTGTTTCGTTGCGTAACGAAATGAAAAAACGAAAATGGAAACGGAAACGGAAAATTGTTCATTTCGTGCCCATCTCTACTGGGGAAGGCTGGTAGAAGACATCCATTTCATACTCCACACATTAGTTTCACTTCATCTTGGTCTGAATAGGCTTATTGGAATACAACGTGCAGGGGTTTGTGTAGCCCGTCCCTGGTGGAGGTGTGAATTGGTCCTGATTTTTCTGGGGATAGAGGAAAGTTCAGCATGATGAATAGGAGACAGACTGCCTAAATGCTCCACTCCTGTTGAGAGAGGGATTTTTTATATATACATGAATGGCTTCCCTGACTCCTCTCTTGACCCACCTATTTTCTTTGTCTAAGATGTGTACATTTTTGTCACTGAATGAGTGCCCTTTGTCCATCAAATGGAAGCATACTGCTGATTCTGGTCCTGATCAGTTGTCCCTCCTGCGCCAGGCCATCCTCCTGTTCAATGGTTGTTGAATTTCTCCAATGCAGAGCTCAGCACACTCCCCACTGCATTGAACTGCATGAATTACAGCATGGAAGCTCACCAACAATAAATTTCATAGATTTCATCGAATAGAGACACATCCATTAAAGTACTATCAAAAGTAGCTTAGATAACCCTCTCTTATCTTTCTGATTAATAATTACAAAGCATTAACTTTGCAAAGTAAAATGCAGTAACGTAGTGAAAATTTTATCATATATCAGTCTGAGTTCTAAAATATTGCTTAGTAGTGCAATATTTTCCTTAGTTCACAGTTAATTAAGAATAGAATAGAAAATAGTTTAAAATAAACAAAAAAGAAACGTGCCTGGAATGTTACTTTGAGAATACAAGTACATTACGGTAATGAATAATACAATACTGGTAGGTAACACTTGACATGTTCATGTTTAAAAGAACATTCTAAATCTCAGCAGAAAACATCAAAGTGGGTGTCTGTAGCTCTTTAAGTGCTAACTTGTGTCATGAACTTTATAGCATAAATTATATAGCATGAACTTTAATACAAATTAACTGATCAAACAATCCTTTATCTGTCTGTCTATGGATGTCCAATGTTTCCAGGAAAGCACATAGTCTGTAGCCAAACTTATCAATAGCTACAGAAGCCAATATTTGGTTACTGAAATTCAAAAAACAATATCGGTAGGGAAGAAATGATCATGGAGAGACAGGGTTTAAAACCTTGACATTGGCTTATTTGGGATCTTTCTGAGGGTCTTTGGATTGTGGTTTTGCTTTCTTGCACTCTTAAGAACTTCATTTGTATCTACTTTGTCTTTCTCACTGCTGAAGTACTGATACTCATGAGGAAAAATATGTGGAATAAAAACCACATCAGGCCACAGAATTATCTTTCTCCCAAATGATGCTCAGGAAGTTGGTGGCTTAATCAGTATTTTAATAATTTTAACCCTAATATTTTAATATATAGTCTAGATCTGTGATGGCAAACCTTTTAGAGACCGAGTGCCCAAACTGCAATTCAAAACCCACTAAATTTTTTTTTGCAAAGTGCCAATACATTAATTTAACCTGTATACAGGTGGTTATGAAGGGGCAATGTTGGGTGCCCACAGAAAGGGCTCCGGGTGCCACCTTTGGCACCCGTGCTATAGGTTCGCCATCACTGGTCTAGATTGAACATGTAGTGTCAGGGCCAACGATATGTGATCTTTATGAAGCTGTTCCTAGTCATATCTGATATTTGAATATTATAGCTTCTACTCTTTGTTGGTCACAAATACTATTTAAATGTCCCGTTTGTTTATTCAGAGAATGACTGTTCTTTTTATTGTTAGCACCGCTGAAGTAATTCACTCAATTTCAAATTCAAATTTCATTATTCGGCCATAGACCCGAATATCTGAATACAGACAATATAATATAGAAAACATAAGATAAATCATCGTTAAAATATATCAGACAGGGTAACTCCCATTCATATGGCTATCTTATGGAATTTTACGCATTCGAATTCTCATCGCTTTGAATAAAAACTTAGCCACTGACTGTGTTATTGTTTGATTGAATTCAGCACTCATTTTTGAGTTGACAAATGAGCAAGTAGCTAATCCTCGAAAGAAGATTCAAACAGTATAGCTTCAAGGCAATAGCAACAAATACCTAGTTAAGTAGAAATGACAACTCAGTGATAAATGTACCAGTTGTTACTATATTCTGGCTTCTGTCCTTTCCTGAATCTGCAAAGTAGCAAAAGGTTTAAAATAGGAGAATCTGCTTATTTGAAAACCACCTTAAACCTTCCATTGCTCCATACTGCTAAATTTATCTTGTGTTATGTTTCTATAGTCCATTTTTCAAGAAAGTAGGAAAGAGAAAAATAGCAAAGAGGAGAGTTACCAAAAATGTAGTGCAAACTCTACTCTGCTTTTCAATATGTAAGGGGATTCAATACACTCTGCTTTTGGTCTTATTGGAAAAAGAGAGTGCCCATTAGCCGCAACTAAAGCTTGCAACAATATCACAGCCATTACTGAAGAATGAAAAGTCCAGCACTGTTTTACTCAAAGAAGTAAATGTTCAGTTAGATCTAGGTTTAGAGGATAAAATGTGTGCATATGACAACACTTTTCTTATTTAATGTATCTCTCTAATTGAATGTCATCTCCAAAGTACAGTAGCTATGGTATGTTACCCATGTGCTCATAGGTTAAGCAAAAACCCAACTCTTTTCAGGTTTTTTCAGTCTGACAACTGAAGATGGAATACAGTGAACTTCCCCAATCCGAAATTACAATTTTCCAAGGATCACTGCAGCTCTTGTAGCAAGGGAGCAGTGCCTTTTGTATTTGAAAAGGGAAGACAAGACATTTACATAAAACTTTTGAACTGTTTAAACTGTTTGCCTGGTTGTTTGCATTACTTAAGCAGTGTGAAAGCACACAGTTTCTCTACCAACTATGGCACATGTTTTTGCATACTTAAAACAATTCAGCCTTTTCTTCCTCTTTCCCCCCACCCCCACCCCTAAGTTTGGTCTTTATGAACAATAAAGTTAAGGATATGGTGAATTTTGAATTCATAGATTTGGTGGATTAGCCTCTGAAATGAAAAACTATCTTTATAAATGTCACTGGGACATAACGTAGTGACGTTTTTGTTATGTAACAAAACGACAAAGCAGGGTTTCATTTTTAGTTTAGTGCCAATCTCTGTTTTTCAGTGCTACCCGCCCCCTTCAGGAGCTGCCTCTGAATGAGTGCCTGCTGAAGGAGGTGAGGCTCAGAAGCACCCAACATCTGTTTGGTCGAAAAACAAACCAGTACCAATTTGGCAGTTCGTGCCCATCTCTAATTGACCTTATTTTCAGACTTGGCTAGAGAACTGGCTGCTTATTTCACAGTGACTTTTAGTAAACTGCTGTGCAAACCTCATTTTTAAAGCACAATGCACGCTTTCAGGATTGCATTCTTATGCTCCCCTTAGGGGTTCTTTTAGCATTATATACTTACAAAATTTCACATTTCGACATACGCAGCTTGCAACACAGTTCTATAGAGCACAACTGCAAAGTTGTGGGTTTGGCAGGGGCATGGTAGTGTGGTTTGGGAGAAAATATGATTGCATGGAGGAAAATCTTATGTTGGCAAGAGGAAATGCTGTTGATGTGGCCTATTATTGGCTGACTGTCATCTAGATTTTGGGTTTTTTAAAATCTTATTCATTTTATATATCTTTTTATACATAATTATTTTATTACTTATTTATATTCTGATTCATAGTATATGTTTAGCTGTCCATATAATTTTTAGTGCTCCTGACACAAATAAGGCTATTTTACTCAATTTGTGCAGATGTACTTTGCAATAAAACATCAGATTACAATATTTTATTTACAGTATTTATCTTATTTTATTTTATTAGATTTATATTCCACACCCTCTAGCCCAGTGATGGTGAACCTTTTAGAGACCGAGTGCCCAAACTGTGTTTCAAAACCTACTAACTTTTCACAAAGTGCCAATACAGCAATTTAACCTGAATACAAGTGGCTGTGAAGGGGCGATATTGGGTGCCCATAGAAAGGGCTCCGAGTGCCACCTTTGGCACCCGTGCCATAGGTTCGCCAACACTGCTCTAGCCCATAGGACTACTCTTATTTATATTTAAATAAAACTGATGAACAAAATTTATTTATTTTATTCAGAGTATTCTGATCCCACCTTTCTCCTTGGAAAAGGATCCAAGGCAGCTGACATGCATGAAATCAATAAATGGCAGAAATTACTAAAAGCTTATGGAAGATTGTAGTTTTTACTTTGGTATCTAAACACAATACAAGCTGCCTGAAAAGGGACTTTTACAAATAGAATGCAGCTACATAAAGGCCTGAAATTTTAAACAGGGCATTGGAGGATAATCAAGAGACACTGTTACCAAGGACTGTTTCCTAGTCTTCTTAAGCATAGTCAGGTGTAGAAATGTGCAATGTTGGTATTGTGAATTACAGCTAAGCTGAAAAGATGAAACCTGTCCGTCTGCTTGCCTCACTCTATGTCTCTGGTCCAACTTTTGTCCAAATAGTCAGTTCTGTTTCCTGATGGGAATGACTGTAATTTAGACAATAATCATTCCAGATGTGGTTTGGGCTGTTCACAGCACAAGTCTGATAATCACGCAGGGGAATAATGCAATCAAGAAAGACTCATTAAAAATATTTGAGGCATGATGAAGTATTAGCTAGACCAAAAACATTTAAGAGTCAGCCAGATATGTTAATTTTTATCCCCTCCCCTTTAATTAAACTACACTTTTGCAAGCTGGCTCCAGTTTATATTGCTTGTTTCCTTCTTTGTTTCCTTCTTTGTTTCCTTCTTTTTTCCATTTGCATGCTGAACTGGGATTTCCTTGATTATTATTGCTAATCTCCAAATGGGCAGGCAGGGAAATAATTAAAATATATGCTGAATTTACCTAAAATTTGGGGAAATGGTTATTTTTTTTAAAAAAAGGAACATGTTATGATTCAATAGTAGTATTCCACTTGTCTGAAAAAAAAAATAACGGAGTTTCCAAAACTGTTAATCTTTTCCAACAAAGATATTGCAGATTAATGTTCACCTTTGCTTACAAGCAAGACATTGGGAGGATTTTTCAGAAGTGCATGTTGAACTCTCTCATAAGAAACAGAAGAATAAGAACACTTTGTTTAACAAACTGGTAAAAAGGTGGTCCTAGGAGCCTTGTGGTGCAGTGGCTAAATGCCTGTACTGCAGCTAAAACTGCACTCACAACCTGGGGTTCAATCCGAGGTAGCTGGCTCAAGGTTGACTCAGTCTTCTATCCTTCTGAGGCCGGTAAAATGAGTACCCAGCTTCCAGCTTGCTGGGGGGGGGGGCAATGTGTAGCCTGCATAAATAAATTGTAAACTGCCCAGAGAGTGCTTTAACTGCTATGGGGCGGTATATAAGCAGAACACTTTGCTTTGCTTTGTTAGAAGCATGAAAAGAGAAATGTTTAATTAGCTATGTTGGTTGACTGCAATCACATGCCTCATTCCCTATCCTCCAACTTGATGACCAGCAGTACCACACATGTCAGGTCTGTTTTCTGATAAAATACTTTCTGATTACTGCTAATTTATACAGCAATACAAGCACCACCTCAAATGGCATGCACCAGATGTTTTATGACTGGATATTTATTGACAGATTGCTATATGTTTCACATACCCAGCGAAGCATTAATCTGTTACTCAGGTGGTAATGGGCCCATTTCAGTGGGTCAAATGATATTCAGCATAGTGGGCAATGAGAGTATTATATGCATGCCATATCTCACCCCAGGGATTCCCCCATATCAAATGATAAAGCTTTTGCAGTGACTATTGGCCGTTGGAGAGAGAAAAATATTTTATTATGAGATGGTTTAAATTATAATAATCAGATTATGGTGGTGGAGAAGATAAATTAGTTTATTTTCTATACAACTGGTAATTTGTTGTTGGAAGCATCAAAGCCTTTGGGAGCACATGCTTCAAACATTTTATCTTGTATGAGTGCCTACATTCCTGCTGTGGTTTTCATGAAAATTCTTTCCTCTCAACAATATATCTGTGAAGATTCTCAGTCATCCAGGTGACTTTTATCTGGAAGTTGAGCCATGGCAACTGGACTTCTTTTTCTTTTTCTTGAGAGATAGAAAAAGAAGTCCAGTTGTCGTGACTCAACTTCCAAATTTCCCCTCAACAATTTTGCAAAACTCACTATTAAAAACATAGCACATATTCTGTTTCCCCTCTCGGACTTCTTTTCTCTCATTTTTTCCCCCATCTCCTACGTAGAGCATTGGTACTTTCCTCGCTTTTGTTCATCATCCTTCATGACTAACTAGCTGCCTTTACAATATTGTTGTGAGTATTTTTATCAGCCCTTGAAAAATTCTGAAATTGAGTCTTTTATATGACCTCTGAAGAATACTTCATTTTTTCAATAGCAGGCATCATGTCTATGAAGATTCTCAGTCATACATGTGAGTTTATTTGGAAGCTGAGTCATGGCAACTGGTCTTTTTTTCTTGAGAGACTGAAGTGCTTCGCTGCTCATCCAAACAGCTTTGTCAGTCTGAGGAAAGCTAGTTGCGAGTCCTTCATTTTATAGTTCACTTTGATCTCAACTATAAAATGGAGGACTCACAACTAGCTTTCCTCAGACAGACAAAGCTGTTTGGCTGAGCAGCAAAACATTTCAATCTCTCAAGAAAAGAACTCTAGTTACCATGACTCAACTTCCATATAAGCCATTTTTCTCTCTATCACCATATTGTTCAAGCTCCGCCCCATGTAGTACATGCTATCTTGAGTGATTGTGTTGATTAGAGATGGGCACGAATAAAAAAATGACGTTTCAGTTTTTTGTTTTTTGTTGCGGGTCCATTTCGGTTCATTTTCGTTTTTCATGAATTTTTTGAAAAAAAATTCATTTCATTTTTCATTTTTCATTTTTCGTTTTTACCCGCTTTTTGCGCGACTTAAAGCATTTCCACCCCAGACCAGAGGGAGAACACTAAAAAAATGATGCTGGCAGAGACACAGTATAGACTAGGGAGGCTGCAAACGCAGTAGCAGGCATTGCCCAGGGCGTAAGGCAGCCACAGAGTGACTGCACTGCAGGGCAGGGGAGGGTACTCACTGAGAGGTACGCACGCACACAGGGAGGCTGCAAGAGAAATCTCTTCTTTCTCTCCCCTAAGAGCCAGGCTGCAGCCAGCAGGAACACAGAGACACACACCTGCCTGGCTGGCCTAAAGTAACGAGTCACAGAGACAGCAATCCCACCCTAACTCCCACCGCAGACTGCAAGGAGGACGGGGGCTGCCATAGCTTTTTATGCCCTCTGTGGCTGCCATATAGCAACGCCCGCCGCTGCCTTTGCAGCCTCCCTACATACCTAGTCTATATTGTGACTCTGCCAGCATCCATTTTTTTTAGTGTTTTCCCTCTGGTCTGGGGTGTTGGGGGATGCCTGCGCATGGAAATGCTTTAAACATCGCGCAAAAAGCGGGTAGAAACGACAAATGAAAAAATGAAAAATGGTAACGAAATTTTTGAAAAAATTTGCGACAAAAGGGAAGGAACTGAAACAGACCTCTCAACGACAAATGAAAAACCGAAACCCCATTTTTTTGTTTCGTGCCCATCTCTAAATGTATCCAAGAACATTAATTTTTTTAAGGCCGAGAAAGCATGTCTTTCAAGTTGGAAATGTTTGTCTGCTGTTATTCCACTCTCTCTCTCTCTCTCTCTCTCTCTCTCTCTCTCTCACACACACACACACACACACACACACACACACACACACACACACACACACACACACACACCTGGAGACAAGTAGTGGTTGCAGAGCTTGGAAAACCTACCATTTCTTTCTGCAGCTCCCCAAATTCACAAATCATTGCCACTAGGGGAATTCTAGGTTTTTTTTAACACACACACACACACACACACACACACACACACAAAAGAGCAGGTTTCCGCCCCTACCCCCTCTCTGGTTGTAGTGATGTGCTTTGTAATTAATCCATGTCACTACAACTAGTAGAACATAAGTCTGAGGAATGTATTGGACAGTAGTTGTAGAACTTGAGGCAATGCATACAATTTTCCAATGCATTCAACATGTTATGGATGCCTCTGGCCAAAAGACAGATGTGAGCCAATAGTACTTGCATTCTTCCTTCCATATGTATTTCTGTTATCCTCGAAAGATATATACTGTACTTTAGAAATGTACAGGGTTTCCATCTTTGCTGATTCTTCTATTTATATGAACAATAAGATTAAAATCTATGGTTTATCATAGATTTAAAATGATTAGTGATGTGCTTTGCAATTAATTCATGTCACTAAAACCACTAGAATATTTGAGGAAAGTATCGGATGATTTATCATAGATTAAAAATGATTAAAGTTTCATCTTCCTAAGAGTGTTAATATCTTCAGCCAAATGTCACCGGTAGGGAACTTGAAGATTTTTAGGCCATGGATGATATGGCTGAGGAATTTTTAAAATTAGTTTTCTTCCTACTTCCTGTTTTTCTCCTTGAGTGCCTTAGGTCTGGTTTTACATAGTCATATGCAGCAGTTTACAGGGCCAAGTTCATGTGACTGCTTGATATGGAAAGTTTTTGAATGATAAGCTTATCAGGTCCCAGTTTGCTTTTCAGACAAGTGCTGCATTCTCTGGAGAGAAAAAAGGCTCTACCCATGAGAATTTATCTATGGTTGCTGCTTCACACTTACCAAGCCACTGTGTATTACCTGCAAATTAGCCTATAATCTGCCAGTTGATTTGGTTAAAAACCGTAAATAAAGATTCATTCATTCATATAATCTGCCAGTAAAAAGACAAGAAGAGAAAGTGCTTGGTTTGGCTTCTGTGCCTTTTTTCAGAGTCCACCCTATTAGGTTATAATATGTATGTTGCAAGGACAAAAACAAGATAATACTTCATCAGTTGGGGCAGGGGTGTGTGCTGGCCAGATGTGAATTTTAGACCAGGTGCCAGGGCAGCATCTATTCCCTTCACTTACCTTCTTTTTGTCTGAAATTTGTTTGCTTATTTGTTGTACATTTGATACCAATCAGAAACACAATATAGCTGTTCACAATCTGTATATCTGGTTTTGAGAGCCAGGTGGTTGTTTCCTAGGCATCCTTAGAACACCTTCTGCTAACACTATCAACGTTTTCCACCAAAACTAATACGTTGCCCTGCTTGTGAAATAAATTATGGGGAGAATACCGTGTTAGCAGAAGCCTTTTTATTGCATCTATTGGACTTGCCCCATCCATGTATATCAGAGTTGGATTAGAAGAAGCTGGCCACAAGAGAAATTATTTTAAAATACCAACACATGGGGGTGGGTGGGAGGGAAGGGGATAAATATTATTTCTGTAGTCTCATACATAAATTATCCAGGAACAACCCTACTAAAATTTTTGATGGTGGGAAATATATTGAACCATCATGTTGTGTAGAACTTGAGAGTGTTAATGTTCTTTAGAAATAGCAAGCAAATGTTTTCAATGACTATTTGCTTGTGTGATGACAAGAAGCGCATTTGGCTAGGCAAGGGGTGCTGTATTGTACTCAAATACACAATTAATATTTTTGTTTGCCACACAAAACCCCAGACTGTTTCCTTCCATAGCTGTAAGCATTTCTTTTGTCTGAATGTTGTGGAACAATCAGGAGAGAATGCCTCATAGCACAAAGTTCCAATAATACTTTGGTTTAAGAGTGTTTTGCAAGACAAGCAAACATTTCTTCTAAAATTTGCCTTGATCAACAAGCAATCTCTTGGTATACAAGCACTGGAGCAGGTCATATGATCACAAGGGGGGGGTCTCGTTTGTACCATCCAGGAATATTTTCAAAGGGGAGTGCAAGTTAGGGTTTTATTATTCTTTATATTTTTATTTAATTTCTTTTCAATACCCTTATTTTTCAAACCATTTCTAATCCTCCTGGGGTAGCTAGTCAAGTGTGTATAGGGCTACAAATTGCACTTTATTATTGTCCCATTAAAAACACAGAGTAAAATCCAGTTATTAGTCCCAAGAGGGGCAGATTCCGCAGCCTTTCTTGTCTTTCCACTTTTGTTGTTCTCTATTTCCCTGCGCTAGTTATTGTAATATTTCTGTTTCTCTTTAGGCAACAGTCACTGAAAAACTATATTCAGAATGCAGGCAATATTACTGTCCCTTTTTGCTTCTCACCTCTCCTTAACAATGTCAACAATTTTAAATGTTTCTTCAGTCATCCATCTAGGTTTCTCTTTTCTTTTCACTATTGGAACTGTCATTTTGCATTTTAAACAATATCCACAGTTCTTCTGGTTCAATTGAGTTCAGTAATGCAAATCTGTCCCTTTTGTGGACTTTAGATATTTTGGCACCACAATTCTTTTAGTGTTCTTTTTCAACTTTATTCTAATGTTGAATTCTAACAGTCCATGATGAAGTACCACAATCTGTTCCTAATCTTGTTTGGCTGAGAGAATACAGCTTCTCTATTCTCTGCTTTCAATTATGTCGTCTATCTATTTTTTATATTGACCATCTGGTGTTGTCCACATGTACAGTTGTCTGTTTGGTTGCTTAAAACATGTATTTGCAATAAACAGATTGTTGGCTTCACAGAACTCTCTGAGTCATTTTCCTGATTAATTTCTGTTCCCCAGGCCAAATTTTCCAATTACTTTTAGCCCTGCTTTGTGTTTTGTGATAGTGGAGGATACTATTCATGTTATATATCCTGTCAGTAAAATGTTTCAGAGAGGACAGGTTGTATTTTCAGCATCCACAAGAGATACCTCAGGTGTAGTGTTCCTTTTTCTGAAATGAGACTTCATTGAGATGTAATAGAAGAGTCTACATGGAATCCTTTGAACTGGGTGTTACCTATTCTCTCTATCTGATGACCACAGTCTTTGATAAATAGGTCTGTGTCAGCGCTGACATGTAGTCAGCTTTCTTATTTAAGTAATTTGATTGGGTTTTTTGGGGAGAAGAAGGGGGGAATGTGGGGGAGGAGGGGGGAATACACTATAAAAATTCCATTGAGTAGATCAAGTCAAAAATAACAATTTAGCATATTAACAAATCACCAAATAGTATCACAATACTAATAAGTTTGTTACTTCTTGCCATCTTTTTTTGGAAATCTCTTCATAGTCTCCCTTTAGAAAACCAGAGAGCTTGTCGATTTCAATACATTCTCTTATCTTTTCGTGGAGGTTTCTCTCTGTTGGCACTTCTGGTTGTTTCCAAAATTTCGCATACAATATCCTTGCTGCAACTATTACATGATGAAGTACATATTTCTGGTCATTATCCAGTATGCCTTTGCCTCTTTACATGTCCACCAGACATGTAGTCAGCTTTCAGAGTAGTGCACTAAGGTGTGTATGCTGGGGGTTCATATCTGAAAAAGCCACATTAGGAACCAAGGCAACCTGAAGTCCATGCTAAAGGGACAACACCAAAAGGCAAGAAGAAAACAGAAATATGAACCCCCAGGGTTCTGTTATATCTCCTATGTTATTTAACATCTATATGAAACCACTGGGGGAGATTATCAGGACCAGTATGCTGATGACACACAACTCCACCTCTTGTCACCTCTGGATTCTAAGGCAGCTACTATTTCAACTTTACATTTACTGGATGAGGATGAACAAATTGAAGCTAAGCCCAGACAAGACAGAGGTGCTTGTGGTCAGTCAAAAGAGAGAACAAGAGAGAGGGATGCAACCTGTACTGGATGAGATCACCCTCCAATTGAAAAAAGAGGTACACAACATGGGGGTGCTCTTGGACTTCTCCTTGAGCCTAGATGTCCAGGTCACAGCTGTGGCCAGGAGCGCATTTGCACAATTAAGGCTAGTAGTCCAGTTACACCCATTTCTTGAGAAACCTGCTCTGGCCATGGTGACACATGCCCTAGTGATGTCATGGTTGACTACTGTAATGTGCTCTGTGTGGGACTACTGATGAAAGGCCTCAGGAAATATCAATGGTTTCAAAACACAGCAGTCAGATTGCTGATTGGGTACAGAGATCATATTACACCCCTGTTAAAGCAGCTCAACTGGCTACCAGTCAGCTATCAGGCACAATTCAAAGTGCTGACCTTAACCTACAAAACACTATATGACCTGGGTCCTGGCTACCTCAAAGATTGAATCTCACAGTATGAACCAACTTGGGTGCTAAGGTCATCAGGAGAAGCCTTTCTCCCCATCCCACCAACCTCACAGGTACATCTCATGGGAACACATGAAAGGGCCTTCTCGGCTGTGGGGCCCAGACTCTGGAACTCCCTCACATTAGATCCCAGGAGTGCCCCATTTCTGATATCTTTCCGGAAACAGGCAAATACCTTTATCTTCAGGCAAGCTTTCCATAAATGATGAACTACCTATTACATGCCTTTTATATTAATCTCCCTCTCCCAAAATACCAGAACTAGGGGACATCCACTCAAATTGAGGGCTGGGAGAGTAAGAACAGACAAAAGAAAATATTTTTTCACTCAGCGTGTTGTTAGTCTGTGGAACTCCCTGCCACAGGATGTGGTGATGGCATCTGGCCTGGATGCCTTCAAAAGGGGATTGGACAGATTCCTGGAGGAAAAATCCATCACAGGTTACAAACCATGATGGAGATGTGTAATCTCCAGTCTTAAAACCGGGGTACTTCAAGGGCCAGATGCCGGGGAGTGATATCACGAAACAGATATCTAGTCTCGTGCACTCCCAGACGCATCTGGTGGGGCCACTGTGAGATACAGGAAGCTGGACTAGATGGGCCGTTGGCCTGATCCAGCATGGCTCTTCTTATGTTCTTATGTTTTTTTTTATGTTCTTACCATAAATATCACATTGACTTTGTGTTTATAACCACTTATAACTTGTGTTTATATGTCTCCTTGTGTGATTGCATTGACACTTTGTTTTCAATGTTAGTTTCCATCCCTCATAACTTTTGGATTGTCTACCATGCATGATAACATGGAATATTTACTCTCTCTTTAACTACTCACATTCTCTTGCAGCTTTAATGTTGTCTTCTAATGCTGTAAGATGTCTCTCGATTCCCTGTTCTCAAACTTGAATATGTTTGAATTTTACTGGACTGTATATTGTCCCTCATTACTATAAGCCACCTCGGGTCCTTTTCCAAGGAGAAAGGTGGGTAAAAATACTCATAATAAAATAATAAAATAATAAATAATGTCCAGGGAAAATCCTAGCCTAAATAGAAAGCACTTTTATATCTCTTCTACATCACAAGAAAAAAGACACCCTGCATAAGTGAGGCAAATCCAGAACTTAAACCCACTTGGATACTGATTTAAAAGTGCAAATAAAAGTAATATTACTAATAACCTAATAATGGCCTATTCAGGCCATTGTCCAATTTATGAGCCTATTCAGACCAGCGTGATGTAAACTATAAATTGGAGAAGTTGCCACTAACTTTCCTCAGACTGATGAAGCTGCTTGGATGGGTAGTGAAACGTTTTGATCTCTTAAGAAAAGAAGGCCAGTTGCTGTCACTCAGCTTCCAGATAATTTCACCTGGATGACTGAGAATCTTCACAAGCAATATTACTAATAGTACAGTTCAGTCTGGTGCACTTCACTGTACCGGATAGTCAGAAAATTGATAATTCTTGTTCTTTCCTATGAAGAAATTTCAGCTGATTGGCCAGTTTAAGGCAAGAATTCTAGTTCTGTCAAAGCAAACAAAGGAAAGGCCAAACAAAATTTAGTTTCTGTTTGTTCAGCAACAGGGAAGGCAGCATTCCCTTAGTTAATCCATGGCCAGTAGGACAGTTCTGGTAAATCAGATACCATGTTCTAGGCAGCACCCAGGGTATCCTCATGTGGAGTTTATGCTGCAGATTTTGGACTGGAGACTGGGACTAGGCTGGGTCTTCCGAGCCAGAGTACTTGAATTCAAATGATGGCCTTGCAAACGGTGAGGCTAAAGACGTAACAGCCACCACACGGAGAAGGGCTTTTGGGAAAACAGCACTTTTGGGGGTATTTGCCAGCAGTAGTTCCGTCTTCTCTCCTGGGATGTACTCTGCACAGACTCGTCTTTTGTAGACAGACTGGGCTCTTTCAGCCACTAGAGTGTCCAGATCTAATCCCAGGGGCTTCCGAAAGTCTCTTTCTATCTGCATTTTATAACTCTTAGAACTGCAGAGCTGGAACGGACCCGATGGATCATGGAGTCCAGACCTTGCCAAGGGGACTAAGTGGAGATTTCAAATCTCTGCAGCCAGATGCTTAAACTACTGGGCTGTCCAGCAGTTCATCTCTTTCTTTGTCTCTGTCTTTCCTCTTAGAAAGCATTCAGTTCCAAAGGGTCCTGTTTCACCCCAACCCCAATGCCTGACTTTTGAGTAGATTTGCATTTATTAGGAGTTAAAGTTGGATGGATAAGATGCCACAGAAGTAAAATATTTTGCACACAAATGCTACAAAAAAGCACATAACAGCGCAATGTTTTATTTTAAAAAGCAAATAAAAATTAAAATGAAATAATGTTTTATAATGTCCTCAGTGTAAACGTAGTAGGGTGGGTGTTTTGCATGGGTGTTTAGCTGTTGCGGGTGAGTGGGGAATATTTGTGCCTCTGTCCTGATAGTGTTTCTATT
Organism: Phrynocephalus versicolor; assembly: GCA_023846285.1. NCBI lineage: Eukaryota > Metazoa > Chordata > Lepidosauria > Squamata > Agamidae > Phrynocephalus > Phrynocephalus versicolor. The sequence goes on along the minus strand of JAHTLZ010003526.1, from coordinate 10,235,387 downwards.
TAAATTGAAACAAATAGAACTGAATCCAGAGTTAATTGGTTAGGAAGAGGGATGCAAGTCTCCTTTACTGTATGGTGTGAATGAGGCTTTTCATAGAACATTCTGGAATCAGTTACCATGGCACTGCAAAAAAGGAAGGAAGGACAGAAGGATGGAAGGAAGGGAAAAAGTACATCTCTATAGCAACATTAGCTCAACTTCTCACACCTTAAATCCCATGCAGACAATGGCAGTTTCCCCTTAGTACCACTAATATGTTTGCCAAGAGCCATGTTTACTTGTACAGTAATCACCTTGAGGAAACCTTACCATCTTCTGATTATCAATATCATGCTAATAATATGAAAGTTAGATGCAAGGAGTGGGACACGCCTGTGAAAGAAACACATTTTAACTGGCTTGGATGAATACTGTGAATATCTTTGCATGCAAAACTATTGAAATGGTGGTGGATTTTAGGAGGACTCGTTCTATACAACCACCTCTTATGATATCAAATACAGTAACTTAGTGTCAATAGTGGAGTCCTTTAAATTTTTAGGTACTATTATATCTCAAGATTTAAAATGGTCATCTAATATTAAAAGTATTATTAAGAAAGCACAACAAAGAATGTTTTTTCTGCGTCAATTTAGGAAGTTCAGACTGCCAAAAGAACTGTTGATTCAATTCTATAGAGGTGTTATTGAATCTATAATCTGTTCCTCTATAACTGTCTGGTTTAGTTCTGCGACTAAGTAGGACAGATATAGACTTCAAAGGATAATTGGAACTGCAGAAAAAATTACTTTTACTAATTTGCCATCTATTGAGGAATTGTATATGACACGAGCTAAAAAGAGGGTGATGAAAATATATACAGATTCCACACATCCTGGACATAATTTGTTTCAATTGTAACCCTCAGGGTGACATTTTAGGCCATTGCATACTAGGACAACTAGATATAAAGATAGTTTCTTTCCAAGTGCTATCAAACTGTTGAATAATTAATTTTTACTTCTTTTCTTCCTTTTTAAATAATAGGTTTAGGTTATATTGTATTGTTGTACTGTGCTTTTATTGTTGAATATATGATTCTTATATTTTCTTTTATATATGGAGAGTATTTTTTACCAAAACAAATTCTGGGTGTGTCCAACCACACTTGGCCAATAAAAGGATTCTGATTCTGATTCTTGTTATTTTCTCGGTGCATTTATATTCAAGTCATTTTTTTACCTGCCCTCCATACTAAAGGGTGTGTGTGTGTGTGTGTGTGTGTGTGTGTGTGTGTGAGTGAGAGAGAGAGAGAGAGAGAGAGAGAGAGAGAGAGAGAGAGATTTTCTATATATGACATTGCTGTCACAACATTAATATTTTTCTAGGGACCAATGTTCAGAACTCATGTTTTGAGTTCCCAGATCTATGGCTTTTCATCAGTCTAATCAAATACATTATTTTAAATATCCCATAATCAGTCCTATGAGTATCACACCTGACTTGAAGAGACCAAGGACAGCAGATAGACATACAGTATATCATTTCATTCTCAGAAAAAAATGTGGGCTGCCTTTCATTCATAGTTGCTCTGAAGTTACAAGAGCTGGGCAGGGGCGGCTGAGGACAGGACATTTTGGAGATACCTCATTCATAGGATCAGGACAAGTTGGAGGCAACTTGATGGTACATAAAAACAACAGCTGGATTTTCGGATGAAGTGTTGTATATAAGCCTGTTGTGTTTATGTAAAGAGATGAAATGTAAAGAAAAGAATCAGACACCATAATTGAAGAGCTTAGAGTCGTCCCCAGCCATTTCATGGTTCATATACTGCAGTCCTGGTATATTGCGGGACTGCAGTATATGAGTCAAAGGGCTCCTGGGGCAAGCTGTGTGGGCCCATATGAGGCCTCCTGCACTTACTGCAGGCCTGTTGCTGCCCTGAGCGGGCCTCCGACGGGCTTTCTGGGCCTGTCAGAGACCCTAGAAGGGGTTTCTGGTGAACTGGAAGTGACTTCAGGAAAACCAGAACTGCCTTCCCGGAGTGCCCCAAACCACTTGGGCAACCTGCATAGCCCCAAGATACCCCCAGCAGAAAGGAATGATAAATCACTACTGAGTACTCTCTGCTTAGAAAACCTCAGAAAGGGTCAGCTTAAGTTAGAATTGATTTAAAGGTGTGCACACATGCACACACGCCAGTAAGAGCTTTGACCCTGGCACGTTCTCCATCCCAACTTGAAAAGTTGTCCTGGGGGGGGGATCTCAGTTCATCTTTCCAGATAGAACTAATTGGGGAATTCTGCCAAAAACTCTGTAGAGCTGATGCTTTTCAAGATTTAACAATACTAGACTAGATGGATTCCCACTCAAGTAGCTTCCTAATCTCTGTTTTTCTGTGGCTTAGGTGAGTATGGAGGAGGGGATGGCAATGATTAGTGAAGGGTTTGAAGCAAATGGTTCAATGGCCTTCAAGTAAATGCCACCATGATTTTTCTGTAGGCCTGCTTCAAGAGAGCTGCTTTTAAAGGCTAGCTACTGTATTTGATTGGCGATGACAACCATTAAGTGGCTAAAAGAGATCCTTAAAGGTAAAGGTAAAGGTCCCCCCCGCATATGCGTGCTAGTCGTGTCCGACTCTAAGGGTGGTGCTCATCTCTGTATTCAAGCCAGAAGAGCCAGTGCTGTGCAAGTCCATGGCCATGTGGCCAGCATGGCTGCAAGGAAACACTGTTTTACCTTCCCACTTTTTTAGGGTGGTACCTATTTATCTACTTGCATTTACATGCTTTCGAACTGCTAGGTTGGCAGGAGCTGGGGTTATCAGCGGGAGCTCGCTCCGCTGCATGGCACCCGGGATTCGAACCGCCGAGCTTCCAACTTTGCAGTCTACAGTTTCGGTGCCTTAGAAATTGTGGTACATGTTGTCTTTGCGAGCAGCCGCTCTAGAAAAGTAGAGGGAGTGAGCAAAGATGGAGCATGCTTGGTCGTCTGCCTGAATTGAGATGGATGACAGTAATCACAGAGACAGTACACTGGCCTTTTTTGGCTATGCTCACCAACCGATGATGCTGTCATGTTCTATGTGAAGCTGCCATCCCCCTTGACAGAACATCCCCCATTTTGGCATTATTCTGAATAATTAGGGGTGGCATAACTTCACAGCTGCTTTGGGGTTGAAGGGACGCGTGGGTGGGCACAGGCAGAAGGGGGACGGGAAATGAAACAACGCCAAACAAAAGCAGGAATTAAATGTGTCGTCATTAAAGGCAACTTAAGACAGCTACTGCATTAACAAAGTGTGCAAAAATAAGAGAAGGTGCCTAGAAAATTAGATTTTCTAGATGATACAGAAATGGCAGCAGTTGGAAAGATCTAAATTGTTTTTGGCAGAAGAATGCACAACAGATTAGACCACAGAGTGAGCTTTGAACAGCTTCCATACTATCTGTTAAAAACTCTAAAAAACATTCTACGAAGTCTACCAAACGTATGTTTTTCTATCATAGTACAACTTTTTCAGAAGCACTACTGGAAAAAAGGTCATAGTGTCCAGATGATTGATGCTTTACTTAACTTGAATTAACTGAAAATCATAATGTTAAGATCATCAATCACATTGGTATTTCATATATGGCTTTGGGGAACTAGGCTAGTTCAACCCCAAATATGTATCAAATAGAGATGGGCATGACTCAGAAAATTTTTTCGTTTTCGTTTTCATCCAGGGGGTCCGTTTCGTTTCGTTTCCGTTTTCGTGAGCTAATTTTCAAAATCTTTCGTTTTCGTTTCATTACGTAACAAAAACGAAAAACGAAATTTTTTTCGTTTCTTCCCATTTAGCTCCATTAAGTGCTTTTCCAGTAACGAAAAACAAAAAATGGCTCAAAATTAGTCGTTTCGTTTCCGTTTTCGTTCCATTTTTGAACTGTTTTTTGTTTTTCGTTTCGTTACGTAATGAAAACGAAAAACGAAAATGGAAACAAAAATTTCGCTAAGTCGTGCCCATCTCTAGTATCAAACTATTGCTTGAAGAATAATATAAAATTATTAATTCCACATATAACTATACAGTATTTGTCATTTAAACACATACTGAAAATAAAAGTCACACTCGTTTTGAAGTAAACGAAACAGATTGTTCCTTATTATGCGGGAATGAAATACTGTGCATTGTCTATATTCTAATTAAATATTGTGGATTTTCAGTATGCTCATACATGAAGGACTGCATGTCTGCATAACATGTGGTGACTGGCTACCTTGAACTGATATTCAGGATATAGATGTTTATATAGACTTACAGGGAAATCACTAGTAATAGTATTTATTTCTGTCAGGTTTCATTTAATATTTTATGGCACGTAGAACATACTTTTGACCTTGAGACAAAAGCTGATAGTGGGGACTGGTTGAGGTAGGGAAAGGAAGATACAATCAAATGCCTTTGCAGTGACAAATTGCCTTTGTTCATCAAAGGAGAATATAGTTAATTGAATGCTGCAAGATATGCACAAAAACCTGCCCCTCTGGGCTTCTAGAAGTTGTTGATGTTGCAGAAACAACCTTTGTGTCTGTTCTCTGGAGTGGCTGGTTTAAAATTGCATGTCCTGCAGTATCCATACTGCAAAGCAACTTATACCAGTTTGGTGCCTGGAACTGCAAAGACTTGGGGTTCCATAGCTGTTCCAATACAAAACAGCACAAAAAATGAATTTGCTGGGGTTTGTGCGTTTTATCGTACCTGCTATGCTCTTGTGATCTCCTTCAGAGATTTGCATTATTTAAAACCAGACTTTTTTTTAGGGGGGGGGATGCTGGGGAGAGTTTTAAATTTACACTGGCTGCAATCCTATTGCTTAACACAGTAAGTGGCGGTCCTCTGTTGACTGAAATGGGCCACCTTCGTTGCAACTTACGCTGCTGATGAAAGACACAAATACTTTAGTCCTATTTGAATCAATGGAATGTATCGAGCAGGAGATTCAGCAAATCTCACAGATTCAAAGGGTGTGAATTTACTGCATGAGACAATAGGATTTCAATCAGTGTGTCTGATTTGTCCATTTGAAGGACAAAGGGCACTCATTCAAAAATGAGGATATACACATATTAGACAGAGAAGAGAGGTGGTTTGAGAGAGGGAGGAGACAGGGAAGCAATTCATGTGTGTATTGAAAACTCCTCTCTCAAGAAAGGTGGGGGACTTAGGCACAGTCTGTCTGCTACTTATCATACTGTCCTTTCATCAATCCCCAAATCAGAAGTACTTCGCACCTTCACCAGCAAGCCCACAGATAACTATCCGTACAATGGGTTTTGGGTGGGGTTGTATAGGTGAGATTTTCAATCACCCTAGGCCATTTTACACCTAACAAGCCTATTCAGACCAGGGTGATGCGAAATCAAGGTGAACTATAAATTGGAACCTTCACCACCACTAACTTTCCTCTGACTGACGAAGCTGCTTGGATGAGTAGTGAAACATTTCAATCTATAACACATATCCTTGCCTAGCATAGATAATTGTACTTCAAACAAGCATGAAGTAACATAAATCCATTTGGATTAACACTGCTTTTCATCACAACTTGATAGTAGCTTCCATCTGTACAAAACAGGATGCAAACAGCAAGGGCTAGATGACTTTCAGAACAGATCTAAGACAAACCTGACCTGCTGACTCCAGCCTCTGCAAAATTGCTCTAGTCAGCACTTTGCCTGGATGTGTGTGAGAAAGTACTGAGAGGAGCAAGACATTGGCAGTCCTTGATGATGAGAGTGATGAGTCCAGAACTTCACATACTGTAAAGAGTGTGCTCTGTTTTTGGTGTATGTATACAACTAGAATATTTTCTGCGTCAATAGGATGAAAGATAAAGTAAAACTGCTTTATATTTGCTGCCAAATATGAATATGCATTCAAGAAGAAGCTAGAGCTGGTTGCAAGCCCACCTTCAGTGTAGTGTGTTGTTAGTGACAAAAGAGAGCCTGCCCTACACAATATAATTTATTAAGGAAAACCTTTTCTTCTCTGTTCTGTGTCCTTGTATTTTTTCCTTTTAACTCAGTTACGGTCTGATATTTTTAGAACATGACTCTGGAACAAGAATGGGTCAGCATCCAAAAAAATAAAACAAGAGAGTTTGACTTCCCATCTTTCCACCAGTTTGGCCTAATTACCATTTGGTCCACAGTACTGCAGAGTTTGGTAGAGCTGCCTAGATGCCCTGAGCACATCCGATCTTGCTTGATTTCGGAAGCTAAGCAGGGTCGGCCCTGGTTAGTACCTGGATGGGAGACCACCTGGAGTAGGAACTGGCAAGCCACTCCAGTATTCCTGCCAAGAAAGCTCCATGGACATGGGGTCACGAAGAGTCAGTCATGACTGTAACGACACAACACACACACACACACACACACACACACACACACACTGCAGAGTTTGGACCATGTCTAATTGGACCTATTTCAGCCTCTCCCTAGCATTGTACTTGATGTGAGCCCTCCTTCTTCTCCTGTTTTCCAAAGAGACAGAGCAGTGGTACAGAGAGGATCTCTGAGAGACTCTGTAATTTTTGATAAGTACTGGATTGGTATCGAGGCTCATTAGGAATTATGTGAAATATGTGTTCCCTACTCTTTGCTGAATGTGATATCTCCTCCATTCATTCTCTTCTGTAAGTTAGAGAAGTAAGATGTTAGAGTGACTTTCAGGGAGGTTTGAAACACCCCTAGAGATGTAAAATTTCTGGATGTTTTGAAGCCTGGGGGGGGGACTATGGGGAAAAGTGAAAAATTGGGGTGTGGGAGAGAAACCGTTGTTCCCTGTTTTTTCCCAAGGTTTCCTTAAATTTTGCCACACACACACCCTTTATTAAGAATGGCCAGTAAATTAATCCTGATTCCTATTTCTTGGTCGTCTTGGGAATGGTGTTGCCCACTCCAAAATAAATTGCACAGTATTTACTGTGATATTCTTCTTAGGCTGCTATCTCACCTGGGTTTTGATCCTGATCTTCTGAAGGTCCGGCTTTTCCTCTTTGTCCCATCACGTGATTGAATAAGTGGGACAGGAGTTCACACGTCCAAAGCTGGTTTTTAATTTAAAAGTGCAGTTCAGCCATCTTGGCCCGCAGGTGGCGCTAGCATGTGAAAAAAACGGACCACTTGGCTGGAGGAAATTAAGGCTTAGGGCACCACATGGAGCTTCCTGTTTCTCCAAAGGTGAAAAGCAATTAAAAAAACAGTGCCGATCGGCCCCGGGAACAGCCGGTCGGTGCTATGAGTTAAAAAAAGAGAAGAAACCCGCATCATCTGCGTGGTCTCACGGCATCTGCTTCCTTAAAAGGTGGATTATCAAAGCGAGGCAAAAAATTCCTTACCTCCTGGGTGAGTCACAGAAACCTCGCTTAAAGGGCCATTACTGGGTTTTCTTTTTTCTTTTTTTTTAAAAAGCCCGGTGGCTGTGGGGATGGCATTTTTAACACAGGTTTTTCTAGTAATTTAAACTGCTTTTAAAGGGACATGGGACCGAGCCCTTAGTTATATGAACATTTTAACCTAGGTCACTCCAGAAGTGTTGTGTGCGAGAAAGACCTGCATTTGAGGAGGATGCAGATCTTGCTGACTTCCTATCCCTCTCATTTGTGGTGACAGAAGTAGAGATCTTTAATAGGTGAAAAGTTAGTATGACCGACAAAAACAATATAAGTTTTAATATAAGAAAAATATAAGAGTTAATTTTCAGTTTGGTAGCTATTGGGGCATTGCAACCAGCAGATTAGTCCTTGTCCTTGCTTTACACAGTTGCCCAGGTTGCAGAGTAAGTAACAAATGATTGTGGAAGGAAAGGAAATGGTGCCATTTTGTATCATGTACATGCCCACACAAATGCCTCTGCTGATTATTCCTGGCTTTATTCTAGCAGGCAAGCCTGCTGCTTAAAAAGGAATGTGAATAATGTTTTCATTAGAGACGCCACAAATCTCTCAATTGAAATATGACATTTTGGCAGTACCCATTAATCCATGGCCTAGACAGAGCAACTTTAACCAACAGTCATAAATGCCAGCAGTTATTTATGCCCAACAGAAGCTGTATACAACTGTACTACCTTATTTTTCCCTTTTGTTAATTAAGTGCCATGCCATGCATAGTTGCAAACTGCCATTTAATAACATGTTAAATGCCCCCTATAAAGGCCTGGGAGCATCTGAGGTTGAGGCAATCTCAAATGCTACAAGGTGTGAGAAGGGAAGTGTGAGATAATCACAGCTGTCTCTTTTAGCATTATTTCAGAGGCTTTAAGGCCAAACAATACAGCAGCGGTCGAATGTCCCTTTCATAGGGATTGCCCTAGCCCCAGCCGCAGCAGCAGAAAGCACGCCTGGGTAGAGGCAGCTGCAGAGCAAGTAACCAGCATGGAACCAGAGCAGGTGGCTGGGGCATCGCTCCTCTGAGCTGGCCAGCCCCCCCCCCCGCGTGCTGCCCACCACCACCTCTCCACTGCTTACCTCCACCGCCTTTCCACCCTTTGTGTCCGTCCCCCCTCGCCTCCTCCTACTCTGGGGTTCCGGCGCCTTTCCTCCTCCTATTTCCCCGCCTCTTCTTCAGGCCCAACACCTGCCAGCCAGGAGGAGGAGGAGGATGTCCCTCAACAGCAAGCAGCCCTTCAGCATGGCCCACGTTAGCGGTAGTATTAGAGGAAGCATGTCTTGCTGTGGAGAACACAGTTGTGGAGTACATCTGCTCTCATGTAGACTTTTAGTTGCCTTCCAATTGGCCACTGTGAGAAGAGAATGCTTCACTATACAAGTCTTCAGTCTGATCCAGCAGGGTTTTTCTTTACTTCTTGATAGTTCTTAAGGTTCCACAAAATTCTAGTGCAGTGGTTCCCAACCTTCCTAATGCCACAACCCTTTAATACAGTTCCTAAAGTTGTCGTGACTCCTTGCCCTGCTTGGAAGAGCCCACAAGCCCCCTTTGGCAGGCCACTGCCACAGGTGTCATAGAGAACTTCCCTCTACAGGCACCTTTAGCTAATCACAGCCTCTGGTGCCTTTGACTGACATCCCTTCCAACCTATCAAGCTGTAACTCACTCTTCCCCCCTCCTCCTCCAGACCCAAGCCATTCACTGGCTCATGGTGACCCCTGTGAAATGGTCATTTGGCCCCCAAAGGGGTTCCAACCCCCTGGTTGGGAACTACTGTTATAGTGTGACAAACACAACTAACATAGTGTGTTTATTAATAATATTCAGAGTAGAGATGGGCACAAAATGAAAAACAACATGCTGTTTTGTCCTTTTGTAAGGTTATAAAATGTTAGAAAAACAAAACAAAAGCAAGCATTCCATTAAGTAACAAAACAAAATCCCATTTTATTTCAGAATATACCAATACCTTCCTAGGGAGTCAGGACAATTTGCAGTGTGCAGAGAAATGGGACCTAGGAAGAGACAATGTACCAATAAGATATTGTGGTCCATCTGGGAAGAGATGGGCTGTCAGAAATATCAGTACGGAGGATGATTTGATGGCGATTGGGAAGGATCCCATGCAAAAATCATAGGAAATCAAGAGGATATGATAACATTCAGCTTCTTTTATCCATAAACCTCTTTTATTTAAATCTAAAGAGAGAGGATTGGCTGGTGGCTAAAACACCTGCCAATCAAGAGGATACACATAGATTTTTAAGTCTGCAATGTAAATTTTCCAGCTTCAAGTTAGATTCTTTTCAGACAGATGCTGTATTATTCCCTGGCACTAGTCAATAATCACTTTAACGGAGCTTCCAATTTTGCTTTGTATCTGAGCTTGAATTTAATATGCCATGACACTCATGTAATGTTTTCAGCACTGTGATTTTTTTTCCACAGCACTGTTTTCAAAAAGACTGTTCAAGCTAATGAGGAACAGTTCTCTTTACTCTCCAAGTGAAATGTTTTTCAGCAGATTGTATTTCTTCAAATAGATGAAAAAGGAAATAAGGGCTCATTGGTGAGGGATTTTCTCTGAGTATTTGTTCTTCTGTGGCAATTAAAAGAAATATCGCCTACCTCTTGAGATGAAACTCATTCATACTTTGAAAAAGCTTCAGTCTTTTGATGGCAACATTAGGATATTTGTACTATAATCCTATATTTAGTTTCTTGGGTTCCTGCATGGCAGAGGGTTGGACTGGATGGCCCTTGAGGTCTCTTCCAACTCTATGATTCTATGATTTTTAATAGGACTCACTTCTGAGTACACACATACACACTTATACTTCTAACACCTTATTAATGACTTATCTGTGTTAAAGGAAAGAGATGCTGTTATTTGCCGTTCCTTTTTATTTTTGTCATTATTCGCTTTGGTTGGATTGTTCTATTTGGTGGATGTTTCCTTGGCATTTTGTTATGACTTGCAGCTGAAACTGATACGGAAACATTAAATAAAACTGCTATCTCATGTCACTCTGTCATTTCAGAAGCATTGTTTTTATGTAGGGCTTTGAGCTTTTCCTGACTTGATTCTGCCTTTTCATTTTGGTAAAGAGCGCTGGCGTGGCACCCTGTGTTTGTGACTGCTGTGGGGGAAAGTCTTTTCATTTCGCTCTCAGTCTGATACGCTATAACAGTGAGAGAACTTTTGTGTATTTGCATGTGGTATGCTGTTGTCAGAGTTGAGTTGAATGAAAAATGTTGATTTTGACAATGTTCTTTGATCAATGTTTACATGCAATTGAGAATAAATATTTTGGTAGGCTATGATTTCTGTCAACATTTATTAGACAAAAATTATTTGTTCTTTCATTAACTGAAGACTACATTGTAAGCATGTTGCCTAGATGTGATGCGGTTTTGTAGCACAATGTGTATGATATCACGATTTATAATAGTTGGTCGCTAAGGGAAACATGAACATCACCCTGTTTTGTCTCTTCCCAATGCAGTGGGGGGTCTTCACTAGACCTAAAAAAGACATGATTTAATCAGTTGAATGCTAGCCAGCTGTAATACAACTTGTGTAGTGCAGATAGCTTGGCACATACTGTTTTAAGCCTGGTAAAAAGGATATACTGTACAGTACTTGAAAGCAGCAGAGTAAAGGATGTGTAGTTCAGTCCATGCGCAAACAATCCCATCTATTGTTAATGGGAGTGTAAATAGAGACAAAGTTCTGGATCATAGTGCATCATTCAAATCATAGCTGTGAAGTTTGTTCCCAGATAGTGTATTAGGTAGGGACATTAGTAGTAGCCAATTAAGTTAAATTACAGTGCTTCACAGAAAAAGAATTCTTGTTTGCTTATGGAGGTATCTCTCTTGATTTCTCACTCTTTGATTACACCGCACTTGGCAAGACTCAGCAGTTGCCATTAAAAAGTATTGTGTTTAAATATTATGATTCCATTGCTCCTTCTAGCTGTTTTGTCATTTTAATCACCTAATTTCACGTGTGTATATTAAATGGTGAGCCATTAAGACAAAAACTGGGGTGCTATTGTTTTGCTGCTCACCCTGCTGTTCAGCAGATTCCCTGCCTGACCGGGTGAAAATGATCTGGAAGATAGTATTCTGTGCCCTATTATCGTAGGTAGCTTTTGACTTTCATGGCAGCTCATGGTGTCTGTGACATATTTTTGGATTCCAAATCCCCAAATCCCCCAGGAAGTGTGGCCTCTTTTCATCATTCAGCTTTTGTTGATGCAAGCAGCTGTCTTTAGTAGAGTTCACCTGACCCTTCCCTTGGTGCAAACTGGGTTGGCCTGTCTTCTCCAACTGTGACACGTACTATACTTGACATCCAGTGGGAAAGCACACGCGGACCATTCCTGCCAATTGTGATTGTTGACTTGGAAGACACATCAGTCAATGTGGGATGCAGTCACAGTGACAGCAGGCTGTTAAATGGCTTACCCTTCTCTTTTCTCTCTTCCCCTCTCTCACATACCAAGGGCTACATTAAAACTTAAGTAGAACACATGCAGGGCTATTCCATCTCGAAATGAAAGCAGGCAGGAGTGGGCTGGTTGGTTGCAACCTAAACCGGAAGTTAGGCAGTGCCCTGTTTCCCTCCTAAGATGTCTATCTGGCACTGAAAGCACACAATGCCTTTTTTCTTTAAAGGAGGTAAAGCTACCAGGAAGACAGCAGAAAAAAAGGCAGGCGAGATATGACATGCAGCTGCAGCTTATTCTGTGCTGGAGGCAAAGAAATATTCTGTACCACCATTATGACAACAATGGTTCCTGGTGGAGACTTTTCAACCCATTAGAAGTTCAGACTGGGATCCTTGGAGTTCCATTGGAGGACTGTGATCAAGTTGCAAAGTATTTTGCTGATAATGTGGCTCATACATGAATAGGTTCAGCATGTGAGGAGAATCTATGCATGCTCAGCAAATTTCCCTCTTGGAGAGGTAGATGCTGTTCCGGTAGGACTGGCAGATGATTTGAGAGGAAGACAGGGACATCAGCCAGGGTCTCCTTTCCTTCCCCATGTAATATGAATCATATGTAGACTAACAGGCTAATGGATGTATGTTGTCTTGGAAGTATCTTATTACCTCATAGCTTGCCTGCCTATCCTTGATCATGGATAAGTAAAGAACAAATAGCAGATGTCATGTTGTTTGTTATTGGTAGCACCTCAGGAAGCAGAGAGCAGATAACAGATTTTCCATGGGCTGTTTGGCTCCAGCAGGCAGTCTCATTGTAGAGAATTTGCTAGTGATGTGGCCACATGACACATAGCAAAAGAAACACAGGGAGGTGGTTTTTTTATGTAACACTATGGCAAGAGAAATGGTTGCCTGACAGGGTTAGAAGGCTGCAGTGTCATAAATGCTTCGGACTAAAGCCTGAGGCTGAGGCAATGAAGAAAGAAAATTAACACGAAAGATTCTTAAGAGAAACAAGGAACACAAAAGAATCCCACACCTATGCACATGGATTCAACTTTTGAGGGGAAATGGAACAAAACAGAAGAAACCTGGTGATCTTCTACATTAGTTTTCATGACAAGTAAAGCAGAGTATTATAATATTTCTATGTAAATGATACAAATATATCCATTTATCAAAATTTCACTACAGCAGAACAGATGTTGGAGAAGTTTTATGTCTTCTTTACTGTGGAATATTGGGAGTTGTGGTTCAGAAGAGCTCTAGAGTGGTAGTTCAGAAGAGCTCTAAGAGTGGTAGTGGGCAACACATGACCTATATATATATATTTATCTCCACTTCTTCATGCATCTGTCAACTCCAGTGGGGCTAACCCTTAAGCTGCCTACTCCACAGTGTTGACCCACAAATGGATCCATAATCCATTTGCAATAATACAAACAACTCTTACTCAACTGCCATGAAGAGGGTTTAAGAATTGGGTGCTGCTATACTTTTGAATCCAGGACTCTACAAAAGGAAATTCTGATATTCATTTTTTTCTTTTCATTTCATTTCTTTAAAGATACCTTTGGCTATTCTTTGAATTGGAATCAACTTGACTCAATCTTTGGCAGACGATTGCCCAGCCTACTGATAGTGCTAAATATAATGAGTCTGCAATCCTTAAAAAAAACAGCTTTCCATATCCAAGCATTTCAAGGCCTTTTGAATGAATGTGGTGGTGGTGGGGAACCACATTCTCTGTTTCAAAAATAAAGATTGTACTGGGATGAAATGGAACAATTGTTTAGCCAAATTGCTACTAATGGTGGAACATTGCCACTAAGGATACAACGATACTATTGAACTAAATCAGAACCAAGTTTGGGTTTTTATAATTTAATTTAACATTGATTGATTTTTCTCTCAGATGACAGACCCTCCACAAAGGCAGCAGCAACCAACCCACCTCAACAGAATATCAAAGAGCCAGGAAGCCATACAAGGCGCTGGCTAGCCACTGGTCCCTGTACATCAGGGAAATCACTTCTGAATTAATGAGCACAGAGTTGCCTGGTTGCTTGGTTTACCTCAGAGTGAGA
>JAHTLZ010003526.1:10199750-10221415 GCA_023846285.1 Phrynocephalus versicolor | reverse complement strand
TTCTTTCTTTCTTTCTTTCTTTCTTTCTTTCTTTCTTTCTTTCTTTCTTTCTTTCTTTCGTTTCCGGTCTTTCCCTGCTTGCTTTCATATAAAGAAAAGAACTCTCCATGGTGTTGTCCTACCTCCCAAAAACATGCTTGGTTAAGTTTGACCCCAGTGGAAGTTTCTTCCCTCTATCTCCACATTGCTCAGCCTGAGAGATTCTCACTGAACATTTCGAAGAGACATAAGATCAGTGGGGTTGTAGAAAAACAGGAATTAAAAAAACAACAGGACAAGTTCTGAACTGCAGGGTATCCAAAACCTGTGATCTTGACATCTTGTACTTGGCAGACCCCACATGCACAATTTACTGTGACACAGGTGAGCCAAAGCTATTCAAAATAAATCATGTTCATAATCCAATTAAAATGAACAACATACTTGTGGGTGTTTGAAAAAACTCACTTTCTGACCAAAAAAACTGCATCACATATTTTAAAATCAATTTGTGCATCACATTTTAAAAAATCAATTTAAGTGTGATAAATCCAACACAAAAACAAGAGTACTCCAACATAAAGCTGAGCCCTAACATAGGAAGGACAATATGAACCTGAATGCAGTTAAAAACTGAAATAAAGATTTAAGTTGGTTTCTGGAAGTTCAGTCATGGCAACTGGACTTTTTTTCTTGAGAAATCAAAACATTTCACTGGTCATCCAAGCAGCTTCATCAGCCTTAATCAGCACAGAGTTGCCTGGTTGCTTGGTTTAACTCAGAGTGAGAGCACATACACCTGTGTGTATTTGGAGAGCTCTGGGATGAGCAGTGAAACGTTTCAATCTCTCAAGAAAAGAAGTCCAGTTGCCATGACTCAACTACCAGATAACTAACCTCACCTGGATGACTGAGAATCTTTACAGACATTTATGCTGTTGGAACTGGCAGATGATTCTTAATAAAAGTGACAGCTGTTTATCAGTTTTGGTAGACATTATCTGACAAAATAATTTATGGATGCTTTGTTGCCATATAAGTGGAACAAGCACAGTAAATAACAGATAAAGAATGGTTTGTTTCGGGGTGAGGTTACCACCTCTCATTTGCTTAAACTGATTGATATGAAGAGAATGTTGTTTCCTAGTCAATCAGTTAGGAATATGTGTAAGGGTACATAAGGCCGTTTGTAAAATTAGCACTAAAGCAGTGCATTTCTGCATTTCTCTAGATTGAGAGGAGCACTTGGCCCTTCTTCTCAATGTCACCCAGGTTCACTCCCTCTGGACCCATTGACCATTGCTGCCCGGGAGGGCAGGATAGGGAGTAGTCTCCTCAAACTTGTCATCATCACTCATTTGTCATTCTAGACCTGAGACAAACCCTTTTCACACGATCCCTAAGATCCGCTGGCCACTTAAATTCGGACCAGAGACCTTAGGGGTTTGTCGCTGTTCCTGCGTTCCCACCCCCTCTGCACTCCTGGCTGCTGGCTGCATGAGGGGAGGGAGAAAAAAAGGAAGAAAAGAATGCCGCTCACTTCCGTTCTGCCGTCCCGGCACTGCATTCAGATCTCTTAAAGGGGCGGGGGCAAAAAAAGAACAAACAGAAGCAAGGAGAGCCCGGCAGTCACTACATTATAGCCGCATCAGGAATTTTCACCTCCGGAGAGCAGGTACCTGAAAGGTGCACTGGGACGCGCTTAGGTGGTCGCACTTAATTATCTGTAAACTCCGGAGTTGGTGGGGAAACAGTTTTAAGCTCCGGAGCTGGGAGCCATTTGCGGCGGAGTTTAGGGGTCGTGTACAAATACCCAGAGATAGTGACAAATAGGCAGAAACAACACGACAGTCAAGTGTCCTTTGATCAGTTATAAGCCAAACAGTTGGTAGAAGGAGTCAGTGATGTCCTTGATGTTACCTCTGACCTGAAATATTCACAGAACTGTCAACCGTCAACACAAGAGTTCCTCTTCTTATGGAGAGCAAAGAAAGAATTTTGTGGAAACCCAGAAGTGTCTAAATATAGAGATGCAGCTAAGAAAGAGTTTTCTGTTATCTCACCATATTACAGTCATCAGGATTCTTAGCCCTTGCTGCTAAAAATATTTAATTGCCATGTTGGTCATTTTACATAGGGCTTTTGATTCATTTGGCTTCTGAATCTGGCATTGGTATCTGTCCTTCTATCCTTTTGTGATGTTCTTTAATCATAGAATCATCAAATAGCGAACCTGGAAAGAACCTACAAATCCAACCCACCACTCAATGTAGAAATACAAATCAGAGGAGATCTGCCAGGTGGCCGTCAAAATTTCTTTTGAATGCCTCCAGTGTTGGATCATTCAGTACCTCTTTAGGTCATTGGTTCCAGTGCTGTACTGCACTAACAAGTTTTCCCTGATATTCAGCCCAAAGTTGGTTTCTCATAACTTGACCCTATTGTTGTGCGTCCTGCTATCTGGGATGCTCAAGAACACATCCTGCCCCTCTTCTGTATGACAGCCCTTCAATCTTCTTATCTCTATTTGGATTAGGGTTTTTTGTATCGTAATACTGTATGTTGACAGTGTACATAGACAAATGCACAAAAATCTTTTACACATCTAGCAGATACATATGGTTTTGCACATCGATCCATGAATTCCTAATATAAAGGTTTATTCCTTCTTAGCAATGAGGCTATCAGTAGTGAAAAGACAAACTGAACAATCTATGAGAGCAAGAACTCCCTTTCTTGCATTCTAATTAACACCAGACAGTCTTTGTTGGTGTGAAATGTGTCATATATATAAATAACCTGGCCTTGACTATGATCCCAGCTACAGCTGAGGAATGCCTTTCTTGTTAAGTGTGAGCTGCGCCAAGCTGCTGTGAGGATTCTCTGAGCATTTAATTTGCAACAAATCATGTGCATCATAGGAACTACTTCAGTGGATGTGAACCTTAGAGCTTGACTCCTTCCCAATGGTAATAGGGGGAGAAGCAGCTTGCAGGCCCATGAAGAACTAAAAAAACTATTACTCGCTGTGGGGTTCAGTACCTGGCAAACCTGGGGCAAATTTCATCTTCCAAGCTGTCACATTCCCTTTCCAAAGGGACTGTAGTTCAGTGGCAAAGCACATGTTTTGCATGTACAAGGTTCAGTCTTTTAGAAAGGATCTCTGTAGCAGAGTTGGCACAGACCTCTGCTTAAGACCATGGAGGCCAGCTAAATGTGGATGCCTCTGTCAATTTTGCTTCCATTCTGTTCTTCAGTTTTCCTTTCCCATCCTTTCCCATCCTGTTTCTACGTCAGTCTGGACAAGACTACATGAAAGCTTATCATCAGCATTTTGAAGTGCCTCTCTCCTTATCTGTACATTTTGTGTTATTTTATTTGCCTGCTATGAATTTTTTTTCTGCCTACTATGGTAACTTTGATGCAATGCATTTGTTTACATTAATTTCCTCCATATGTGTATTATAAAGCACACTTTCTCCAGTTCTATACATTTTTGTATATTTTAATACATGTTTAAAATATTTATTATTTCTCTCCCCTTTTAGCATTTGCAGGGTTTTTTTAATTTTAATTTTTTAAATTTTTGCCTCTTGCTTGATTTTTGCTTGTATTATGTTTATTTGCTTATTTTACTTGTTTATTCTACTGTTTATTTAATTTGCATTGTTTTTTGTTTCTTATTTGCATTTATGTAAATTGCCCAGAGTCCCTTTTGGGAAATCGGTGCAGTATAAAAATGCAATAAATAAATAAATAAATAAATAAATAAATAAATAAATAAATAAATAAATAAACAAACATTCCCCGTATCTCTAGTGCTATCACAGATAAACAGTAGTACATTTAGCTTTATTCAACAAAGGATAATTTACAGTGGACCCTTGTATAACAAATGGTTTGTATAACAAAATTTGTAGAACATAAAAAATTCCAGAGATAGGGGAAATTTGCTTAAAAGAATCGCCTGTGGGGAAAATCTGTACAACATAAAACGGGATCACTCTGTTTTCAATGCATTCCTATAGGAAATTTGTATAAAGGAAAATTTGCTTAACATAATTTCATTTGGAACAAATTAATTCCTTTATACAAGGTACCACTGTATTTTATTTTATCTGTTTATTTGTTCAATTAACAAACAATTAACAAACAACCAATCAGTAACATAATGATTAGTATACAGCTTTGAAACAGATGCAATTCAAATAATAAAACAGATCCAAAGAATCACAGGAGCCACCGCTGAATCTTCTACAGTAAAATCCAGTGAAGCTTTAACAGCAAAACTCTTCAATATAATGTACATGTTATTAGAAAAAGAGCCCCCTTTAGCAAAGCTTTGATTTCATGTCTGATTTCTAAAGTCAGAGAAACAGAATTTCTGAATATGTCTGTGAAGATTCTCAGTTATCCAGGTGAGTTTATCTGGAAGTTGAGTCATGGCTACTGGACTTCTTTTTTTGAGAGATAGAAATGTTTCGCTGCTCATCCAAACAGCTTCATCACTCTGAATACAGCTAGTGCGAGTCCTCCATCTTATAGTCAGTCAGCTTTGTCCTCTTGTCACCGTGGTCTGAATTAGGCTCATAAGATGACTTTCTGAAAGAGCCAGGTAATTGAAGAGAGAAATTCAGGTTAGGGTTTATGTGAATTACTGTGCTTTCTTTGGAGAAAAGAAAACAGATTTAAGTACCAACCTCATTTGAAATCTGGATTAACATGGAAATGCTCCGAACCACTTTGTTACAGTATTGTGTTTTCAGCTCTAATTAATTATCTCTAATATCTGTTTCTGGACTCGGGCATGGAGTTCTGGATGATTTACATGCCTGGAAGGATAACATTATAACAGGATAGAGAGCATAGGACAGAAAGGCCTTGATGTGTGATCTGATCATAAGGCAAGACAACATATATATAAAGCATACGAGACTGCTTAAACAAGTAACAAAGTTCATTCTTGACACCTAATGACAGCACAAGAGGCAGGCAGGTTCCCCTTGGGATGGGATTCCATGTCAGGAAAATTACAATTGATAAAGACTTCTCTGTTGTTATCCACTTAAATTATCCCCTCTTTAAATTTAAATAAAAGAGTTTTATGGGTAAAAGAAGCCAGATCTTACTGTATCCTCTTGATTTCATTTGATTTTTGCATGGGATCTTTACCAATCACCATCAAATCATCCTCCATACTGATCTACCTGGCAGCCCATCTCTTCCCAGATAGACTACAATACCTTACTGGTACATCGTCCATTCCTAGGCCTCATCTCTCTGCCTACACATTGCAATTTCCAGCCTGCTGTCCTGACTACCTAGGATGGTATTGGTTATGTTCTAACTAGATAGGATGAAATGTTATATTTCCCAAATGGAAAATAGCATTTTGTTTCATGACTTGACACTTTTTTGTGTATGGTTTCATTTTATACATTTCATTATGTAATGAAACAACAATACAGCGTGCCATTTTTTGTTTTGTTTTGTGTGCATCTCTAGTAGGGAATCTTCTGCCCTCTATATATTTTGGATTGCAACTCCCAGAATTCTGAACCTATATGGCTGATGATAAAGGATTGGAAACAGCAGTCTAAACCATCTGGAGGGCCAAAGGTTTGCAAGCCCTATTTTAAGGAATGGTAAAATGTAAAATGAACCCAATATTTGGAATGTTATCATGAAGTACATGAAGGAAGCTTGTTCTGTGTAAGTCCAGAGAGTACGACCCAAAACCAATATATTCCAATTTTAAAAAGGAGTCCCCCCCCCAAAAAAAAAGTTAGAATAAAACTCCTAATAGTAAAAACTTTTTGGGGTGTAATGGACATGCTTGAAAAGCAGTGAAAGGTCTTTCTTTTCTACAGAGGTTTGTGGCCATTTGTCTGGGATGCTTTAGCTCCTATGCCTTTCTTAAATAGGTAGGAGGTTGGACGGGTATTTCTTGAGACTCTGCAGTCCTATCTATGATTACATGATAGAATTTATTTAATATAGCAGCGCAAAGCACTTGTCTTTCAAATGTTTTGCCAGTTTTCCTGTTATCTCACCATAAAAGAATGATCATATGCTATGGGGGAGTGCGTGCAAATGAAGTAACCACAGGCTTAGAGCAAACTGTATTCTCCTGCCCGTTTATTTGTTTGCCAACCTGTTTCACTGGAGGTTGATTGGAAGGCAGAGAGCTATACATACTGGAGTTGATATCACCTACTTATTTATTAATTCACAGTGTAGATGTCTTCATAGGAAGAAATAAGGCAAGAAAAGCCTCCCTCTTCCCACCCACAGTTGGACTCTCCATATACCACTCCCCTCCAGACTAGATATTTAACTGTCTTTGTATTTCCTAGTACATGCCAATAGTATAGTTTTTGACAGTATATTACAGTTCAGCGCTGCCAGGATTTTATTATAACTCTGCAGGTACATGTTTTAAATTGATTTACCTTCATGCGACGCTGGCAGCTATTATTTAAGTCTACCATACAGTTCAGTGATTAATTAAAGACATTCCTGGAAGTGCAAAATGTTTTTTCTATCCATTTGCTAAAAGGACCATGAGAACTTCTCATTAGCACACACTGCTGATAAGAGCATGTTAGATCCACTTCCAAAAAGGCATCCATTTATGGGGAGACAATGGTATTCTTATGACATGAACCTCTCAACTGCAATAAAAGTAAAACAGAATGTTGATCATAATAGAAGATAATCCGGTGTACAAACAACCTCTCCAATGAGCTCCTTGAAAAAAATTTATTTATTTATTTATTTATTTGATTTTTTTATCCTGCACCGATTTCCCAGAAGGAATTCTGGGATTCCCCAGAAAGGCAGAATACAAATGGGTCATATGTGAAATGTGCTCATTATTAAATATTACAGATAAATATTAATTCATTAACAGCCATCCTATTCAACTGCACAGAAAGCATGTAGGCTTAAAATATGGAAAAGTCATTCCAAGCAGATCCATTTGCAGCATTCCATGAATTAATTGTTTTGCTACACCTAGAAGGTGTACACGTACAAATGAGGCACACAACTATCTATCATACTTTTCTAGTAGGAGACTAGGGGAGCAGGTTTGCTGCTAATATCTCAACTCCTGTTCTTGTATTCATTTCTTTCATTCATTGCACTTTCTACATGTCTCAGTAAGACATGTGTGATAGACATTCAGCAGTAAGTCTCTTTGGTTTATAGTCTAAATCAGATATTATAGGGGTTACATCCCAGTAATATCTGGATGACTATGAGTTCCTGACTCCTAATGTCACATAGAGATAAACCATGAGTACTGCTTGGTCCTCGGTGGTGTCACAAAAAGCTAGTTGGGGCGACAAATTGCTGCAACCTCTGTCCGTGATTTGCCATTTGAGCTCATCCGGTCCATGAAACTGCAGGCTTGAACAGTATAGTCACCCCCAATGATGTGTGTTTTCATTAAGAAGATAAGTGATATAGCTTACTTTTGTATGGTTGGTTAATGGCTATTTTACAAAATGTCATTCCATTCTGAGTGCAATTCCAGTCACACTTCTGATTCAGCAATGCTTATAAAAACTAAATGATAAGAAGCAGTGTTGTTTGTCATTGTCACTTAGCTTCTGCTGCCAGAACCAGAGCAATATTTGACCAAGTTCCAGAAGCATGTTCCTACTGAAGAGAAGCAGAATTTGTTCTTGAGACAGGCGTGAGTCTCACCATCCCATGGAATTTCCACTAGAAAGCCAAATCATTATTTCTTTTTTGTGCATTGCATTTCTTATTTCACTGTAGTCTTTCCTCCCTTGATCCCAAAAACCTTTCTCATCAGCCTTTGCTGACCCCTTAAGGTTCTGGAAGCAAATAACTGATAATCATTAGGCTTTTAACAGAGATTTTCGGTATTGCAAAACTCATGCTTGTTCACTAGCCTAGCCTCCACTTTTGCTCACAGACAGGCATTATCTAAACGAGACCTTGAATGTTGTCATTCAAGCAACACATACAGGTGTAGGAACCCTCTTTGTTAACAAGGATTTAATTACCAATTTCATATCCTGTGCACTCGCTGGCTCTAATTTTTTTTTTACATTTCACATGCAAGAGGAATCCCTTTGCAGGGACTTAAGCAGAAGTGACATGAAACCTCACCCCAGCCATTCTAGTAATTTAATCATACAAAGCTTGCAAAGAAGAAATTGGGAAGGAGCCAAGAGGACTGAGGTGTTACAAAGGAAGGACAGAAAGAAGGTTGCAGAAATCGAGGAAGTAAATGAGTAAGGCATGAGCCAGATTTTTGGTGGAGAAACATTCGAAGTTCCATCTGGATACGTGGTTGCAAGCTTCTAATAAGATTATGGATTCAGCCTCAGTTTTCTGGCCTAATGGTGAGCTGGATTTAAGATCAGTTTACAGTGATCAGACAAGAAATATCAAATATGAATTTGATGAATGATGGGGATTTTACCCAGCCAGTGGGCAGCATGTAAACAAGATTCTATCTTAAATGCTTTACTATATGAGTTTCCTGTGTCTTCTTTAAGGGGCATCAGAAATATTTGGACTTGATGCACTTAACAAGCTAGGACAAACCTAAGTGGAACTGATATGATAAAACTAACCCTGTTACCATGTGCGCCTGAGCCAAGGTGAATTTATTTTGAACCTAATTCACTTTTGAGTCTCATTTGTATTTTACATGATCCCGGAGACATGATCTGTCTCTTCTGCCCCAGTCTTGACTTAACCAATCTGTGATGCCATATGCTATTTCGTTTTCCACAAAGTACTAGAACAAGAAAGTGGAACACTAAATGCAAAAGTACAAATATCCTGTTTTCAAATTTTAGCCCTCAGTGAAAAGTTACTAATCACTATGTATGCCATAAAACCCGCTACTTTCTTCACCCTGTCTTCCACTAGATCATTTAACATTAATTGCACTATTCCTGCATCTGGCCATCCCTTCACCCTAGATAATATTGGGCCCAGGTATTGCATGCGGGGTACTGAGTAGCGAGGGCAATACAAACACATATGTGCCAGAGACTCAATTCCTCCCAACTCGCACGAGCAATTCCTCTTGTTATACGGCATACATAGTGAATCATGCTGAAACTCCACAGCCTGTATCAATACTCCCACTCTGAGCTATGTTTGACTGTCAGTTGCAATCATTGACTTGGTTATTGCCAGAAAACCTAAACTAGGTTTCATATATGTGTTTTATTTATATATGTGTTTTATTTATGCCATCAAAGGTTTGTTTGATTGATTGATTGATTGACTAATCACTTAGCAGTAGAATGTTTATGGATTGAAGTGTGACTTTATATTTAAAGTGTGCTGGCCTTAAAAGTGGGTCCAAAATTTTGAACAGTTTTCTTTTAACTGTTTACCTTTGCATTCTGTACATTAAATGATTATGCTTTTAGGAATTGTTTCTCTCTACTATTATGTATCTAATAAAACATTAGAAAATGGCCTGAGTCCCAAGTCTAGACCAAACTATAGTCAAATTAAGCTTATTTTTATAATTAATTGTGATCTATGTGCTTGTTAAAATAATTTCTCAGCAGGCGCAAAGAACAACAGAAAACATAAAATCACAGAATAATGAATTTGGATGGATAAGACAATCACACACACACACACACACACAAGAATACAAATCAAAATATCTGCTGGTTGTCCAGATTTCTCTTGGATGCCTGTAGCATTGGAGCACTCCCCACTTCTTGAGATAATTGGTTACATTTTGTCATACTGCCCTAACAGAAGTTTTTCTGATATTCGGCAGAAAGCTGGGATCTTGTAACTTGAGCTCACTGTTGTGTGTCCTGGACTCAGGGATAACTGGGAACAGATCCCATCCTTCCACTGTGTGACAGCCTTTCAAGTACAGTGGACCCTTGTATAACAAACGGTTTGTATAACATAAAATTTGTACAACACAAAAAATTCCGGAGATAGGGGAAATCTGCTAAACATAATCGCCTATGGGGTGAATGTGTACAACATAAAAATGGGATCACTCTGTTTTCAATGCATTCCTGTGGGAAATTTGTATAAAGGAAAATTTGCTTAACGTAATTTCATTTGGAACAAATTAATTCCTTTATACAAGGTACCACTGTATTTGAAAAGTTCTATCCTAGCTCTCCTCAGTATCCTTTTCACAAGGCTAAAAATGCCCAGTTCTTCCTATCTTTCCACACTGAGCTTGGATCCCAGCTGCCAATCATCCTTGCTGCCCTCCTCTGAATGCGTTCCAATTTGTCAGCATCTTTCTTGAAGTGTCAGTGGCCAGAACTGGATACACTACTCAAGATGAATATAAGGGAAGTAGTACCTCATGCAATTTGGAGACCATGCTTCTGTTGTGTGTGTTGCGTCGTTACAGTCGTGACTGACTCTTCGTGGCCCCATGTCCATGGAGTTTTCTTGGCAGGAATACTGGAATGGTTTGCCAGTTCCTACTCCAGGCACCTACAGCACCTGGGATTCCCTGGTGGTTGCCCATCCAAGTACTAACCAGGGCCAGCCCTGCTTAGCTTCTGAAATCAGGCGAGATCGAAATGCTTAGGCCATCTAGGCAGCTCATGCTTCTATTAATACAGTCTAAAATAGAATTTACCTTTTATGGAGCCACATCACAATGTTGGCTAATATTCGTCGGTCACAAAATGTTTTAAAATAGCAGTTATTAGGGAGAATTGTGAGATGTGTAGTCCATTGTTATGCAAGCTTATCTAAAAATAAATCCCAGTGGATTAAACAGAACTGACTTCCAAATAAATATAGGATGGCAACATGGCATTCCTATGCTTGTTTGTTTAATAGTAAGCCTCCTTCTATTTAGTGGGGCCTGTTCTCCTCATACATATATGTAAATATTCATTGGATTACAGCATCAGGGAGTAAATCCTGTTAAATTACAGATGTGGCATTCCTGCTAATTGGACAGAATGTGACTTCCAAGCAGTTGTTTCTATTCTGTGCTGCTAGTCATTACACTGGTTTTGCTCCACTTTGTGAATGAGGATACAAGGTGTAATTTGTCATGCGTAAAGGTTATTATGCTTATATTTATCTTTTTATGATTCATTTCTGGTCAGATGAACTGATGTATTTATTTAGTGTCATTTGTATGCTGCCTTTCTCTGGATGAGGTGACTCAAGGCGCCACACAACGTTAAAACAAGTAAAATTAAATACATAATAAACAGTCAATAGGCAACTTGAAATATAACATCTCAAAATGTGTTAGATATGTTTCCTCAGCATTAAACATATTCAAACTGGCATTTGGGAGGAGGATTGTAAAAAAAATCCTTGTTAGCTTTGAGCTAAACTGGATAAATTGTTAGTAATTAATTACAGAGGTGACATGTACTGTATTCTACCTATTTTTATTTCCAATTCCTTTGCAGACAAGGGGTATATTAATTGGGACCAATACTTACCAGTTGTGAATAGAATTATTTTCATTATAAAAAGATATTTGTGGCTTGGGGTAAAGTGATTTATGACTTTCCAACATACATAATTGATGGAAAGGGTCAGGAAATAATTATGGATTAGGTAAGAGATATTTTGAGGCAGTAAAGGCATAAAGACAGGAAACCAAGGGGAAAAACATGAATTCTAAGACATTTTATGGCAGTCAATTATTTTATTTCTGTAGTTTAAATATTTTTACCTTGCCTTGCTCCTTAAAAGGATTTAATGAAGGCATAAAATATCTTTCTGTTTTTGCAGGGGGTCCTATTTCTTTTCCTAGACATTTAATATTTAGAGAGATCCACAAATGAAAACCTGATGCATACACTTAAAATTCATTTATTTTGAATGCCAGAACTTAATGGAGCTCACTGTGTGGTATTTGATAAATTGTGTGTGTGCACATTTAACAGAGATCTATCAACTGATTTTAAAGTACATGTACACAGTGTTGCTGGCAGTGTTCTTGGTTACTTACAAATCAGGGAAATTATCATTAAAACATGGTTCTAATGTGCTCGATAGCAGCAGAAGACCATATAATAATCAAAATTATTTTGTGAGGTAGTAGTGGTAATTAGGAGATTAAATGCATCTTGCGTGTTAGAGAGTTCTGAGGTAACAAGCTGTTACAAAACACACAGTTAAATATATCTTATGGGCAGCCTCACTACAGAACAAAATAGTCCTTCAAGTTCCTTGGTGTTAAAACACATGGGCCCTTGCGAGTCATAGCCACTCTTCAGTTTGTACCCAGAAATGCACAGGAAGCCAGGGCAGCTTTTTAACTTCAGTTTCCAATTAATAATTGATCAGTCTGCATTCTGATCAAATTTTAGTTTCAGAATAGTTCTGAAAGGCAGACCTATGAAGAGTGTGTTTCAGTGAGCGAAGCTTTATATAACTACAGCATCACTTTGGTCAGATTTGCATTCTCCAGATTTTAAATTTGGTCATGAATTGAGTGGCAGTAGTTTGATCTCTGAGAACCCTAGTGAAGCTAATTTTTGGGAGAGTGCTACACTGTCTGACACAGAGTGAATGGCAATTATTAGTTCAGCAAAGAAAAGCACCTCCTATACCTCTTGTAGTTCAATGACCTCCATATTTTGACACACACACACACCAGAAACAAAGCTGACATTTTGATAAGAAGACAGAATGTTGTATGAAGGATAGTGTGATGCATCTTGGCTAGTGCTACTTCAGTACTAGTGTAAATGCATGTGTATAAAACTTTAGAGCAATGGTTTCAGAGCAGTCACATCTAGGGTGGAATGTGTTTGTATGGACCACAGGTGAGACCATGGAGGTTATGTATTTTATACAAGTTTACTCAGTATACTCAGTAGCAGCATGAAACTTTAAAGTACCACTGCATAATAATTCTTATGTATTATCAAATTGATTCTGACTTATGGTGACCCTTCTCAGGGTTTTCTAACAAGTTCTTGGAAGTTTTACCAGAACTGTATCTTTCTGCTGGTCCTCTAGAGCTATGCAGCTTTGGATCATTGCACTGTAGCAACAGTGGAAAACTCACCTCCCTCCCACTTTTTCAATTCCTTGAGCTATGGGTTGCATTGTTACAGTCGTGACCGTCTCTTCGTGACCCCATGTCCATGGAGTTTTCTTGGCAGGAATACTGGAGTGGCTTGCCAGTTCCTACTCCAGGCGCCTACAGCACCTGATATTCCCTGGTGGTCTCCGATGGGCTGACCCTGCTTAGCTTCCGAAATCAGGCGAGATCGGATGTGCTTAGGGCATGTAGGCAGCTTCATTGAGCTATACAGCCAGCTAATGTCATTAATCAGCCACAAGTTAAATCCCACAAACAGTGTTTGCAAGTTACAAGTGGATCTTTATATAGAAGAGTAAAAACTGATGGATAGATAGGTCAGTTGTTCCCAGCTCTGGAAACAGATGTTGGGAGTTTGATACCCTACTGT
Organism: Phrynocephalus versicolor; assembly: GCA_023846285.1. NCBI lineage: Eukaryota > Metazoa > Chordata > Lepidosauria > Squamata > Agamidae > Phrynocephalus > Phrynocephalus versicolor. The sequence goes on along the minus strand of JAHTLZ010003526.1, from coordinate 10,207,991 downwards.
GCCTACTTGATGACAGGGGCTGGACGTCCTGATTTATAGGGTCCCTTCTGGTTCTGCAGTTCTAAGGTGGTGGTGGTGGTGGTGGTCGGAGGCGGCTGGGTGGGCAGGAAGTAGCTCTGTTTCCCCCTCGGTCACCCACCATCCATCCCTCTGTCAGTCCACTGCTGTGGCTGCTCCGGCTCGGAAGACTGGCTGGCACTGCCTACGCCTGCCCCCTTCCTTCCTCACAACCATAATAACACAGGCAGTGGCCACACAAGGAAGGCAAGTGGGCAGAGTGGAGGAGGAGCAGGGGTGGGGCCTCAGGGCCATGGATGAAGTGGGAGACCTTGCCACAGCCCTCCCATTTTAAATTGCCCCACTCAGCTGCAGCCGGTACCCCAACCATCTGGGTGGCGGGTGGGGGGAGTGGGGGACCTTGCTGTGGCTCTAACACTTTGAACTGCCCCACTAGCCAGCATGCCGATCATCTGGGCAGTGGGTGGGGGTAGTGGGGAAAGCGACATAGCCCACCGCTTTGGACTGCCTCAGCAATAGAAGCAGCTATGGAGGCTGGCTGGCTCATGAAGCAGGGGGTAGGTGGGGGCATCTGCAATTGGTTCCGGGGGCCGGAATCATGACCCTGGGGACTGCATCCAGCCCCCGGGCCTTAGTTTGAGGACCCCTGCTATAGATACTCTTCATTGCCCAGCTCCTTTGCCTGGTGCAGACATCTGTGGCCCACAGAGAATCTTGGAAACTGAGTTTACCAGTACACTTGAATTGTTGAAATGTTTGCACAGAAACAAATCCTGCTTATTTCAGTGAGAATGACCAAAATAGGGATGAAATTAAAGCATGGACTCCCCCCTTCATATCCTAATGTGTATTAATCTGGGTTTTTTTTTCTCTAGCTTTTCATCTCTTGATAGAGGCTGAGACAGGAAAACCACCTGGCTAGGTTGCCTGGAACTGCCTTTTCCCCCCCACTGCATCTGTACATGCACAAATTCTCCCTCCCTATCTGCCTTTCCCTCTCTCTTTTTCTCCTTTTTTGTCTCTCTTATTCTGACCTCCAGCACTGCACAGCTGCCACCGCTAATAGATATGAGAGATTAGGTCTGGAGAAAATCTGTAGATCTGATGTTGCAATTCTAACGACCGAGGCAGACATTGGAGAACATAAGAGGCATTACCAACCCATTCATTAGATGGCACACGAAGCCATTTTAATGAAACTGAAGCATTTCATTTATGCTGCCGGCTTTCCTCTCCCTCTCTCCCCTTTACATCACAGCTTCTGTGCCAGATCGATGTGCTGTCCAAATAGTTCTTGAGGGGCAGTATTTGAAAATTGTTTAATCTGGTATGAATCAATAACATGGATTTTACAGGGTCGTCAGAATTAAATATATCAAATTTACTAAAATCAATGTACATCTCCCTCACACCAAAATGTAGTTGGGTTGGCTTATCTGTATTTTGATACTGTAAACACTGATGTGGAGCTAACATAAATTTATCTTTCTGGCCTTAAGGGTCACATATGACATGGCTCAGATATCAGATACTGAGGGTATACGCAGATACAGCCCAGAGATTATCCTACAGTGCAGAAAAAGCAGTGCATACGAGGATCATTGGAACGAAAGTAAAGAAAGGGCTTTTAATTCTCGTCTCAAATATATGTATAAAATTGGTGGGAAATCTGAACAGAGATAGTGGTATGTGTGGAAATTAGTGATCTCCATGGGGATCATGTTCTGCTACAGTATGTCACAGTACATATTGGCATTTATGGTTCCCTCAATGAACTGTAGCTTCCTAGTGCCGGCAACACTCATGAAGTCCCTGATCATGACACTCCTACCCCCATGCTTGACTGTAGGCACAACACACTTGTCTTTGTGCTCCTCACCTGGTTGCCGCCACACATGCTTGAAACCATTTGAACCAAATAAGTTGATCTTGGTTTCATAGGATCACAGGACATGGTTCCAGAAATCTATGTCCTTAGTCTGCTTGTCTGCAGCAAACCATATGTGGGCTTTCTTGTGCATCATCTTTAGAAGAGGCTTCCTTCTGGGATGACATCCCTGCAGACCAATTTGATGTAGTATGCGACGTATGGTCTGAGCACTGACAGGCTGACCCACACCCCTTCAACCTCTGCAGCAATGCTGGCAGCACTCATATATCTATTTCCCAAAGCCTTTCTCTCGATATATCGCTGAGCACAGGCACTCCACTTCTTTGGTCAACTATGGCCACGCCTGTTCTGAGTGGAACCTGCCCTGTTAAACTGCTGTACGGTAATGGCCACCGTACTGCAGCTCAATTTCAGGGTCTTGGCAATCTGCTTATAGCCTAGCCCATCTTTATGTAGAACAGCAATTCATTTTTTCAGATCCTCAGATAGTTCATTACCATGAGGTGCCATATGGAACTTCAAGTGACTCGTATGAGAGACTGGGGCGCCTTCCGCGGGGTACAGCAGCCCTCTCCCCAGTCTGGGGGGTATTACCCTCCAGCCTGCGGACAGGGCCAGGAATCAGGGAATGGTCTTGGATCCGGCCTTATCCATGGAGGTCCAGGTCATGGCCGTTTCCAGGACCGCCTTTTTCTATCTTCGATAGATTGCCCAGATCAGAATGTACCTTGACAAAGCCTCCCTGAGAGCAGTTGTGCAGGCCTTGTGATCTCAAGGATTGATTACTACAACACTCTCTGCATGGGGTTGCCCTTGAACCTTACCCGGAGACTTCAACGGGTTCAGAATGCGGTGGCCAGATTGGTGGTGGGTGCACATAGATATGATCGTATCATCCCAGTTCTGGCCTGTCTGCACTGGTTGCCCGTTGCTCTCCGGATAAGGTTCAAGGTCTTGGTTTTAATTTTCAAAACCCTCCACGGCTTGGGTCCTGAATACCTGTTGGAGCATATCTTCCAAAGATCAACTGAGACCCGGCCCACTAGGATGTTGCAGGCACTCTCACTCAGGGTGGTCACGCCCGGGGAGGCATGGAAATCCGCAACCCGAAACTGCGCCTTCTCTGTGGCTGGCCCCTCGCTCTGGAATCATCTTCTGAGTGAGGTGCGCTTGCACAGTCCCTGCCCGCCTTCAGAAAAGCTTTAAAAACCTTGCTTTTTAGGGAGGCATTTGGCGACCTTAATTAATTTTTATTTGTTTGTTTTGTCCGCCGTCTTGCCGATGACTAATTGACTACCTTGTCGATTTGCTTTTATATTATATATTATATATTATTTTCATATATATACTCTTTTTATTTTTCTGTCCTCTGTTTTGATTGATGTACTGTTTCTTTATTGGGTTTGTCTTGCCCTCTTTGTTAACCGCCCAGAGTTCTTTCGGGAAGATGGGTGGTATATAAATAAAGAAATAAAGAAATAAAAAAATGTGAGAGTGAGAGTGAGAGCGAAATGCCTGCTCCTCCTTCACACCTGAGACCTTGAGACACTAACGGGTCTCATGACACTGGGGAGGGAAAAATGGCTACTTGGGCCCAATTTGGACATTGTCACTTAGGGGTGAACTCACTTTTGTTGCCGGCAGTTTAGACATTTGGAGGGGACAGCATATTTACACTGTTATACAAGCTGTATACTCACTGCTTTAGATTGTAGCCAAGTGTCATTCTTCAGTGTTGTCACATGAAAAGTTATACTAAAATATTACGAATTGTGTGGGGGTGTACTCACTTCTGTGATATACTGTAACTGTCCATGCTTATCAGCTGCACTTTATTATTGTTTAGAGCAGTAATATTGTATCCCCAGATGTTCTTCAACTGAAATTCCTAAAATACTTCACCACTAGCTGTGCTGGCCTGGATGTCTGCGAGCTGTAGTCCTAGTCATCTCTAGTCCAAAACCATATGTGGACTAGAGATGGAGACAATCTGAAAACTGGTGGGAGGACTGTTGGGTTTATTTATTTATTTTTTATTTTTTTAGGAAAGGTGGCATTTAAATGTGATAAATAACTAGTTGACTCCAGATAATTGTTTTTGCAGGAAAATGCTTCCAAATTGCTATTTCTTGTTTTGCTTTTACTCCTGCTTATCATCAGCAATGTGCCCATATGAGCTGTCCATGGTGCCGCTTCCCTTCCTCCTGTCTAGAAATATGTTGAGTTTGGCTGTAAATCTCTGCTGCTCTCAACCAAAACTTATAATGCTCTTTCTCATCCCAATAATTATTGCAGTTCTTGACTATAATTATTGCAGTTCTTGACTATCTGGGGGGGGGGAACCTAAAGGATGTTTATGTTTAAGATGGGGGGTTAGTTTGGGTTTGTTGTATTTGTTATTTGTTGAACACTGCCCAGAGTTCCCGAGGGAAAATCAGGCAGTTAACAAACAAACAAACAAACAAACAAACAAATAATAAATAAATAAATAAATAAATAAATAAATAAATAAATAAATACAATGAGTTGTAAAGAATCCAGGATGGAGAATCAAGCTTAGAAGAAGGAGCACTCTGTATAACCCCTGAATTTCACACTAGGGTACCTTGGTTAGGACCTTGGAATTTTGACTACGATCACTTTCTTGCCATATGACCACATCTCTTCAGGTTGGCATAGGGATTAAAATTGTAGCTTGCATGGAACATTTTATGTGCAATTATAATAAACAGTCACCTCACTTTTTATTTTTAATTTAATTTAATTTTCTTTGCCAATTGGAGACAATATTGCTGTAAGGAGGAAGCAAAGGCAATACAAAATAATGCTGATAGAGGCAATACAAAATTATTTTAAATAAAGAGCATTCGGGGGCACAATTTGGGCAAGGGAGTGGGAACCCTATCCGTTCTTACCACTGAGCTTGTGTCATAGAAGATATGCTTCAATATTTGAGCAAGTCTTGTTGCCAAAGAGAAATATTTTCTTGATAAAATTATGCTGAGTGAAGACTAAGCCCCAGCATGTTGTGTCTAGCTTGCATTAGCTGATGAGAGAACAGAGAAGAGATGCCAATATCCAGAATTAATCTAACAAGTGTGGGAATGGAAGTGGGGAAACTTTCTGGGGAATAGTGATGAGATATGGAGGGAATGAGTCAAAAAGAGTTGTTTTGGTGGGAAGGGACTCTCTATTCAGCCAAAGAATCAACTTCCATTTTAACCAGAGTGCTTACACTTCCATCTAATCCCAATGAGACTAATGGCTAGACTCATTGTTAATCTTAAAAACAGTTTGGTTTTTTAACCTTTTTTTAGTGTGTTGAAACAACAGCAAGGCAAACCCCAGTTGTGTACTGGATGTTTCTGTGTACATCTTATTTTTAAATTGTGGTCTGGGTCATTTGGTCTAGGTCACTTGACGCCTGAGGGGGGATATGATTGAGATGTACAAAATAATGCAGGGCATGAGTAAAGTGGATAGAGGGACGCTCTTCTCCCTCTCACAAAATACCAGAACTAGGGGAGATCCACTCAAATTGAGGGTTGGGAGAGTGAGAACAGACAAAATATTTTTCCCATCCTGTTGTTAGTCTGTGGAACTCCCTGCCACAAGATGTGGTGATGGCATCTAGGCTGGATGCCTTCAAAAGGGGATTGGACAGATTCCTGGAGGAAAAGTCCATCACAGGTTACAAGCCATGATCGAGATGCGTAATCTCCAGGCTTAAAAGTGGGGTACTTCAAGGACCAGATGCAGGGGGGTGGTATCAGGAGACAGATATCTAATCTCATGCGCTCCCAGACTCATCTGGTGGGGTTCCTGTAAGATACAGGAAGCTGGACTAGATGGGCCTGATCCAATATGGCTCTTCTTATGTTCTTATGGGTCCCTAAAATTGTTCTCTTCAGATACTTCTGTAAAATGCTATAGGTTTTTTTAATGGGAGGAAAAGGTTTGGAGGTGGATTTCTTTGGCATCCTCTTGATATCTGTCACCAACGTGACTAGCATCCATGTAATGTCTGGAATCTCCTCATGATGTCAGCAAAAAGCAGCAGATACACGTTGCTTCCGGTTGGTACACTTCTTTCTGAACACTAATTTTCCAGTGCAGCAGACCATTAAATGCCGAACAGAAATTAATCTTTTATTGTAGAAAGAGCTGGGTTGTTTTTGTGTTACTATTGTTATTAAGCATAATAAAGGAATGTGAATTAGTGTGTTATTGATCATATGTAATTGTATTTCTATTTATAGAAAAGTGTTCAGCATCAATGTTTGTTTTTTCATTTAACTACATCCCTCTGTTTTGCATAAATATATTTATATAAGCAATGCAGGTTCTTATTGTGAATGATAGCTATGGCATCAGTTACTGGCTGCAATAACTAACTTCTGGTTTGAGTATGCAGCCTCCATGGTTTCTTTGAGGGCTTAACTTCCCAAACACTGTTCTCACTGATTAAATACTATGGTTCTTTCACCTTCTTTTGCTGTACTGTACTCAGCTGATGCTGCCAATGCATGTCCATGTTGGTTTGTTGGTTTATTTTTTTTTGATAAAATGTTTTTAAAATCTGCTTTTTTAAATCCAAGGTACTGTTCAAACAAAATAAAACAGTTAAAGTTAAATAGCTCTGCTAAACTTATATTTTATATGTACACATTTAAATTGCTAGTAATGAATGTAAATTATTGTAAATGTAATTTTCCTACTCTTCCTCAGCGTCCATGCATATAGAAAAGAAAGTTATATATATAAAACTAAGTTTTAAAAAGAAATACACAACACCTATGTATCTCACTTGGTTTGCTTTAATCACTGTAGAGTTCTATGTTGTTTGGAAAGTGTTAAACCTCCATTATGCTTAGCCAGCTAACATTCTATGCATCTGGAAGTTGAGTCATGGCAACTGGACTTCTTTTCTTGTGAAATTGAAATGTTTCACTATTCCTGAGACCGACGAAGCTGCTTGGATGAGAAGTGAAACGTTTCGATTTCACAAGAAAGTAAGTCAGTTGCCATGACTCAACTTCCAGCTAAACTCACCTGGCTGACTGAGAATCTTCACAGACATTCTATCCATCCTTCCATTTGTCTGTCACGTGAATGTTTTTTATATTATGTTTATATTAACATATCTCAAAGTGTTATACATATGTTATTAAAATACTGTAGTAGAAATGAAATCAGTAGTTTATAAAATAGAAAACCGCATGCAATAGAGCACAGACAATATATGAATAAATGAAAGAATGTATTTCCCCGGTATCAAAACAGCATCAATCATGTTACCAAGCCAGCCTTCCTAGAGAGAGCATTCTCTACCTGGCAATGGAAGAGTACAGGTCGGGAAAAGGGAGAATTGAAAAAGTCTCAAGGAAGAACAATAATATTCAGGAAACTCCCAGAATGTTTGTTCCATGAAATTTAAATTGTTATCATACCTTTTCATACTTTTATTTTAGTACTAGCAAAGGTGTGACTTCCCAGATGTTCTTATTCCAATAAGCCCTACTCAGCCTTGCAAAAGTGTGATATGATGGGATTAGTGAATAATTTACATTTGGTAGGTCAAAGTTTTAACATACATCAGTGGCTTAATAAAACTAACTAGGTTTCCAAGTACATAGGTGTCTGCCTTAAAATGCTCCCATTGTTGAATGGAGAGGTAATAACTATTTAAAGCAAATGAAGTCATTGGCATTCTAAATGGGGCTATCAGTTGAATTCAGACTATGAGCTTAACTTGTATATTTCCCATTTGATTAGGTTTTACCTGAATGTGAAATCTGAATCTTGTGTCTGGCATTGTCTGTGCAAGATGGGTAAACATTTACATTGGTAGTTAAAATATTATTAAAAACAAGAACCAAAACCCTCCAAAAGGCAAAAACAAAAACAAAAAACCCTACAACATTAATTAGCAGCAACTTCCCACTAATTCCCAGTATAATATTTTGCCATGAAATAGTCTGACAGCCACCAAAGAAATAGTAGAGCTTTCATACATTATCACCATATCGCCAGAGAACACATCTCTCAAATGTTCCACTTTCATTTTCATTGTATTATATACACATAAGCACATTTTTCAGAGGGCAGAGTTGTGTGCTTCTAGCATGTATGCTTGCATCTGCCATATATAGCTGATGTATGTTATTGCATAGGCCAGGAGAAGGGTGGAATTGACTATGCCATTTGAGAATGATAAGAGTCAACTGAAGTTGTGAGTAGAAGTTAAGAGAAATTAGAGGTCATAAAGTCTATCTATCTATCTATCTGTCTGTCTGTCTGTCTGTCTGTCTGTCTGTCTGTCTGTCTGTCTG
>JAHTLZ010003526.1:10152541-10199740 GCA_023846285.1 Phrynocephalus versicolor | reverse complement strand
CTGTCTGTCTGTCTGTCTGTCTGTCTGTCTGTCTGTCTGTCTGTCTGCATACATTTGTCTATCTGAAGGAAAATAGAACCCATTTAATTATTAGCAAATAAATATAGTGGTTCATTTTCCTTGAAAAAACAGAACATGTTCATAGTTAGCTAATTAAACTACCACAAAAATGCTATTCAGAAGAAAGAGAGATTGAGGGGATTGGAGTGAATTGCTATATGCATAGCTGTTGCTTTCTTAGGCAATGAGCCATCCCAGAAGGAACAGCTTTTAGAAAATTAAAAGGAAAGGAGCAACAATTAACTCAACAATGTCTGCTACACCAAACCCACCTCTTTTCTGTAGTTGTCAGGAGGTTGTTATGTGTGCAAGAGAACATTCAGCTGTTTTTCACTGCATCTAGTATTACCATCTTTGACTTTCTAATAGTTTCAGTAAAAATAAAGTGTTTTGTCTTACAGCTAAAATAGCATCACGTCTGAAAGAGCTAAGAAATGGTATTCTTTGGTCTACTTTGCAGTGGGGGGCATATAACTGAGTTAATCTGTTTCTGTAAAAACAGTAGTTTTGGGGCACCTTAAGAACTATAGTATAACTTTTCCTGGACATTAGACTACTTTGTAAAGCACTTGTCTGAACATCCTGGAGCTACAGTCCAGAAAAGCAAGTTTCCTGAGCTCTGCAGTTGGGTCCTGTGTGTTTTCTAATCCATGTCTCCTATACATCTCTGTAGCTATTTTATCCTCTCTCTGTTCCCCCCATGGTAGGATATCTTATTAAAATGTTGTGGGATTGGGTGGCTAAAATCATAATTCCAATGTTTCCTAAGAATCAAATGTGCAATAATATGTAAACATCTAGTCAAAATATATCCCATTGAATTTATAGAAGTAAGTAAGTCTCTGCATGGGAGATTGCATGTCGGCTTTAGTACTGTACACAAATATGGCTGATAATAGATATGCGCAAATACTCATAACTTAATGTAGCATTCAGCCTAGCACTTGACAATTTGCTGCTGGGAAGGTTGATTTTGATCAGACAACAATGTGATGTGGGTTGAAAGTTTTTTTCCCCCCTAGTGCACCTTGAAACCAAAGAATTAATGACCCACCACTCATGTGATTTTTAAATTATTCTAAAATGAGGATGAGCTGAGAATGAAGACCAGGTTTTGCTTCTACACAATAAAAAAGTCAATTTGGGGAGGGAGGTTTAGAACAACGAGGTGGCAAGAGAAAAGTCACTTCCTCTTTAGGAGATACCTTTGTCAGCTGTACTGATTCAAGGCAACCGTTGGCCACTAATCCATTCCACATTTGCAAGAGTATTTTAAGACAGGAAGAAAGAGGGAGAGCATACAAGGATAGCATTCACCCTTTTCTGCAATATGTTCAACATTTACTTTTTCTACATAGCCGTTCATGTTTCTGTACCTTTGCAACCACACACAGCCCTAAATCCCTTCCACCAGAGAATCAAACTCAAGATCTGCAGTGTGTCTTAGATTTGACATTTACAAGACTCCCATGCTGTTTCTTAGGAAGAAAGAATTGAATAGAGAGAGAGAGAGAAGAGACACACACAGAGAGGGAATGTGGAGAAAGAAGGACTATTTTTATACTGCTGTCTGTCATCTAGTTAGTTATAGTGTCACAACAATGGGTGCACCTCATCAATTAAGCCATGACAATGTTCTCTTTTTCTTTTCCAGAATCCAAAACCAGGGTTTTGATTATTGCTGCTGTTATTGAGTTTGTCCTCCCACCCCTTAGTTAACTAGCTCTTTCTGATACAAACTGTAGCTCCTTAATATCAACCTATTTGCATACTTGAAAGGACTTTAAGGTTACTTGGCTGAAATTGCACTGCATCCAGTGGGCCACAGTTCTCATACATTGAACAAAATCCTGTTGGAATAAATTACAGTAGAGTAGGCCCATTTTAATTGACAGAACTTGCAGAGATGGTGCTCATTAAAACACCATTCATTTAATGGGGCTAATTTAATATGATTTATTATCCTAAGTGACAGGATTTTGCCCTTTAAATGTTAAAATAAATACAGTGGTACCTTGTATAAAGGAATTAATTCGTTCCAAATGAAATTATGTTAAGCAAATTTTCCTTTATACAAATTCCCATAGGAATGCATTGAAAGCAGAGTAATCCCATTTTTATGTTGTACGGATTTTCCCCATAGGCAATTATGTTAAGCAAATTTCCCCTATCTCTGGAATTTTTTATGTTGTACAAATTTTCTGTTATACAAGCTGTCTGTTATACAAGGTACCACTGTAGTAAACTTGAACAGCATTTCTCTCTACATGTTTGTTTGTGGATGGTGGCACTACTCAGAAATATTCATGTTTCAAGCATATAGAAACCTAACATGCTTTGTTAGAGGGAAGTATTTGAGTTGTAAGTGGACATAGGACCTTCATAAGTTATGTTGCTCTTTTGATGACTAAAGAGCAAGTATGTTCGCAGGTTTTTGGGGTCTGAGACCCAAATCCACATCCAAGTTTTTGGGTCCTGAGTCCCAAGCCTTTGGTCTGAGTCTCAAGTCCCTTTTAAAACAATATTATTTATTTATTTATTTATTTGGTGCATTTTTATACCGCCTATCTTCCAATGGGAACTCTGGGCGGTTTACAAACAAGAATAAAACACACAGTAAATAACAGATAGTAAAACTAATAAATAAAGAGGGAAAAACCCTCAGCAAGAGGCATTGCGGGCAAAATAAAAAAGAAAGAAAATAAAATTAAGTTAAAAGGTCGCCATATGCCTCCCTGAAAAGCAAGGTTTTCAGAGCCTTTTTGAAGGCAAGCAGGGACTGTGCAAGGCGCAGCTCACTAGGAAGATGTTTCCACAACGTGGGGCCCACCACAGAGAAGGTGCGGTTGCGCGTGAGCAACTTCCACGCTTCCCTGGGTGTGGCCACCCTAAGTGAGCGCGCCTGCGACATTCTAGTGGGCCTGGCCTCAGTTAACCTTTGGGAGATACACTCCGACAGGTATTCTGGTCCCAAGCCGTGGAGGGCTTTGAAAATCAAAACCAAGACCTTGAACCTTATCCGGAGGGCAACGGGCAGCCAATGCAGGCGTGCCAGCCCAGCAATTATGCCCAGCAGAAAGTCTTTCCCAGTGTATTCTGGGAAGCTGTTGGGGTGCCATTCAGGAAGTAATGTAAATGTCTAAAGAGCACAGATAGTTGCCTGGGAGTGTTCTCCTTAGAGCACCCTAGTGACCCAGACTAGGTTGTCATTGCCAAGGCAATGGGAATGCTCCAGGCTGCCTGAAAGACCATCTTCAGAACCTGGGGTGGTGGGACCCATTGCAGCCACAGCTTAGTGTTATGGTTTTTTTTAGCAGAGTTTTATTTACAAAGAATAACTTGGCAAAATAACAATATAACATAAACAGCTTTCTTCAGCATTCCTTCTTACAGTCACAGAGTTCTTCAGCAGAGACGTGTATCAGCAAGGATCATCATCAGGAGATTGGGATGAAATGATCAAGTGTTACCCACACTTGCTAACCACTATATACTCAGTTAATTACACATTACAGTCAGCTGATCCCTGACTGGTTTACTACAGTTACAAACTCTTAAGCAACTTACTTACAATTGTTAGTTACTTTACTGTTATACCCTAACACGTAGCAGGCAGCAGACCCTCCTTCTTCTTCCTCCCATCACCAATGTTGGAAGTCTGATAGACATGGTAGAGGCAAGCAACCATCCTCTCCCCCAGGTCTCCATTTGATCCTTTAGACTTCCTGGACTTCTGCTTCCAGAAGCCCTAGCTGTAACAACCAATAGGAAGTGACCATGAGAATTATCATTCAAAATGTCTGGAAGGCCCGAAGGAACTAAAAAAAAAGTGACTCAGAAAAATGGGTCTGGGTTGTAAATCAAGTCCCAGTCTTGTTATTAAAAAACCCCACATTGAGTCAAAGTTGAGTTGCAGGTACAACTAAATTGTGCTCAACAGTGAGCTGTGAGTCCCCATCCTTGCTGAAGTGGCTGATGGATGCAGATGGGAAACAAATAGTTAATATAGAAGAAGATCTTCAGACAGGATCTGAATGTCATTCCCCTAAACTGCTGTTCATCTGTGTTCGTTATTTTGATGGAACTCAATTAATTTCTGCTTCCTACAAGCTAAATCATATAACTTTTAAATAAGAGTCCTGTATGTTTTCATGTTAGAAATACAGTACTAGTTTTTAAAGGATAGTTTGAGGAACAAATATGGTAATGTCTATGGGCAAGATAAAGTATTAAATCTATACATACTCTTCAGGCCTTGATAAATAGTGTGAATCATTAAAATGGAAGGGGGCATTGCCTATTTACATATTTATTTTTAAAAATTGTATTGTAAATGCTAAAGTGTTTGCTGTTACTGTGCGCCATGGTGAGGTCTCCAGTCCCGAAACTAGTGAAGCACTCTCTATTTAGAAACTATTTAATATACAAAGGAGGCGTGGTAGCTCAGTGGACCTGAGTGCTGAAATAGTTGGCTGCAAAATCAGCAGCTCAGCAGGTCAAATCCCGGGTGCCATGCATTGGAGTGAGCTCCCGCTGTTAACCTCAGCTCCTGCCAACCTAGTAGTTTGAAAGCATGTAAATGCAAGTAGATGAATAGGTATAAAGTGGGAAGGTAAACAGTGTTCCATCCAGCCATGGCGGTCACATGGCCACGGACTTGCACAACACTGGCTCTTTGGCTTGAATCAGAGACGACTAGCACGCATGTAGGGGGGAGGGCTTTACCTTTACCTTTTTTACCCTTCAAGTATTGATAAACAGTGTGAAGCAATTCATTAAAATGGAGGGGCATTGCCTATTTACATATTTAGTAGATTTTTTCTTTTTCTGCTTGTTTTTTGGTTTCTAAAAATTGTATTATAAATGCTAAAGTGTTTGCTGTTAGTCTGTGTCATTGTGAGATTTCCAGTTCTGAAGCTAGTGAATCACTCTCTATTTAGAAACTATTTAATATACAAAAAAGTATTTGTAAAAGCCTGAAGGTAAAAGCAGCTCATAGACACACATTGCATACAAGCAGAGTAAATTAAATGGATGATGTCTCTTTAGCTTTACCCCCAAATCTTGAATCATTGTTTCCCTCTATGCCCTTATAGGAGGAGAAACTACATTCTATTAGGAAATCATATGTCATTTTGTTAATATATCTATTATTCTAACAATGTCAGTATACTGCCTAAATCAATGGTATTTTAAAACTTTATGATAAAGGTATAGATGAGATGTATTATCGAAGGCTTTCATGGGTTGGATGCTGTTGTGAGTTTTTTGGGCTGTTTGGCTGTGTTCTGGAAGTTTTTCTTCCTGACGTTTCACCAGACTCTGTGACCGGCATCTTCAAAAGGCAAGGAGCTTAGGGAACCTGACTCTTATCTATGTTGGGATGGATTGCTTTAGAGGATGTGGCAGTTTTTCTCTAGATCATTTTCTAGATCAGGCCTGCCCAACAGGTAGACCACGGGCTACCGGTAGCCTGTGAAGGGTTCAAAAGTAGCCCGCCGGCCATCAATTTAAAAAAGTGAGGGGATAAGTTCTCCACCACTCCCTCCCCCATCCCAAGGACCACCACTGCCCCAGAAAAGTTCTGGGTCTGCCAACCCACTGTATCAGCCAAGCGGGGCAGTTCAAGGGCCATGGCGCATGGAAAACTGTTCCCTCTGGAATGGATTAATTGGTTTTCAATGCATTCCTATGGGAAACCGCTGCTCTACTTACAAAAGTTTTTACTTATGAGCATGTGTTCGGAACGGATAAAATTCATAAGTAGAGGTTTTAGTGTAGTAGCACTCAGGCACTTTGGGCCAGAAAAAGTAGATCTGTGCCTGTTCAAAGTTGAACAACCCTGTTATAGATCAACTGAAATTATAGGGTAGATAGCACATTCACCACCGTCATTTCACTGCCTTCTCATGCAAACTGAGGGTGTATTTCAAACTGTTACAAGCACCCAGATTGCAGCTATTAAGTGCTTTTACCTAGCCAAACTTAATGTTTTCCAGTTAAAGCCATATGCCTGTAGTGTACTTCAAAAGTCAGAAACAAGTTAAGTAACATTACGGCAGCCATATCAATTTATTCACTGTGGCAAGCAACCTAAGGTGGGAACTGGAAGTATTATGTATGCCAAGGGATATTGTGAATCAATGTAATGATACAGTACTTCAATACAAACAACTCTTACTTGTACAAATCAAAGGAGATTGTGCACTGAGCAGCTATTTTGTTTTTTTCTTTCCTTAATAGGTTTTATGTGGCCAGAAAAGTTAACAAAAGAAATATCAGGAAAACATGGAAGGATTACAAATTATGAGGTTTTATGACCACAGCCCCATCAAAGTAATGTGAACAAGGCGAAGCAAAATAAAAGCTCTTTCATTTGATAGCTTACTGTGCCCTATTACTGATCAGCTTTCAGTGACCTTATTTTTTAAAAATAGTAATGCTAAAATGTGTGATATATGACTTAAGAAGCTGCAAACCAATTTAATGTGTCAAAGGATGGTGCAAGGAGCCTAGCACTTAACATGAGCTGAATCTGTTAGGGGAAACTCACCAACATAACACTTTTTCCAGTATGCTTAAAGCAAGAGGGAGATCTTATAAATGTGCTGCATTGAATTCCAATGAAATGTTAGTTGGTGATGACATGAAAGCAGAATTATTCCATTACTAATTTTATCTTGGGACTTCTTCCTCCTCCTCCTCCTTTTCCTCGCCATTGTTACTACTGCCCATTGCTTGTTTTCTCCCTTTGACAGTCTTTCAGCAGAGCATTTGAAATGAAATCACTCCCATTTCATCTCTCCAATCTTTAGCCTCTTGGTTTTGATTCAGTGTAGCAGGAACAGCAGGAAAAGGAAGGAGAAACATTTTTCAAGATGTATGGTTAGCCATTCTGAATATAGGGAATTGTATATAATTTATTTTATTTATTTATTTATTCTTGTATTTATATCCCGCTTATCTACTACAAGTAGTACTCTAAGCGGCTAACAAAAAATGTAAACAAACAACAACAATAGAATATATCAATAGACAAAATCGACAAAAATAATAAGACAACATAACATGTAAGATCCTCCAACATCCCAGCATGTGGAGAAACAAATCCTAACAAAGTTAAAAATTGGACATGCCAAACTGACTAAATATCAACAATAGCGATGGCAGGGGAAAGAAAAAAAAAAAAAAAAAACCTAACTGAGGTCGCCAAAGGCAAGCGTTTAATGCATTACTTTACTGTTTATTATAGACATTCTAAAGGAATTACACTCATACCTCGGATAACAAATGCCTCAGATAACAAATGTTTCGCATAACGAACAGAAATTTCCAGGTATAGGGCTGCCTCAGATAACAAATGTTCCCTATGGGCTGCCTCGGATAAGAAATGTTTCAAAATGCCTTGCAAAAAAGTGTACCCAGGATGTATTGCACCCCCCACAGTTTGTGGAGGGGTAGGAGGAGTTAGTGTGTTTTGTAATGGTGTTTTGGAGCCATTCTGGACATTGTTTTGCTGATGAATTTGGACTTTCAAACTTGGAAAGGTAGAGAGCTAGTTCTAGGTGCTTGTGTTCCAGCACGGCATGCCTTTAAAGTGCACTTTATAGAGAGGTCTGGGGAAGAAACGGCTTTTTAGCCTTTTTTCTGACCTCTGGAGCGGATTAATCAGTTTCCCATTCATTTCAATGAGAAACTATGTTTCGGATAACAAATTGCCTCTGGGAATGAATTAAATTCGTTATCAGAGGTACCACTGTATCAAACAATAACTCTGAGCAAGATTTCTTTTCTTCACATAACAACATAAGAAAATATGTAGAGCCATGCTGGATCAGGCCAAGGGCCCATCTAGTCCAGTTTCCTGTATCTCACAGTGGCCCCACCAAATGTGCCTGGGAGCACACAAGACTAGATATCTGTCTCCTGATACCAAGCCCCCTGCATCTGGCCATTGAAGTACCCTGGTTTTAAGCCTGGAGATTACACATCTCCATCATGGCTCATAACCTCTGGTGGATTTTTCCTCCAGGAATCTGTCCAGTCCCCTTTTGAAGGCATCCAGGCCAGATGCCATCACCACATCCTGTGGTAGGGAGTTCCACAAACTAACAATCACCTTATAGTGATTTTTACTTCAAGTATAAAATGTGTTATATGATGCCCAGGGTTCTGTGCATTGATTTTGGTGTTTTATAATAAGTTGATTGCCTGTGAAGAGTAGGTTCAGTTTTGGTGTTTCCACTTGTTGCTTCTGACTCTTAAATATGGAGTGTAGGGCCCTCATAGCGCTTTGCAGTAGCTTTAATTCACTTTCCCCATCTCATTTAAGAGATTAGTAGATTAATGTTTGATTTTGCATCACTTAGGAGCCTCCAGGAGACTAACACTTTAAAGACCATCAGAGCAAAGAGCCAAACTGCTCCAGATGATAGTTGTATACTCATCTACATCTGGAGTGAATTTACTCAAGTCTAATCATCAGTGTAAAATACTAGCTATTCTTTTTGTTTCTGTTTTCTATATGACAGCTCTGGCTAAACTGAGTCCCTAATACAATGCAGCTAATGGCATCCATTACTTGTAATTGAACTTTTTATTAAAGGAATGATTGCAGAAAGAAAAACTAATTAGAATTAAAGAAATTTGTCTGATTGCTCTGTTTTATGGTCTTGTTGTTGAAGGCCAATTGAATGACAGTCTAAATTGTTTACTGTGCGTCAGCACCTCATCACTGAAGAGAGGCAGAAACCACAAGGGGAGAGGGGAAAGAACAAATGTGTGGTGAACAGAAGCAACAGAAAAAAGCAATATATAGGATACTGAAACTACAAATAGAGTGACCTTTAAATACTGTAAGTTGACCTCCCACAGCAATCAGGGGTCAACAGGGGTCAGGCCCACTAGAATGGCGCAGGCGCGCTGACTTAGGGTGGCCACACCCAGGGAAGCGCGGAAATCGCTTACGCGTAACCGTACCCTCTCTGTGGTGGGCCCCACACTGTGGAATCATCTTCCTAGTGAGCTGTGCCTAGCACAGTTCCTGCCTGCCTTCAAAAAGGCTCTGAAAACCTTGCTTTTTAAGGAGGCATATGGCGACCTTTTCATTTAATCCCCCCCCCCGCGTCGCCTCTTGCTGAGGGTTTCCCCCTCTTTATTTTACTAGTTCTTTTTTTATCTTTCTTTTTTAAACTTGTTATATACTGCTGGTTTTATTCTCGATTGTGAACCGCCCAGAGTTCCTTCTGGAAGATGAGCGGTATAAAAATGCAACAGATAAATAATTAATAAATAAATAAGTGGGAGCACCGTTTGTTTCACCTAATGCTTCCCTTTCTTCTGTGTTTCCTTCAAGGAAGTTCCGATCATGAGCCTAAGGGCCATCGTAATTTGTATTCATAAGACGTCTCCGTTGTTTTAAGATGAAGAATAATTGTTACTAGCCCGAAGTAACCTGATTACTTTCATTTCTGCAGAATATTTGGCAGCTTTTCTTCTCAAAATTCACCAGATCAGCTGAAATAATGTTGCTTAGAAAAGTCCACCACGAGTTCTGCTGCTTCAGTGACTCTTTCTCTAGTTGCAGTTTGCTAGGCTAAGCAACAGGATTTCAGCCATTAGAACATTATAAAATAATATATGAGGATCCCTGTCAGATCAGACACAAGTCTATCTAGGCCACCATTTTTTCTTTACACTGACCGAATGGGAAGTACATTTAGCACAGGGCCAGGGCCAGGCTCTTCTGCACCCTAAGCAAAACTAACTACTTGCGCCCTCCCCAACCAATTTTCAACCAATTTTCAAAAACAGACAAATTATAGGAAAATGTCAATTTTGCACCCCTCTCTGGTCATTTTTGTGCCCCTCTCAGGTCTGCGCTGTAGGCAGTAGCTTAGTTCACCTAATGGTAGGTTCGGCCCTGATGTATCAGTACATGAAGTCAGTAGTTTTATTCCATTGTTGCTGTCTAACAACTAACAACTAAGTCTCTCCCAAAGCATCCTACAGAAGTTAGTAGACCTTCAAGAAAATCTGAAGCCTGCATTCATCATTTGGTATTTATCTCAAAAGGCTTAATTACAGTGTGAAACAGAATGAAATTTTTATGCCCTATATAACTTACTTTCTTCTTCTGGGTCTCTTTTAGGTTCCTATCCCTATGTAAAAATGACAAACTAGGGTTCCAAAATCAGTGTGTTTCCTTCTTTTACTTTTCAAGCACACACAAGTAAATGTGTGTAAGTTCTTAAAACTTATATTTACAAGCTCCAGTATATCAGAATCAGACTGACAAATACTGCAAAATTATTGAGTTAATAACTCTCAATTAAATTAGTCACATTAACATCAATACATTTTGATAAATTAAAGTATCAGCAAAAAATCAGATCAACATAGATTTGCAAAATAAATTCTTACCCACAGGAGAGTCTCTCTTCAGTATATGTACTCCCTCCTTCTGCTAACACCCCCAAACTGTTATTTATACTCCTTTGTATCAGTTCTTATCAACTCATCAGAATAGTCAAATAGTTTTACTGTTCTAGTAAATTTCATAAGCTTTATACCTGTTTCCAAGATCTTCCTATAGAAATTTCTATTAGTTTTGCTAGGGGAGCAAATCACAGTTATTGTTACTTATAAGGCTGGCAAGTAACCACTTGCCAGCCTTATAACCAAGGAGACAGCAGTTTTGATTTATCTGATCTTGCACCTGCAAGATATATGGAATACAGCCTCTGCAAGTTAGTAAAAGAATTACTAATGCGAAATTTACCACATCAATAAGTATCATCTGGTTTTGCAGATACATTATAATATTTTCTATAATATGAGCCAGGTGTTATTTAACAAGTACCATTTCATATCAAATGCATCACTTGGAACCTTAACATTGAGACATAACTAGTTCTGAGCCTGCAGACTCGTTATAACTATTTCCTAATGCCACACGAGGCCCACAAATTGGTAGATATTTACATTTAAATAGAGCTGCCTTAGTTGCCCTAAGCATATCCGATATCGTCTGATTTTGGAAGCTAACCAGGGTCGGCCCTGATTAGTACTTGGATGGGAGACCACCAAGGAATACCAGGTGCTGTAGGCGCCTGGAGTAGGAACTGGCAAACCACTCCAGTATTCCTGCCAAGAAAACTCCATGGACATGGGGTCACAAAGAGTTGGTCACGACTGTAATGACGCAACACACACACACGCACACGCATGCACGCACGCACGCACACACGCGCGCGCGCGCACACACACACACACACACACACACACACAAATAAACTTTGGTTTGAAGTAACAGATGAAAGAGAACATCAGATTTTTGTGATGTGTGTTTGTGTGTATGCATATAGCTCAGCTCTACCTGTGCCATATTCTTCAGATATATGGCATATATACAGTATTATGTGCCCCATATACAAGGCAAAATTTACTTGATTTAGGAACAGCAGGTAAATTTTGACAAATTCTTAGAAAAGACTGACCTAGAATTTTGAAGTCATGACTTGTGAGCCATTTCATCTGTATATATACTTTTCTTTTAGATTAAAGGAAAAGGATTATAGCTTTTAAAATATGGCTGAGTTTTAGTTAACAAAAAAGAAAAAAAAGCATATGTCTTTGGCTTCGGTGTTTTCACGTTGCCCAAGGCACAATAATATAACAGCTTTATCAGCTACAATAATAGGATTAACTAAAACCGCTACATTTGTCAGATCTTCATCATCTTTTGCAAGAAGCTCAAGTCTGAAACACAGTAACCGTTGTATCTTTACTAGAAGTCTCTGTTTCTTAAAAACAGAGTCTTACACTAGCAATAGCAATAAGACAACTAGCTTTGATTTGCACAAGCTAAAATATATAAAATGAAACAGGAATAGGAAACCAGAGAATGTTATAAGGTAACATTGCACTTTATTCGGAAGATGAGATGGCATATGCATAGAAAATACAGTAATATAGTGCAAAAGGTGTGTTAAGTTGATGCTTCCCTTCACCATCTTTTTCTGAAATTGGAATTGGCCAATGTATTTTTCTTTTGTGCAAAAATTAGTCCTTGGCACTCAATGCTGTGCAAATGTAGAAATGAACAATTTACAGTATTTTCCATGTATAAGACTATATATTTGCCTAAATATTGAGGATCATCTTATACACAGAAGTAAGTTAAGGAGAGAGACACACTGTTGCAAAACTGTAATTTTGGGTTGGAAAAGTGGTGTTGTCTTATAGATGACGAAAATAATTTTTCCCATTATTCATTTTTTACTTTTTTTTCTCATCCTTTCCATGGTCACTGAAATTCAGATTCTAACAGGACATGGTTAAGTATTACCTCTTTCGAGGGGGACAGCTTTGTACAATAAGCCTCCTTGTATTTCTTGGGCTTGGGCGGCAATATTATAAACACTACTGAATAAGATTCTCTGTTTCAGTCAGATTACATATGAAAATATCCAAATATGCAATCAGAGCACTGCAAAAGGATATGCCTGATCACACTGGAAAAGGTCCCTTAAACAGCTGCGATCTCCCTTAATGCAACTCATCTGTCTGCTGTGGAATTGCTCCAGCCCAGCCCCCAAAACTACTGACATAGATCGGAGATGGGATAGCATTTCCCCATATGTTTCATTGGGGCACTCCTGAAGCAGTCCAAATTGCAATTTATTTACCTGTCCAATCACACCCTGAGTTACTGCAACATGGTCTTGAAGAATATTGCTATTTATTTTGAGTGACTATGGGTATATAAATTTATAGACATGTAAATACATCTTAATATGGCGGGAGAATTGTCATTTCCTTAAAATGTGTGATTGTTGGCTGCCTCTCTGCTTTTAATGGCTACATAATAAGGAAATGTCTAGCAGGTGCTTCTTTTCTCAGCATCCTAATACAGCAGTGACAGGAGAGGTCATCCATCTTGTCACAAAGCTATTATAGGTGCAAAGACCAAAATGTTAGCAAATAAGATGTCATGTTTAATTTGACATTTGGTCATTCTCTTTTAGAACAAAAAAAAACCCCTCAAACCAAGCTCAGATTATTCTTGCAGAGATCTGCTCACAATCTGTTATACTGGAAGAATAATTTGCTCAGAACCAGCTGCATCCTCCAATTTTACTTTTTTCAAATGGTGAATGCAAGGCTGAAGTGAAAGAAAATGGAATCAGAAGTTACGTGAAAGCCTGGAGTTTCTATTTTATTTGTACATATCCTTTCTACTTCCAATTCAGGGTATCGGAAGCAACCTGGGTTTCAGAAGCACCATAAATACTGTTTATCTGCTGTGCTTCAGATGTTTTTGGGACAGGGTTGCTTTTTTGCTTTACTAGCAGAGCCACTTGAAGAGTGAAATGGCCAACTGCATAGTGGTGCATAAAGCCCCGCTGCTCTTGGTTTTTGCCTTTAGTCGTTCCGCCAGGCAGTGCCGTAGTTGGCTTCCTCTCCTACAAATGATTTCCTTCACTTCTTTTCCAGCAGATATCCCAGTACCTGTGGCAATAATGCAATAATGGTGGCCATGCAGCTTCAAGACATCTGCCATTTCAGTGATCCATGCTATCATATCGTTGTTGTGAGTTTTTCAGGCTATTTGGCCATGTTATGGAAGTTTTTCTTCCTGACATTTTGCCAGACTCTGTGACTGGCATCTTCAGAGGGCAAGGAGATCAGGGAACTAGGAATTTTCTCTGAGCTCTGGGGTATAGCGTGAGACTGGGGTTTTTTAAGTTGTGGGAAAGAGAAAAGTTGTTCTATGCAGGAGAATAGGTGTTAGTCATTGTATTGTGATGAAGGGATTAAGAAGTTTCAATGCAATCAGGGGTAGCAACAATCCTTCTCTGTAGTTGATGGGTGTTGGTTGCTGTTCTATTGCGTGAACTGATCACTGTTGCTTGTTGCTGAGTGGGAATCATTGAGTTTTGTTGACCTTTTGCACTCTGCAGCATTTAGTACTGGAAGCCATGCTTTGTTATTTTTAGATTTTCTTCTTTTTTGTTGAAATTGTGCTTATGTTTGTGGATTTCAATGGCTTTCCTGCATAGTCCGATATAATGATTGGTAGTGTTGTCCAGTACCTCTGTGTCCTGGAAGAGGATTTCATGTCCAATTTGCTTCAGGGTGTATTTAGCTACTGCTGATTTTTTAGGTTGTTTTAGTCTGCAGTGTCCTTCATGTTTTTTTTTTATTCTGGCCTGGATGCTGTGCTTTGTGTTCCCAATATATACCTGGCCACAACTACAAGGTATCCGGTATACTCCTGCAGTGGCAAGTGGGTTTGCTGACCGTAGCATCTGTTGTATTTTTATGGTGGATCTAAATACCGTTTGTAGGTTCTGTTTTTTTTCCCCCAACACTTTGTCCATGTGGTCAGTGAATCCTTTTATGTATGGCAGAAATACTTTGTTTGTTGGAGGCTCTTTTTCTTCTTCGGTTTGGAGTTGTTTTTTTCAGTTTGGTGGCTCTTTTGATTTCATTCTAGCTATTTGCCTGTAGAACTCAGTTGGCTGAGTTAAGTGTTGAAGAATTCAGCTTCACAGTTTTGGTTTGCATGATCCACAAGAGTTTTGATTATGCCTCTTTTTTGTTGTGGTTGGAGGTTGGAATTTTTATGTAGTTACCAATCTGTGTGGGTGGGTTTTCTGTAGACCTTGTGTCCAAACTGGAGGTCTGGTTTGTGTATGTCCATGACATCTAAGAATGGGAGTTTTTTTCCATGGTGAATTGTATATCCATCAGGTAAAGGGGAAGCCTCTGGAATTCTGCCAATGGATTCATCAGCCTGGAGCTGTTGTTCCAGTTACTTATGAAGAAAATCTACCAACATTCTGTGTTAAAGTTTCTCAAGCCAGGAGTGACTTCTTTGCCCTCACTCAGATTTCTGTTTTGCTTGCGACTTCGCCAATTAACATGGATTATTTAGAATCTGCAGATTGGCTCTTAATCTAATTTATAATAATTCATAGTTTAAGTAGGAAAATATTACTCATGCAATGTGTGGGTGAGGAAGGAGGCATCCTGAAAATAAGCCGGGAGATAATAAGATAATTTGAGTCATAATTTGAAAATCACTTAAGGAAATGTGGTTTGTCTAATCAGCAGCATTACCAGCTGATTACAACCATGTGCTGGTTTCTATTTTACCTTTTCAAAAATATAAAAGAAAAAGAAAGGCTTGTGATAGGAAGCAGAAATTGAGAGTTCAGATTGCATCATCATTCCAAAGTGCTACTTACATGTATTGAGTGTCCTGTATTATGTTTGTTTGTAAGCATATGTTTATTCTATTTATGTCCTCCCTTATTAAACAAAATCCCAAAATAGGTGACAATGGGGTTTAAACACAATACAGTGGACCCTCGTATAACAAGCTGCTTGTTTAACAGAAAATCTACTTAAAGGAAAAAAATTCCGGAGATTGGGGGAAATCACTTAACAGAATCACCTATGGGGTGAATCCGTACAACAGAAAAATGGTCGCAATTAGGGATTAATCCGTTTTCAATGCTTTCCTATGGGAAATCTGTACAAAGGAAAATTTTCTTAACAGAATTTCATTTGGAGCGAATTAATTCCTTTATACAAGGTACCACTGTAACTCTAAAAGGGTGGGATCCTAATAAGACCAATAAAGAAGTATGAGAGAGAAAAATAATGAACAATCAATTATATTCAGGTACAGTCCCTAACAATTCATAAATAAATCTGATAAAGAAACAAGTCTTTACCTGGTGCAATTTTTAATACAATCAGAAACAGATACTCCTTATTTATAAATTTATAAATAAAGAGAAAACGAAACTAATGGTTAGGAACCTGACAGAACAACAAAAAAAGTTACTAACAGAGAAGACAAATCTGCAAATAGTAAAAAAGATTAAATATTTAGGAATTTACCTGTCATCCAGATGCTCCACAATTAAAGAAGATAATTATGGGAAATTATTGAAAGAAATTAAACAAGATCTTGAAAGATGGGAGAACAGGCAACTTTCATTCCTGGGAAGGATTGCAACGATAAAGATGAATATATTGCCTAAAATCCTTTTTCTTTTCCAAACAATCCCAATCAAACTAGGAAGAGAATAATTTGAGGCACTGAACAAAATGATTTTAAAATTTGTATGGTTAAAGAAAAAGGCAAGAATTAAAACCAAAATGCTACAAGAGAAGAAAGAAATAGGAGGTTTCGGTTTACCAGATTGGATACTGTACTACCAAGCTTGTGTGTTAAGATGGCTAAGGGAATGGATACTGCTGAAAGATAAAAGACTTTTATACTTGGAAGGGCACAATCTACAGCTAGGATGGCATGCTTTCTTGTGGTATGGAAAAACCAAAGCACATAAATACTTTCAAAGTAATCTGATAAGAAACTCCTTAATTAGTACATGGGAGAAAATTAAAACCAGAATCTACATGAAAACTCCAAGATGGGAGTTCACTAGAAGCATTTACCTTTCCAAATCTCATAAACTTTGATAAAATTGTAACATATAACAATCTTTTAGATTCAAAAGGGAACTTAAAAACAAAGGAACAACTAGCAAATCAAGGACTGATACTTCCATGGTGGCCACTTATGCAAATTCAATCAGCATATAAAGAAGATCTTAAACTACAAGGATTTTACAAAGAACAGCCTCAATTTGATAAAATATTACTACTATCAGAAGATAACTTAATTAAAAAACTTTATAACCTCCTGCTAGATTTGAAAATGGAAGACGAGCAAGTAAAAGAGACAATGATATGTTGAGCCAAGAATATTGGTCACACAATTGAACTAGAGAAATGGCAAAAGTTATGGAGTCTGAATAACAAACTAATTCTGGCAACATCATATAAAGAAATCTTATATAAAATGTTTTATCGTTGGCACCTACCACCAACTAGATTAGCAAAAATGTTCACAAACTTGTCTAACAAGTTTGGAAATGTAAAAACCATGATGGGATGTATTATGTATGGTGGCCTCGTGTGAGGGCAAAGAAATACTGGGTTAAAATACATATATGGCTCAAAGAAATAACAAAGCTGAATATAGAATGTAAGCCAGAAATGTTTTTACTAGGTATTATGCCAGAAAATGTTAATATACGGGATAGATATTTTATATTACATATCTTGACTGCCGCTAGAATAATACAGAGGCAGATCTGCAGCTCATCGGGGGACAGGCTGACTTCAGCAAAGCTATTCAACCAAATTAGAGAAGAAGTCTGATTTGGAAAGGATTGTATTCCTCTTGAAAAACTGGTGGAGTTTTACACAAGCCTTTCAATATACAGTAGTTGAATATATCTTGAAAAATCAGGTTTCCAAGAAGCACTGCCAGATTCAGCCTTGTACTTTGATGACCAGGTAGTTTTTGGTAGTGAACAGTGCTTTTGCTCATCTTTGGATGATGAACCTGCATATGCTGATGGTTACCTTCTGTGGAAGTCACACCTATGTACAGAAATGTACAGCATGATTAGATCAAGATTGATCTGTGGCAATATCTATGAGCAGTTGTAAGCTTCAGCTACTCAAGACTGCAAGAGGATGATAGTTAACTGTTGGCTGCTGCCAAATTCTGGAACTCTCCCATGGGAGGCTAGGTTGGCCCAATCTTTGCAGTCCTTCTGCAAGCAGGAAAAGACCTTTCTTTTCAGTGAGCCTTTCGTTTAAATGGCCAGTTGACCAAGATGTTTTAAGGAATCTTTTTACTGTAGGACCCCTGTGTCTGCAGGGGATCAGTTTCAGGCTGCCCTGCAGATACCAAAATCTGCAGATAAGAGTGAATACTCTTATCCGGGAGTTATGGTAGCAACGGGGTGGTGGGGTGCTGGGAGCAAAAGCTTTTGCCAATGACACCCCCCAAATGCTGGGCAGCACATCGGGATTGGTGGGGTGCACGGCTTCCACCCCAGCACTAACCCACTTCCGGTGTGGGCAGGTTAGCGGACCGGGCAGTGGGAGAGCATGCCATCATGCCACACAGTCCACCCAAAGGTGCAACAGCACAGTGGACCAGGTGGAGTAAAGGCATGCTCTCCTGCTGCCCAGTCTGCCAACCGGCTGAGTGGGAGTGGGTAAGTGCCAGGGGTGAAAGCCACACAGCGCGGCTTTCACTTTCAGCACCTTGCCAACCTGCCCCCAGCACTAACCCAGCTCTTCCACTTGGGCGGCAAGCTAGGGGTGAAAAATCCACAGTAGTAGATCTTTAACCTTTTTAAAAAGTTCACAGGTCAGCTTTCAGGTTCCATATTAGAATTACACAGCACAGTACATTTTGAGGAAAAATAGAACTAGTCCAGAGAGAAATAGTAAGGGAGGCAATTTGTATATACAGTACTGGGGTAAGAGGCACACACATCACAAGTAACACATTTATTTATTTATTTATTTATTTATTTATTTATTTTGATTTGTATACTGCACCATCTAGCCTGAAGGCTACTTTGGGCTTAAATTAGATGAATAGTTGATAAATGGATTTTGAATAAGAGTGTTCCTACTAAATCAAAAACTTCTTTATTTAATAAATGTGAGACAATTACTTAGTTTCTAAATCAGGATATATTAAGTAGTACATTTTGCAAGCACAGCAAGAATAATGCTTATTCTGTATCTGAAAAGGCCGAGTAATCACCAAAAGCATCTGGTGCAATTCAATTGTTAGCTGTCATGCTTCTAAACCTTTTAGCTTGCTCCAGTGATGCTTTTGTGCTAGAGCAAGATTTGTGGCATTGATGGTTTTGGATCTTGACAGTTAGCATAATTTTTGGTATATGGTAGGCTTTAATCTATAAGATCTTTCACAAATGTTGTACAGTGCTGTAGTTCATATAACCCTTGTTACTGTGATATAATTCAGTGCAACTGAATTTTCATTCCTCTAATGTGGCATGTTTTTGAGCCAATACCCTCATAGAACCTCAAAGAATCATAGAGTTGGAAGAGACCTCAAGGGCCATCTAGTACAACCCCTTGCCATGCAGAAACTCCATCACAATATTTCCGACAGATGGCCATCCAGCCTCTGCTTAAAAACCTCCAAAGAAGGAGACTCCACCACCCTTTGTGGCAGCATATTCCACTGCCGAACAGCTCTAACTCTCATGAAGTTCTTCCCTCTCTAATGTTCATCTACCCTGACGTGTTCCTCCTTCCTGTGTAGGTTTTCAAACAAAAATGGCCACAACAGGCGTGCAGGGGAAGAAAAGCCCTGCATGGAGGAGAGCACATATGTGCACACGTGAATACCAGAGAGAACCTTGATTTGGGCATTAAGTCTTCATTAGACGAGATCCCTAGATGCCGTAAGCACATCTGATCTCACCTAATCTTAGAAGCTAAGCAGGATCGGCCCTGGTTAGTACTTGGATGGGAGACCACCAGGAAATACTAGGTGCTGTAGGCGCTTGGAGTAGGAACTGGCAAGCCACTCCAGTATTCCTGCCAAGAAAACTCCATGGACATGGGGTCACGAAGAGTCGGTCATGACTGTAACGACACAACATACACACATTTCATTAGACAGGAAGAACTAATCTATTCCTTGCAGCCTCCAATAAACGTTAGTGCTGATTATAACATGCATGGAGAATGGATCACACATCAGCTGCCTGATCAGCTAGCTGGTGGTAACCATGGTGGCAAAATTGGAATTAACTATATGGCTGTATGCCACTGTGTGGTGTGCAACAGCTTCTGATCTAGGTTCTACCCTGAACCTAGAGAGGGTGAATGGAAGAAAAATCCACAGCATTGCAGCAGCATCTTTTGTTCTTCCCAGGCAGACCCAAATGAAATACTTTTCATTCTGGTTGGGCTGGAGACTAGTCCTTTCCTCATTGGTAACCAGATTAGGTAGTGTCACAGAAACACAAGGAAAAGCATGTGCAAACTTACAGTGGAAGCAAAGGCAGGCCAAAATGGTGACCAGTGTGCCATCCAGGTCCTACCAATGGCTAATGACAAAAGTGCTGGGCTGCTGCTTAGTGTGAACAGCAAGTAAGAGGGAGGTCATAGGTGATAATGTATTCATTTAGCTGTTATTAATTAAAAGATGTTAAATACTCTCTAATGAATCAATAGAGAATTAAATAAAACATTTGAATAATACTGAGCACTAGCATTAACTAGTTAGGCATTGGGCCAATTTTTTTATTCATTTCTGTGTTTCCGTTGATAGGAATTTTTCATATTAAATTCATTATTTAATCTATCAATTGGGTTGGCTTTCCGGGCTGTTTGGCTGTGTTCTGTAAGTTTTTCTTCCTGATGTTTCACCAGTCTCTGTGGTCGGCATCTTCAGAGGGCAGGAGCTGTATTCTCTGAACATGGCCAAACAGCCTGGGAAATCCACAACCGCCATGAGATCTTACGCCTTTGATAATACATTATGAATTGGCTGTTTCCTCCCTCACTCTCTTGTCTCTAACGCCCACAAGCACACATATGGCTGTTGTCATGGTTCTCAAATTTTATTTTGGGGATCTCTCTAATAAGTGCTAAGACAACCACAGCTCAGTCAAAGAAGACCAAAGATTTGAACTGATAGTAAGAAGTGTTAGAGTTAATTTTGAAGTCTCACTTCCCAGTTATAAGAGTTATAAGAATTATAATTATAAGGATTTCAATGAATGAATTTTCAAAATATTAAATAATTTTAAATCACTCTGTGAAACAATATAACCAATATATTTCAGCTTTAGAAATTCGTTATATGGATAAACTTGACTAATGGAAAATAATGGTGCAAGGAGGGACAATCTTTACTGTAATGAATTCTTATTCCTTACGTAATTTAAAAGCCTGAGTTTGAATTTAAGTTTGATTTTAGCATTCATGGATTAAACCTACACATGTGCAATTGGTTTATTGAATGGTTTTAATACCTTACATTCCATCTGAATCTTCCATTTGAAAGTGGAATTATGTGAGGAGATGAGATCTTTGTTGGGTTTTACCACAAATTATCTACAGTACATGGAAAAAAAGTACACTCTGTTGTGTGGTTTGTGGGCAGTAAGTATGCTATAATCTGGATGTGCTCATTGAGAATGTAGTTACATATAAAATTTAACCAGTTCATCTCAGGCCTCATTATTGAGAGTGCCTATTCCAAGGAAATTAAAGAAATCCATTACTAGGAATCAGGCATTTTCATCAGTGGCACCCTCCTTGTGAAATAAATTTCCTTCAGAGATTAGATGTTTTGGAAGATTACTGAAACCAGAATTGTTTAGGGAGGCCCATGGCAACACTCACTGTTAATCTCTTGTACCCATATGTGTGTTTTGGACTTGATGGCAATTTCTCATTTATTATTTGATATATATTATATATTTTGTTTATTGTTACTGCTTCGTGATTTGATTGGAGATATTTATCTCAGGGGTCAACTATGTGTTTCCTTTTTGTTTTTCTTAATATTGATCGATTATACACTGAGGGCATTTTCTTTTGATGATTTTTAATTTTGATTGTATGGTTTGTTTTACGTCATGTAATGATCTCACTAAATTGGGCAAATAAATAAGTAAATAAAAAAATATAAAGTTCTTTATCACAGAACTCTTCACAGTCCAACTTCTTTATGCAAGGCAGGTAGTGTGAATGAGAATTTCTCGAGAAACTTAACCCTTCAATAAATAAATAATAAATATATAATAAAAATAATAACACCCAAATGTATAAATAAATGTTTGAGATTGAAAAGGCTTGTATAAAATATTTTTCTGCTTCCCAAACTTCATTTGTAATCCCAAAATTGTAATAATCAATATAAAAAAGTGAGAACGTTGCTTTTAATTATAAACAGCCCAAACACTGGGCTAACCTTCTTAAACCACCCGCCACTGTCACCTGTTGATTCACTTGGGCTGCGATCTCACCTGGTTTGGATCCTGATATTCTGAAGGTCCGGCTTTTCCTCTTCATCCCGTCACGTGATTTAATATGTGGGACAGGAGTTCACACGTCCAAAGCTGGGTTTTTTTTATTTTAAAGTGTAGTTCAGCTCCCCTTGGCCAGCAGGTGGCACCAGCATTTTTAAAAAAACAGACCACTTGCCTGGGGGAAATGAAATCAAAGGACACCCGATTGAGCTTCCTCTTGCTCTGACGTTGTAGGGGAATTTTAAAAAGCATCGCTGACCGGCCCCAGGAACAGCCGGTCGGTCCTCTGAAAAAAAAGAAAGAAAGAAACCTGGATCATCTGCATGGTCCCACGATGTCTGCCTCATTAAAAGGTGGATTTTTCAAGCAAGGCAGAAAATTCACTACCTCTTGGGTGAGTCACAGAAACCTCGCTTAAAGGGGCATTACCAGGTTTTCTTTTTTCTTTTTTCTTTTTTCAAATAGCCCGGTGGTCGTGGGGACGGCATTTTTGGACTCAGTTTATTTAGTAATTTAAACTGCTTTTAAAGGGACGTGGGACCAGGGCCCAAATTGGTCAACACTTGCTTTCTCCCAAAGGTTCTAAAAGGGGTATCCCTTCTCAGGGCAAGGTCCCACCTTGGGTGCTTTTCCAAAGAGAAAGGCGGGGGGGAAATACTCTAAAGTAAATAAATGAAATAGTCAGAGCTAAGCAGGATTCAACTTCACCTCAGGACCAGCATCACATCTTCATAATAACTGTTATAGGAAAAAATCAAAATAGTCATAATACAGTCAATTCCATAAGAATTGTTCAATCACCTTTACATTCCAGTCAGATTTTTATTTTGTCATTTCTCTGCCTATTCAAATGAGTATTAATGATTTGCCTCCAGTCTGACATTTTCTGGGTTGATATGAGAGACATATGTTTATGTTTGTCGCATTCTTGAATGAGCTTGCTAGAAGCTCTTTGTTGTATAGCATTTGCTGGATAAAGAAAACATAGCATTAAAGAAAGCCATTGGGAAGACAGCAATGTAGAATATATTATTGGGCCTTGCTACTGTTTCCTTCTCCTAGGTTTCATGTGATTTAGTCTTCTGGGGTTATTGAGGCCTTAAAAATGTATATACTGACAAAAACAAATAAATGAAAAATAAATACATTTTGGTGCCTTAAACACTAACTGTTTTATTTGAGTGTGGGTTTTCATAGATCAAAGTTAAAATTTAAGGTACAACAATTGTAGTAGTCATTTTGAGGGGAGTGTTTGTCTGGATATGTTTGCTGCTTTTTCAGGCATGTATATGATCAACTTAGTTTGTTTTTTTTCAGTTGTTTTGGATTTATTTTTTCAAGTAAAGGTGGGATATAAATATTTTCAGAAATATTGTTACATTAATTAAGAATTGTTACATTAATCTTATAAAGTAGACCAGCATTGCTGCCATAGTTTCAGATTGTGGAGCACTAGAAGTCAGTGGGAACTACTAGTGCAGTGATGCCGAACTTTTTAGAGACCGAATGCCCAAACTGCGATTCACTACCCACTAAATTTTTGCAAAGTGCCAATACAGCAATTTAACTTGAATACAGGTAGCTGTGAAAGGGCGATGTTGGGTGCCCACGGAAAGGGCTCCGAGTGCCACCTTTGGCACCCGTGCCATAGGTTTGCCAACACTGTACTAGTGCATTCTTGAGTAAAATTAAAATTTTATTTAGGGTTTCTTGCTTCATCTTAAAAGTCTTTTGTTAGTTGCTTCTTGCTTTTTGAAATAATACCAGAGAAACAGGGGCAAATATTTCCACAACATGACTTTTCCGTTTGTTGTTTGTTGGCTGCTTTAATAAATGCAGTTTTAAAATATGTTTGTTTTCAGTCATGTTCACCTTGTTTTGTTTGTAAATATAATTTTTAAAAGCTTAAATTAAATTACCACCTGGCATATGTGATATTCATTTATAAACAGTTTGTTCTTTCTTCTTGTTTCAACATTGGAAATGCCTTTTATTTGTCTAACTTTTGTGTCAGAGTCCTGAAATAAACTCACACTCTTTTCTTGGGACATGTTGGTAGAACTTCTAATTACCACAATAAAGACAAACCTGAAATTGGCTTGAGTTTTGTAAACTCTGGCTACTGCAGTGTAACTTGGCCTAGATTCAAAGTCTGTCTGGAAGGAAGTAAATTAAAGGAGATTTATTTGTTTGTTTTATATGCCGCCTTTCTTCTGATAAAGGGCAGTTCACAGAATTATTAATAATAGCATTAAAAGCATAAGTTAACCTTTTAAACAATTATACTATGCATCAACTAAAACACAACTGAACAATTAAAACCTAGTAAAATGTTTCTTCATTGATTTTAATGCTCTCATTGAGTGGTTTTGTTTTATATATATTTGTATAGCTGATTTGTATGGATTCTCTTGTTGTGAACTGCCCAGAGTTCCTTGGAAAATTGGGTGGTATGTAAATAAAAATAAATAAATAAAAATTAATTAATTAATTAAAAACCATCTTAACTTTTAAAAGGCATTCAGGACTCAGTCACAATTGTTACAAGCCTGCCTGGAGAGAAGGATCTTCAACTGTCAGTAGAAGAAAAAAAAGGGAGAGGATCAGCTTGATCTCCTGAGGGAGAGCTTTCCACCAGCTGAGAACTACCACAGAGAAGGCCATCTCTCGTGCCCCCATCAACTGTGCCTGCTCTGGCAATGGGACTGAGAAGACACTCTCCTCTGATTATCTTAAATGCTGAGAAGGCTCCTGTGAGGAGATTCAGTCCTTCTGGTAGCCTAGAACCAAGCTGCACAGGAAATTATTTGGGCCCACAAATGAAGTGGTAGAAAGTGTGATTGTTGTAACAGAGGAGTTATATGCTCCCTTTAACTGACTCCAGTAGTCTTGCTGCTGCATTTTGAACCAGCTCATGTTTCTGAACTGTCTTTAAAGGCAGCACCACACAGAGTGCCTCACAGTAATCCATGTGGGATGTAATGAGGCATGTGTCACTGTAGCCAAATCGGACATCTCAAGGAACAAACCCAGCTGGTGCACCAAATTTAACTTCAAAAGCACTCCTGGCCACTGCCAAAACCTGGGCATCCAGGCTCAGGGATGAATCCAAGGAGTGCACTCAAGATTTCAATGTGGGAACCTCTTGGTTTGGGGTTGTAAGGAACAAATGAGTTGCATCATATAACTATCCTATGAAGATGGTCACCCTAATCTTGGAGACTTCTCCATTACAACAGGATGAGATGATATATTAATGTATTTATCTTACAACATAATTAACTGCACTCTTTCATGTTTTCTTTTGTCTTCTTTGCAGGAACGAGTGGAATATCTTTTTCTCATAATTTTTACAGTGGAAGCATTTTTAAAAGTAATAGCATATGGACTTCTCTTTCACCCGAACGCTTACCTCCGCAATGGCTGGAATTTATTAGATTTTATAATTGTGGTAGTAGGGTAAGTATGTGCCTCTTTTATGTTGATGTTTTCTCTCTTTGAATGCAAAACACTTCTGAAAAATTCACCTTCAAATGCAAGCACTTTGGCAAGTCTACAAAGTGTTCAATGCAGACAGAAAATAGTCTTTTTCCAACTGAATACACTCAGAATCTGGCTTTTAAAAAGGTTTTTTGTGATCTAAACCCCATACATATTCACAACATAACATAAAAAGCACAAATGTTCTTAGTTAAAATATATACAGTGTGGAAGACCAGGAGTTTGATTTTCCCCCAACACCATTTCATTGCTTAAAACAACTGGTTGAGCGGGACATTGAATTAGATGAATAATTGAAGGAGAATGGGCCCTATAGTTTTCTTCTTCGGCATATTCCCACACGGTGGCGTAGATAGAGTTTGGAGTGCCCAGGCACAAAGTCAGTTTTTGCACCCTCTCCTTCCCCCAAGCATGTCTCACCCACCCAGCAAGGGGGGGGGGGGCAGATTCTGCGGGAACAGTGGGGGAGGGGAAGAAGGGTCTCTCCTTCTCATCCCCTGTTTCTGGTTCTCCTTTTCAAACCGCACAGCATGTAGATAGCACCAAGCAGGTGATTTTTTTTTAAGCATCACCTCCATAGCATGCTTCCCCCTCCTCCTTTTCCTCGGCTAAGGTTTGGTGATTGTTAGCCTGGGGAACGGAAGAGAGGGAAGCAGGCGATGGCACGCTTCCCTCTCCTTTCCCTGGGTTAACGATTGCCAAGCCTTAGCACGGGGGAGGGGAGCAATCGAAGGAGGTGCTGCTTCGGAAAAAAATCACTTGCTTCCCTCTCCTCCTTTCCCCTTTCCTCTGACTAAGGATAACAAAGCCTTAGCGGGGTGAAAGGAGGACTGCTGGCAGGATGGTGCATGGCTTCCAACTCCTGCTCCCCCTCCAAGTGCCCCCAGATTGCTGCATGCCCCAGGGCAAATGCAGTCTTCTGCCCCTCTCTAGTTACGCCAGTGTCCCCACAAGCAGCTGCTAACTGTAAGGACACCCCACACAAGCAAAATCCCCTTCCCCCCAGCTTCTAGCAGCATTTAAGCCAACCTCTCCTGTCCTACTGCTGCAGTTATGATTTAAGATTCTTTCTCTGCATCCAAATCATAGCTATTGGGTAAACAAAAACTAAATGGATATTCCATGTTACTGGTTACTTTGTCATCACCTAAAATGGATGTAAAGTAAGGAGGGTAGATTGACCAATGAACCAGATGAGAAAAACCTTTTGCTCTGGATTTCTATAACTGAGTTACAAAACATTGTATGTTTGGCTGATTCTGTGTGTTTCCCAAATTCTTAGCTCAATATGGAAACATTGGTTGGCAGTACTATAATTGCTTTACCTGAGGAGAAATCCCCAATTTGCTCCATTTAAATGGAATGCATTGATATTCCACAGATGTGTTTTCCCCCTGCCCCCCCACACCAAGCATTTTTGACTAACGGTATTGAAGAATAACTCTGTCATCCCACCATTTTATGTATTTTAGTAGAGTGAGAACCCCTTCCTTTCACATTCAATTAATTTTAGATAATTTGGTGGCAGATTAAAAGTTTATTTTGTCTGATCTATTATTCAAACTCTATTTCAAAATCCCACATTGAAGCACTTTTCTTATTCACCTGACATCTTTAATGTATCTAGTAGTCAAAAATGTAGAAGCAAACAGTATACGGTATCTTGAATATTCAGAGTAAAAATGGACATGCATTAAAAACCAAATTCATATTTATATAAACTGATATGCCCAACAAATACAAATTGATGAATTTTAATGATTTTCTCTTTGTCAATTTGTTGGGCTATAAAATGCCTCCCACACACCCAGGGGTACCAGGAATGCTTCCCCTGACTCATCTCTACAATCCCTCCAAGTTTAGGAAATATTGGATTTATAGTGTCCATGTTATGTACCCCCAAAGAGGTCAATCCCTTCCCCCCTCCCGGTACGAGAGACACCAAATTTACAGAGAAGATTCCTCTGATTGTCCTCTAGATTGGGCTTTATCATGTCAGTTGCTCAAGGGCTCTTTCCTACTGGGAGAATTAGTGGGTGTATAACTCAGATTTCTAAAAGCCATTCTTCATCAAACATGGCGGGATTGTAGAGGAGTGTAGTTTGAGGCTTTTCGGCAAATTTGGTGTCTGTGGGTGCCTCGGGGGCAGTTTCCTGGGGAAGGCTATTTGAAGGTGCATAACTCAGATATCTGGAATCCAAACATCACCAAACTGCAAAATTTGTGGAGGATATTCACAGGAAATGTGCCTGCAATTTTGGTGTCTCTGCCTTTGAGGCCATTTTATAGGGAATTAAATTTGACAGGAAACAATTTGTAAATTCATTTTTGTGATTTGCTGACCTTGATGAATCACAGTTCAAAATGAATCACCTTTTTCTGATTCATCTTCATCCGTAATTCAGAGTCTAAGAGTAGTACAGTGGCTGAAATGCTGATATTTTGTTAACCAGGTAAAACTCAAAAGTGTAACATTCAATAGCTTCTAGCAGGTAATCAGCTGCTAGATTCTTAGGGGCGTGTGCAGAGACTCACTTGGTACATACTTTAGAATCAAAAAGTGGGCTAATTAATTGCTCACTTGAAGCAAGTGAATGTTATGCTATTTTTCTTTCCAATGCATAACAAAACCCAATGTGTATTAAATCCTCTTGGTTCACTAAATGGGGGAAAGAACCCAAACTGAATAATTATTTTGATGAGACTTCAAGTATTTCTCTTACTGAAGTGGAAAATGTGTATCTGGACTAGACTAAATCATGCTGCACATGTGGACTCACATTAATGAATGCTTCTTCATATAAAAACTACCCGTATATACTCGAGTATAAGTCGACCCGAGTATAAGTCGAGGCCCCTAATTTAGGGTGGGAAATGCAGCAGGGCCTGGCGGCTCCTCCTTTGTGAGCTGGGGGAGTGGTGTGTGATGTTTAAAATGACTTTTAGCCACTGATGCAAGTGCTTGGGTCAGTGGCTAAAAGTCATTTTAAACATTGCGTACTGCTCCCCTATGATGCACAGAAGTGGCACGCAATGTTTAAAATGACTTTTAGCCACCCACCCAAGCACTTGCCTCATTGGCTAAAAGTATTGACCCGCATATAAGTCGAGGGCCCCTTTTTTCAGCCCAAAATTAGGGCTGAAAAACTAGGCTTATATTCGAGTACATACAGTACTTGCGTTTCAAGAAGAATGGGGTTTAGAATCTTTTTGTGTGGAGAGAAAAATTCTTATAGAGCAGGTTTCACTTCTTCGCAATGGTGAAAGGTGATGTAAGTACAGTCCAAACATATATTTTTCACTTCAGAGAAAACTATACCATAGTAAATGGAATTGAAAAGTACAAAAAGAGCAAACACAATGCCAGGTAATTTACTGTTTTAGAATCCCAATAGTATTTTTCCCCTGGAGATATAAATCTCTGCTTATTTAGTTGTTAAAGGCAAGAATGAATAGTTTTAGAAGATTTCTTCCTTTTGGACAAGGTTATTTATTTTATTTATTTTAGAGTATTTTTTACCCCACCTTTCTCCTTGGAAAAGGACCCAAGGCAGCTTACAGTGATGAGGGATAATATACAGTCCAGTACAATTAAGACATATTCTGGTATAGAGAACCGGAAATTGAGAGACATCTTACATCATTAATAGACAACATTACTTTAAAGCTACAAGAAAATGCAAACAGAGTAAAATTCCATGTAAAAATTATAAGTGATGGAAACTAACATTTAAATCATTGTGTCAATGTGTAGTAACCCTCCGCCTATCGCGGGGGTTAGGGACCCACCTGACCCGTGATGACTGAAAATATGCAATATGTGGATGCAGGTCGGGTGGGGCCTGCGGGAGCAGCAGCCCATGTAAGCGGCGTCGGTGGGACTGACCTGCCACCACTGTTTGCCTGGGCTGCTGGAAGACTTTTTAAAAAGTCTTCCAGCAGCCCCGGTGAGCAACAGAGGGGGATCAGATCCGCCTCCGCCACTCACCCGGGCTGTGCCAAGGCTTCTTGGAGCAGCCCCGGTGAGTGATGGAGGGGGATCAGTTCCACTGATGCCACTCTCCTGGGTTGCAACAAGGCTTCTTGGAGCAGCCCGGGTGAGCGACAGAGGGAGATCGGGTCCACCGCCGCTCGCCGGGGCTGCTCCAAGGCTTCTTGTAGCAGCCCCAGCAAGCGACAGAGGGGGATCGGTTCCGACACCACCACTCACCCGGGCTGCTTCAAGAAGCCTTGGAGCAGCCCCGGCAAGCAACGGAGGGGGATCGGTTCCGACACCACCACTCACCCGGGCTGCTTCAAGAAGCCTTGGAGCAGCCCCGGCAAGCGACGGAGGGGGATCGGGTCCGCTGCCGCTGCTCACCCAAGCTACTCAAAGAAGTCTTGGAGCAGCTGGGCAAGCAACAGTAGCCAATCAGATCCACCACCGAGGTGGAGCCCGGGTCTTGTAGAAGGGAAAAAAATGTTTAAAAGCCCAGGCTTTTAAAACCTTCCCCCCCTTCCCCACACCCCGGGCTCCAGCTCATTGGGGTTGGGGTGGGGAAATAAAGGTGTCCCCCCCCCACGGTAACCAGCTGGAGCCACAGCATGTACTGTGGTCCCGTGATATTGCGGGACCGCAGTACATGAACCGCAAAATGGCGGGGGTTACTGTAAACCCATAAGGTTATAAGTAGTTATAAACGCAAAGTCTATGTGATCCTATCTATTCATATAAAATACACATAATAGGTAGTCATTAATTCAGGGGAAGCTTGCCTAAAGAGGAAGGTCTTTGCCTGTTTCTGGAAGACAACAGCGATGAGGCAGTCCTGGCCTCTAGTGGGAGGGAGTTCTAGATTCTGGGCACGGCAGTTGAGAAGGGCCTTTCATGGGTTCCCACGAGACGTACCTGTGAGGGTGGCAGTATGGAAAGAAGGGCCTCTCCTGATTACCTTAATACCAGAGTCAGTTCATACTGTGAAATTTGATCTTTGAGGTAGCTAGGACCCAGGCCGTACAGTGCTTTGTAGGTAAATTGTGCCCAATAGCTGATTGGCAGCCAGTGGAGCTGCTTCAATAGGGGTGTAATGTGATCTCTGTACCCTGCCCCAGTCAGAAATCTGGCTACAGCATGTTGTACCCATTGAAGTTTCCTGGAGCTTTTCATTGGAGTGCATTACAAGAATTTTTTAAAAAATTGTTGAACATTTTTGCAAAATGAAAATCATGAAAGTGTCTCTTGTTCCAAACCTGTATTTTGTTAATAAAACTAATGCTCTGTTTTAAAAAGACTGTATTTTTCACAAAATAACTTGTATTTTGTGTGAAATACACATTTTTGATGCTAAAAAGGTGTGTGTGATTTTTTGTTTTATTTGTCTGCTGCTGATCAAAACAGTGCTTGCCTTGCCACTTTTTTTAGGACTAAAACCCCTTGTGGCCAATTTTTTCATCCTAGTCTCTTCATGTGTTAAGCAAAGGCTGGATGGCCATATGTTGGGAGTCTTGTGATGGGAGTTCCTGCATGGCAGGGGGTGGACTAGATGGCCCTTGAGGTCTCTTCCAACTCTATGATTCTATGATTCTGTGATTCTAGATGATGCCTTCATGCCATGCATTTTACTCTCCCTCACAATTAGAACATGGTCATTGTACAACTAGCAATGTAATATGTAGAGAGGAAGATATATAATATAGTGACATCATGATTCAATATATATTGTAGGGAAGAAGAGATATATGAGATACAGGGCTGTTATTTGGAGCAGTAACATGATGATTTTCATATTATTATTTTCTATCACACAGATAAATGTGATAATGTTGCCTTCTGTCTTCTAAACATGGGACTGAAGTACTTTAGGTTTCTCATATCTTTAATTAACCTATATGTAGGGATGTATTTTATTACCTCTTCTATTACAAGCTGAAAATACTATGAAAAATGTTATTAGTATAAATTGAATGTATTCCAAATCCTGGACTTTAATATTAGTCATTTGGTTGGTATGTTTTTCTCTCATCCACTTTCTTTAAAAATGCAAGTAGAAGAACAGTCATAGACATTCTAAATTAAGTCATCCAAAGGAAAGCTTAAATTGCTTGATAATCTAAGTAGACATGAGAATAGGAAAGAAAGTATTGAAGGCAGGAAACTGATGATGAGCTGTGATTCATTATGTTATTAAAACTCAGTGTAGATATAGAGATTGTGTCTAATCAATTACTACATTTTCTTGATTAATTTGTTTCCCTATTTCTTCAAAGAAAGTTAGGCATGTTATAATTAAGTCATCCTATAGTCAAACCACATCCCTTCTATAATTTGTTTAAAGGCATAATCTATACATTTACTTGTATATATTGGATTAGATTCAATTAAGTTTTTTAAAAACTTGGAATTTCAGTTCCAGTTTAATCTAATTTTTTAAAGATTCTGTTTGTTTGCTTGTTTTATTCATTACACTTGTACCCCAGCCATCTAGTGCTTAAACACTATGCTGGGTAGCTAACATCAGGTTACAAACATTACCCGACCCTGCTCACAAAACCATAAACAATCAGATGATAACCCAAAATAAGAAATAAATAGCTAATAAAAATAAATCTCCAGTTCATTGATCCACAAGGATATTGTGGTAAGATGTTTCTGAAGGCTTCTTCAAACCTGTTTCCTACACCAGAATGGAGAGAGTCTGGCATATCTCAGTGGATAACATACTCCATAGCATTGTGGCTATCATAAAGAAAGCTGTTTCTTGTAGTTTTCTGGGCTTGGCTGGTGTCGGTGGCCTAGGTAGACACTCTGTCAGGAAACATGGTTCCAAATTGTTAAAGGAGTCTTGTGGTGCAGTGGTTAAATGCCCGTACTGCAGCTAAAACTGTGCTCACAACCTGGGGTTCAATCCCAGGTAGCAGGCTCATGGTTGACTTAGCCTTCCATCCTTCAGAGGTTGGTAAAATGTGTAGGGGAGGGCAATGTGTAGGCTGCATACTGCAATTAAACTGTAAATCATCCAGAGACTATTTGAAGTGGTATGGGGCAGTATATAAGCAGAACACTTTGCTTTGCTTTAGGTTAATACCAGCACATTGAATTAGGCATGGAAGCAAACAAGAGGCCAGTGCAGTGTGTCAAGATCTGGGAGACGTAACCATATCTCTACTTCCATTATAAACTTGGCCATCATATTTTTCACCTGCTGACGCTTCTGTGACACCTTCAAAGGTATAACCACATAGAGAACACTGCAGTAGTCAGTCCTAGAGAAGAGATTACCAATATAGTACTTGGACCAATGTTGTTAGGGCTCTCCTATCCAGGTAGGACTGCAGTGCACAATCTGCTGAAGATAGGAAAAATATGGGAAAAGGCACACACCTGGCCCCAGCTTTGTTTCTCCATGGAGAGGGCTGGCTATAGGAACATACCCAAGTCATGGACCTGGCCTTATTGGAGGGTATGGCCTCATCCAGAGCAGAAACAATATTTTCTCCACCTGACAACATGATCTCAGTCCTATCAGGATTCAGTTTCAGTCTGTCTGCCTTAATTCAGTCCATAACCGAGGGTAAGCATTGGTCCAGGATCTACTCAGTTTACAGCGCTGAAGATGAAAAGGGGAGATAGAGCTGTATGTTATTTGAACATTGAAGGCTTCAAAATCCAAGTCTCCAGATGACCTCCCCGGCGGCATCATAGATATTAAAAAGCATCAGGGAGATGATCAATCCGTGTGTGTCTCCACAATGAAGAATCCACAGAGTTGAAGCAGCATCCCCAATCAACATTGTCTTAACAGGACCATTGAGAAAGGAACAGAGACAGAGTAACACCAAGCCTCCGGTCCCTAAACCTTATAGAAGGACAATGTGTTCAACAGTATAAAAGGGTTGCTGAAAGATCCAGGAAGACCAACAAGGTCACACAACACTGGTCGTCCCCCCCTTAACAAGCCATTAAGCTGAGTGACCAGAAGTGTGTCAGCCCTGTGGAGCACGATTGAAATTGATCCAGACTATCAATTTCCTCCAAGAATGCCTGCAGCTGGTCCACCAAAACGCTCATCAACAGTCTTCCTAGAAAAAGAATGTCGGCAACATGTCTGTAATTATTTACACCATCTGCCATCGGCATAGTTTTTTTTCCCAGAATGGGTTGCACTATAGTTTCTTTCAGGCAAAAGGCCATGAAACATTAATAATCTCAAAGGCCCATTCAACGGTTACCTCCCTGGCAGATTTCAAAAGCCAGGAAGGACATGCGTCTAATGGAGAGGAAGTGCCTTTGCAGCCTGCAAGCGCTTTGTCCGCATCATCAAGAACAGCAGATTGGAATTGATCCAGTCAAACCAGACAAGATGCTGTCGGACATCTCAACACAATCTACTCTTTATTTCTACGAGCGAAAGTGGAACACGTTTTTGAGAGGAAAAATAACTAAACAGAACACAGAGAGAATACCTTTTCCAAAAATACAGAAAAGCAAGCAAGCAAGCAAATAAAGGCAAAAACCCCCACACAAACAAACAATCAAAACAAAAAACCAAAGCCCGTCCCAGCTGAGATTACAAGAAAACAGGGAGATTTCTCTCCCCCACCCTCTGACACCAAGAAAGAAAAAGAACAAAGGATATGGGAAATACCTGAAGAAATCAATCAGACTCTTTGGCAACAGCTGCAAAAATAATTCAAAGACTCCAGGAGACATCTCAGAAATCAGGAGGAAGGAGAAAAAGGGGGAAGGGATCCAAGACAAAGGCTGATACTTCACGTCCATCTCATCGCTGTTCGCGATCCCGCTTGGGACCAGTACGAAGTAATCTAACCGCACGTCCATTGCAGGATGAGGGGAGTTTGTCCCATTACGCCCCCTGAACTGCGATTTAAGCGGGATGAGAGATTTCCCTCCCTGGCCTCGGGAATCTGCTCATCACGCTTTTTGTTCCGAGACAAGTGGCCGTGAGGTAAGGCTCGTCACACAACGTGCCTTTCTCCATCTAGTGGCAGGAGTGTAAAGTGCCATTCGCCAGTACATTCCCTATGGAGTCAGCAACACAGTTCAGAAAGATTAAAAGACAAATGCCTCAAACTTTGCTCTGTAACACATTGAAGGCAAAGGCTTTGGAGAATCGAACCATCAAAAAGCGGAAGGTCAGGGCCGGGAAAAAAATGGAAAACAAAGGCATGGAATTTCACATCTCATCACGGAATGAGGACGTACGGTAACAGTCATGCCGGTATCATCCATCACGCCCGTGCGTACACGTGAACAGGGACAGAACCGGAAGAAGACCACATGACCGCGACTGATATCAACACGCAACGAACTTCCTCCCGGGATGAGAATAGACGTGAAGTATCCGTCAAAGGCAGCCCAAGATGAAGACTGTTCGTGGTCATGCAGCCACCTGGGTACAATGAATGCAGACCCTTTTACAGATTTAAAATCCATGCTTGCCCATGCATGTTCTCCTTTATTGCCACTAGACATGGAAACTTCATGATTCTTACAAATTCATATGAAGTATGACAGTGATCCATTCCCCACCACCACCATCCAGGCCACTTACTGGGATCTGTGCACCACCAGGGTCCTTCTTCAATACCAGTGCACCAATCTTGGCAGCCCCCTCACTGGCCCTTCCCAGTCTCCTCAGGCAGCCAACTACTATAGCGAGGAGGACCCCAGCAGAGCATGGATCCCTGTTAAGTTGCCTGGGGAGCAGGGAGGTAGCACCATCCTGCTTCGTACAAATTTGTACAGAGCACAAAGTTCTCATGTCTAGTAGCTGCCACATTGCTATTGGATAAAAAAATCCTGAGGCAATTTGTGAGGCAAAGGGTAAAAGAAAGATTAAACAAAAGAGGGAAAATAAAACTTTTATCCACCCCTCTTTCCTTAATAGAGATAATTTCTTTATATATCTATATCTATAGGTAAAGGTAAAGGTTCCCCCCACACATGCGTGCTAGTCGTGTCCGACTCTAGGGGCAGTGCTCATCTCCGTATTCAAGCCGGAAGAGCCAGTGTTGTGCAAGTCCATGGCCATGTGGCCGGTATGGCTGCAAGGAAACACTCTTTTTACCTTCCCGCCTTTTACCGCGGTACCTATTTATCTACTTGCATTTTACATGCTTTCGAACTGCTAGGTTGGCAGGAGCTGGGGTGAACAGCAGGAGCTTGTTCCACTGCATGGCACCCGGGATTCGAACCGCCGAGCTGCTGACTTTGAAGTCAGCAGTTTTCGGAGCCTTAGTCCACTGAGCCTCCACACCCCTATCTATATCTATATCTATGCTCTTTTTGAGGAACCAGTGAATGAGAACAAAATGAAGTTGTTGTGCATTTATTTTTCTTTTTAGGAAAGATGAAAGTGTTCTTTCTGAAAAAAAGTCTGCCTAGCCTCTGCTTATATAAGTTGAACAAAGTGAAGCCCACTACCTCCAAAGGAGATCAGTTGCATTGTCAAAAAGCTCTTACTGTTAGAAAATTTATCCTGAGATGTAACCAATAGCTTTTACCCTGTAGTGTACACAGTACTTCTATTTCCACCTTTTGAAACAACGGGATGTCTTCTCCTTGTTATACATTACAGCCCTTCAGGCTATCAAGTTTTGTCTTTCTACAGTATTTTGTTCTCCAGACTAAACAAAACTGGCTCTTTCCACTCTTTTTCATAATACCTAGATCATAAATTTGGAGTAAGTGTGGAAACAGGCAAAGCACGAAACCATCCTAGATGGCAGCTAATTTGAATATGTGTGCTTATACGTGAAACGAACTATCATAATTCATTCAAATGTGTTATAAATCATAATAATCCAGAAGAATATATGGATTGATTTATACACTTCTTGGATTGATCATGGAACATATTTTGCAATGGAACTCAACAAAGTTGTTTGGATATCTGTACAGTATTCCTAATGATTATAAGGCATGGTGGGCTAATTTTAAAGAAATAGCTACAACAGAAGCTAGTTC
This sequence comes from Phrynocephalus versicolor, assembly GCA_023846285.1. Lineage (NCBI taxonomy): Eukaryota > Metazoa > Chordata > Lepidosauria > Squamata > Agamidae > Phrynocephalus > Phrynocephalus versicolor. The sequence goes on along the minus strand of JAHTLZ010003526.1, from coordinate 10,163,305 downwards.
TGGTCTGCCTTGCACATTACATCATAGCTCTTAAAAGCCAAACACCATTAAAGAAGAGAAGCTACCCATTTGGAGGTTTAATAGGTAGCTACTGAATTAATCCTAGCTCTTACATATAAGTGTTTGCATTCTGGTGAGGTTGAGGTGAGGTTCTTATTATGTCCTGTGTTCCACCCAGCAGTAATCATGCAGCTCAGCAGCAGGTACACTTTCAGAATTTTCCAGATAGGGAGGTATTGGCAGTACTATAAAAACTAGAGACTACTGGAACATATTCTTAGTTTACACAGATCCGAGCCCCGCCATATTGGAGGCATTTATTGTTTTAATTTACATTATTTGTATCCACATTTCTCCCAAAAATGGGACCTTAGGTGGTATACTGCATAATTAAACAAGAAAACATTAAAAATATTAACTATATTAACTATCCTAGTGAAGCAGGACAATAATGCAACAGAAAAATGCAGCATACTTTCAGTCAGTGGGTGAAAGGCTGTATATGTAGCAAATCTTTTTTTGAACTGACAGAAGCACAACAGAGAAGCAGCCATCCTATCCTCCCTTGGCAGGGAATGCCATAGTCCTTGAAAGCCACACCCTCACCCCAAATCTCACCTCCTTGCCAGATAGATGTGCTCTATAGCTGGTGAGATCAAGAGAGAAGTCTCTCCCACAGTTTTTGTCGCCCGGACAAGATTATATGAGGGAATCAAGTATTTCAGAGAGCCTAGACCCAAGTTGTTGGAGTAGGAACTGGCAAGCCACTCCAGTATTCCTGCCAAGAAAACTCCATGGACATGGAGTCACGAAGAGTCGGTCATGACTGTAACGACATAACACACAGAGACCCAAGTTGTAAAAAAATGTCATGGGTCATAACAATAATTGATGTGTGTAATTGTTGGGGAGAGGGAAGTAATAGAAATGGAGAACGATGCCTTTTGTGAAGTTAATAGATCTTACAGTATTTCCCAATTTAAGGCTGAACCATTACTGGAAACAATATACTATTCCTGGAAGGAAAAAAACCTTTTCTCTCGCACAGCTGCTACAAGAATTGCAGCTGATCTGGGGGGAAATAGGGAAGCTTGAAAGGTGTGATGTATGATGTCATAGTAATTGGCAATTAGAATTCCAGGGCTTTGCCCAACTTCATCCCGGGGTTTATGAGAGGTACTTTGTTTTTTGCTAGAGCCTTGAGGTTCACTTGTCGAATTTAGGTGTTAAATAGTAGCTAACAATATATGCAGCTGCAGAACAAGGTGCCTGTGAGCAAATTGTGATGAATCCTTGAGTTACTTTTCAGTAGCTGAACAGGACTTTGTACACAAATCTTCCGTAGCAAAATTTAATCCTGTTTTGTGTTTCTTTATTCTTTTACATAGAAATTGGCCTGTATGCCCTCTGTAACATCCTGCCATGATTTGAGCACATTTCTCCTTAAATTGGGTTTACACACTCTGTTATATCATTACTGTCAAAATCCTGCTAACCTAATGCAAAGTGGTTGGAAATCTTCCAGTAGTTCACAATCTACCTTTTGGCCCACCTGTTCTGTAAAAGAGGCATTCCAGCAGGCTCACCTTTCTCATCTCAATAATATGAACTGCTACTTTGGAAATCCTGTTATCTGAACACAGATTAAAGGCTAGAGTCAAATTCTCACTTACTTCAGAGTAAGCCTAATTTATTCAGCAGGGCTTGCTTTTTAGTGATTTTACATTGTAAAACTTGAAACATGTTCATCTCTGTCTTTTCTATCAGCTTGGTCACATACATTAGAGGTTATTTAATTCTGAGTAGATGAGTCATATACTGTATAAGACAGGTGAGAAAGAAAGAGAGCCTTCCACTGTTCTTTTGACAGATACTCACACAGTTTATATGTATTCATTCTTGTTTACTTGCCAGATATTCTTTTGCTCCCTAGCGTGACATATTTATAGATTATAACTCGGAGAGTAGGGTCTTTGTTCATGATTGTTATACAGAGGCTAGTAAACTTTGGTGAAAAAATAATAAAAATAGAAGGCCAGCGGAAAAGGTACATATTGTATGAAGTCCTGTATTAATCTTGACTGCTTCCCAAGTATTCAGTACTTTCAGAAAGCATCAGGGGAAGATAGATTATTAACAAAAACGGAGAACAAAATGACTTTACAGAAAGAAGCACTTGAGATGTGCAGCTAGGAATATGCCTTCTGCTTTCTTCTTAAGATGGCAAGCAAGAAAACAACCCCCATTGTCCTGTCAGAAACATTAAAGTATCATGGAGAGAAAAGTTAGGGAACAAGGCTAAGAACAAGGCTTCTGTCAAATTATGGATGTGACGAAGACCTACTTTAGAACACAGAAAATGGTAGTTTAATATCCTGTGGCAAAACCCTTGCATCTGTCAGTCCCCAGTGTGTGTTAATAAGAGCGAATGACAATATAGTACTAATCTGGGCTTGGTAAGGTTTCTGCCATGGATGAAAAAAATGGTGATTATTTTGTTTTAGTGGATTCTGGACTTCAGGTCATTTTATTAAAGTTATAAAATATTATCAGAGAAAGCTTTTTCAGTTAGTTCTGCTTCATGGATTCCCAGAAGACTGGAACAGCTGTACAAAGACATCACTCATCTAATGAGAGGTTATATTTAGCAGGAAAACAAAAATACTAAATAGGAAACAGAACATATATTCATAATTCTTGTTAAGTGGACTGCAAGAAACATGCAGAGCCAAATGTGGCATCTGCTGTCTTTGAATATAATCTAATTTCTGTAAGACTTTTTTTTGTGGAAGGTTTTTCTAATACGTATGGAAGGTCTACAATTTCCAGAATTAAAAGTTATATTCTGCTTCACCTTATGTACTCCTATGAAGAATGTCATTTCCCCCCCATTTTAGAGATGTTAACCCAACCTAAATATGTCCTTCTCATCAATAAGGAAAATTCCCACCGTCTTCTTAACCAGAAGAATCAAATTCATTGGCACCATATAAGATTCATCGGTGACACATGCCTTCATACTACAAGACTGGATGCTCGCTTCCATCCAGACCTCACTCCACATATCATTGCACAGTCAGAACAACACTTCCAATGGGTATTTCCCTCACATTGACCTCTTCACAATAATCATTCACTGCCCACAAGGTTCCTGAGCCAAAAGCACCTCTAGAAGGTACATTCCTGTATATCATGCACGGACCACTTCTCTATGCTTTCCTTTTCCTCTGATGACCAGAGTGATTGCCAAGCATTGAAATGACCATGCACGTTCATCATGGTTTTTTTTAAAAAAAGATCAAAATTATCTCATGGGTTCTTTGTACTATCTTTTTAAGCAGTTAGCCAATAGAGTTGGGCACAAAATGCCAAATGGTTTTTTGTTTTGTTTGTTATTGTTTTATTTTGTTTAGAATGAAACAATTTTTTTAAAAAATGTTTTGTTCGTTTGTTTCATTGTTGTTGTTGTTGTTTTTTACACTCACGCCAACCAGCTGGCCTGCAAGCTGGGTTGGCGCATTTTTTAATTTTTTTTTATTTTTTTACATTTGCGCCAACCAGCTGGCTTGTGGGCTGGGTCAGTGCATTTTTTTTATATTTTATTTCTTTTATCCCCCACTCGATGGCACCCAATAGGGTGGGGGAAAGGGAGGGCTTTTTATACTATCTTTCGCGCCAAAGCCCCGACCTACAGCTGATCGGAGGTGGCTTCTGTGGGGGGGAAAGCCTGTGGTTTCCCCGCCCAGGCGCATTATGGGGGGAACCATTGGCTTTTTCACATAGGAATGCATTACTTCAATGCATTCCTATGGGAAAATGAAAAATGAAGCGAACAAAATGGAAATTTCTGTTTCCTTTCATTTCAGGTGTTTTGATAGGTCTGTTTGTATTCTTTTTTTGTAATGAAACGAATAATGAATAATTAAACAAAAATCATTTTGTGCCCATCTCTATTAGCCAATATTCCTTTGCTCGCTCTCTCTCTCTCTCTCTCTCTCTGTGTGTGTGTGTGTGTGTGTGTGTGTGTGTGTGTGTGTGTGTGTGTGTGTTTTGCTTCACATATGAAAAGATAATAGCTTTGTGCAAAGACATTTTGTCTAAATTGAGAAACATTCAGCGAGAAGAAGAACACTTCTTGTGTCACTCTTGAATTGGAGGTGACAGATTTCATGATGCCGAGGCAGGCTTTCAATAGACTTGCTTATATAGTCTCTCAGAAAAAAAAACTAAGGAATTTAGCAAGTTTAGAGTTAGGTGCCTGTGAGAAAAATTACAGCTGTCAATTTACACATGAGAGATATAAAGATTCTTATCACTTTCCCTCTCTTACACTGCATATGGAGCATATAAAGCAGCTATAATTTTTTTCTTCATTCTTTTTTGTCTGTGCTGTCTACTTACAGTTTATTTCCTCTTTTCACTCCTCCACTAGGCTTTTTAGTGCAATTTTAGAACAAGCAACCAAAGCAGATGGGGTGAATTCAATAGGAGGCAAAGGTGCCGGATTTGACGTTAAAGCACTACGGGCATTCCGAGTATTGCGACCCTTACGGCTGGTATCTGGAGTTCCTAGTAAGTAACTATTTCTCTCTCATTTGATTCTTTTTTAAACTGGAGAAACAAGTACTATGAGGACAAGTGTAGTATTATGTATGTATATAAAATAGAGATGGGCATTTTTGGAACCCATAGGTTACGAAACGAACCACGCGAGCCCAGGTGGTCCTCGGAACTGGCTGATACACGCAGATCCAATTGCTTTACCTTTCTCTGTCTCACGCAGCGTCAAAATCCAACAAGGAAGCATGCTGCAATGTCATCTGTGCTAGAACTGTGATGCTGGCCAATCAGGAGCTGTGCAGGGACAGGCACCATCCCATCTCCCTCTCTGATTGGCCAGCAGCACGAAGCAGGAAATGTGACATTGCAGCATGCTTCTTCATTGGATTTTGACCCTGCATGAGACAGAGAAAGGTAAAGCAATTGGATCTGCGTGTATCAGCCGGTTCCAAGGACCACATGGGCTCGCATGGGTTGTTTCGTAACCTACTGGTTCCAAAATGAAATACCCATCCCTAATAGAAAATGTGTGAGTCCTTTACATGATAACAGATTTCCAGGTGGAATATTAGCAGGAATAAGGAAAATGTGTTCCAGATGTGATGTCATTTGGCATCTTTATATATGCCTTACATGAGAGTGTACAGAGGACAAGTCTCCAGTGGAAGCAGTGGGAGACTCAGCAGGAAGTAAAGGGGGACGGATGGGCACAGGAGAGGGAGGGCCTGCTGACAAAGTTCCTTGTCCCTTTATAAAGCTGCTTCAGTTTTTTCTGTCCATTTAAGAGTGTTCCTGCTGTTCCCTGGGCAGCAGGAAGAAGAGAAGGATGCAGTCAGTTCTTCTCTCAATGTCTGTGCTACTGCATGGCTGAATAATCAAGAATAAAAAGGGGACATTTTGTTCCCTGCTTCTGGTCATGTGACTTTTATTCTGTGTTCTCTGTTCACACTTTCACATAAAATTCCAAAACATATAAACTGGATTTAGTGTCTGCATGTATCGGGCAACAATTAGTCTTCCACAGTCAAGGGACAGCTATCTTTCATAAGAGCTGTCTTCTTGTGCTTATAAGTGACGGCTCTCCCTTGACGGCTGTCCCATAACCCATCTAGTCCACCATCAAGGAGGAGCCATCACTAGTGAGCCAAGTAAGACGGGTTACCTTGTCCACAGTCAAGGGAGAGCCAACCTTTGTAGGCACAACAAGATGGGTTACCTTGTCCACAGTCAAGGGAGAGCCATCCCTCATGAGCACAGCAAGATGGGGTATCTAGTCCACAATAAAGGGAGCGGCAACCTTCATAAGCACAGCAAGATGGGTTCGTAAGCACAAGAAGACAGCTTTTGCGAGAGATGGCTCTCTCTTGACTGTGGACTAGGTAACCCATCTTGCTGGGCTTATGAAGGTTGGCTCTCACTTGACTGTGAACTAGATAGCCCATCTTGATGTGCTCATGAGGGATGGCTTTCCCTTGACTGTGGACTAAGTAGCCCATCTTGCTGGGATTATGATGGTTGGCTCTCCCTTGATTGTGGACTCGATAATACCAAAGATAAGTTGCATGGAATGAGGGAAAGCACGGGGATATAGCACTTACCACTCTCCCCAGGAGAATTGTCACTGTTACAGCTTAGCAATAAAAGAAGGACAAAATAAAGTTCCAAGGGTTCAGCCTTGACTCTTTTGTTCCGCTGAAGTTGCTCTATTATCTCTTTCGGTATTTGTACACGACCCCTAAACTCCGCCGCAAATGGCTCCCAGCTCTGGAGCTTAAAATTGTTTCCCCACCAGCTCCGGAGTTTACAGAAAATTAAGTGCGGCCACGCCCACCTAAGCACGTCCCAGCGCACTTTTCAGGTACCTGCTCTTGGAGGGTGATAAATCCCAGATCCGGATGTAAAGGAGTGAGTGCCTGGCTCTCCTCGCTTCTGTTTGTTTGTTTGTTTGTTTTTGCCTCCCACCCCTTTAAGAGAAGGAATAAGGACAATGACAGGGCGGGGAGGCTTGGACCGGCAAACAGAGGTGAGCCTGCATTCTTTTGTCCCCTTTTTTCTCCCTACCCTCACACAGACAGGATCAAGGAAGTGCAGAGGGGTGGGGACGCAGGAAGAGCAACGAACCCCCAAGATCTCTGGTCCGAATTTAAGTGGCCAGCGGATCTTAGGGGTCGTGTGAAAAGGCTGTTTGTCTCTCTTTTATCCTGTACGTCATGCGGACAGATCAGTATACCCTGCCCCTTTAAAGGAGCTTTAGAGCGACAAAAGTCTGGTGCGGTAGCAGCTGACACCCCTCTCCTGCAGTAATTTGTTCCCTTACTTGGCAAGCAGTTTGTGTGTGCAGACTTCCTTTCCTTGCCTCCTTGCCTTGCTTGTCCCGACTTTTCCTCTCTAGGCAATATTTTATGGGGCAAAATTAAGAATGGGAAGAGGGAACTAAGAAGAAATCAGCAGAGCTGATTGGGAAAACAAGGCAGCGGCTTCAACATTTTTAAAGCAGCCAAGCTTTCCAAAGGAACAAGCAGCTTTGCCAGCAGAACCTCTTCCCCTCTCAACTCACCACTGCAGCAGGGGCAAGCGGCCACCGTAAGAGTAGAGGAGACCGGTGCAGGACAAAGCTTCAAAAGCTGTTACTCTAAAAGCCAGTGTAGCCCCCTTAACTGAGATAAAAGATGGTTTTAAAATGGATTAAATGTTTTCCCAAGAGGATGCACACACTTAACCAAATATCATGTGACACCATGTGATTTTTAAAATTGATTCAGTTTAGAATGGCACTTATTGTGAAGCAAATGTAAATATGAACAAGTCCTTAGTTTGAAAAGGAAAACCATGTTTTTTTTTTAAAAAAAATTGCAATATAGAAACACTTTTATATTCAAACCCGGCATCCTTTATTGTGTCTTGTCCTCAAGTCCACAAATAAATACTGGGCTGAAAGTATAATAAATTATTTATGTTTGGACTTACTTTCTAATTTTCTGTAGATTGGGAATGCTCCCTCACCCCCATCACCTGGCCTGTATTCAAATGAGTTCTGTGTTGGAATTTTATTTCAACCTCATATGCTGTCCATAGTTTGTGTAACTGGCAGTGACTTTTCTGTAATGCAGCAATCGTCTATGCAACACTAATTGTTCCTTCCATCTTTGAATTCAGAGGGACCTATCTCTCTGCTGAGTGCTTTCCCCCTCTCTGTGGTCTGTTGGTGGCAGACAATTTTGCTGATCATTTGTTCAGTTGGTTTATAAGTATGTTTGCAGTTAAGAAAAGAGCATACATAGGTCTGTAAAAAAATAATTTTTAAAAATCTTTCTTCTACAAATGTCTTAGAGTGAGTTATTGAGACTTGAAGTACAGTAGGACCCCAGTATCTGCTGGGGATTGGTTCCAAGCCTTCCCATGGATAATAAAAACCGTGGATAAGAGGGAACACCAAAATGTCCCCAAAACTGCTCTCTTGTGATAGTAACTTGCTTTACAGCTGCTGTTTTGCAACAGTAGCTTGCTTTACAGCTGCTGTTTGTAACAGTAGCTTGCTTTACGGTCACTGTTTCATGACAGTAGCTTGCTTTACAACTGCTCTTTGTGACAGTATCTTGTTTTGTGGCTGTTGAATTATTTATTTATTTTTCCTCTGCCAACCGTGGCTAACTGAATCAGTGGATAATGAATCAGTGGATACGGGGTTCTACTGTACTACTTAATGAGAAAGGAGTGGACTCTGGAGAACTAGTAGCTATTCTCATCTGTAGATCTCAGTACTTCTGCTGCATAGCAAAAGAAAAAGGAAAAAGGAATTTTACCAGAAATTCAAAATTCTGCAACATTCTACCTACATTTGGTAAGGAAATTTCTACTACAGACATAATGCAACAATCAGATGTATTGCTTAAACCCTTCCATATTAATCATGTACTCTGTGAGGCTTCTGGACCTAGTATGAGAAGTTTTTGTGTCATGTAGTCAATCCACATAATTATAGTTATGCGACCCCTGAGCACATGTCTGTATATTATCCCTCATTACTGTAAGCTACCTTGGGTCCTTTTCCAAGGAGAAAGGTGGGGTAAAATACTCTAAAATAAATAAATAAATAAATAAATAAATAATATTTTGTAGAAATTGTTTGGCTCAGTATATTATAATGGACTTCCTCTCTCAACTTTGATATCTGAGGGTTGCCAGTAATTAAGTAATTAAATAATTATTTAGGCTTCCCCAGACTGGTTTAAGGACAAGAACAACCTCTGTTGTGTGATGCTTTACTAAATAATAAGTCACTACAATAAAAAAGGTCAATAATATTAAATTCTATAGTCTTTTGCCACAAAACTTTTTTTTAATTTTATTTTATTTTATATTTTATTATTTCACAAGACAAGTTAAGACAACAGTACAATAGCGTCTCATTATTTATACATTCTATAGGACCAATATCCTTTTCAGAATCCACCCACTAATTCATCTTCCAACACAGTTAATTGTGACACACACACAAGTCTTTTGCCACAAAACGAAGATTGTTGTAATAAACCGAACCTAGGCGGTGCTTATATACTTGCAACATCACTGTCTGAATTGGTCATCATTTTATGTGCTCTAAATCTCTTAAGTTTGATGCCAAGCTGAAACCTTGTCCAAGAGAGGAATAAAAAGGCAAGTGAACCATTTTGGTATGAATGACAGAAGGCTCGTACCTGCTTTGGAGATCCACAAAATGTATATACTGTACTGTACAGTATTTCCATATAGTAAAAATAAAAGTGCACCATTGCCATCTATACATGGAAGCAGTTCTGTTGACAAAATTATTTGTCAGTATGTTTTTATATGAGGTCATACTTCAGGAACAACCTGGAGACACAGACATTTTGTACCTGAATCTGGACTTGGATCACACTCTCTACAACACATATTTGGTGAGGTCAAAGGCTAGAGCTATAGAACTGATAGCTGAATTTTAGTAGGCAAGACCAGCTGATCAAATTCTAAATAATTATGTTAAACTTGCCTAGCCCAGAGCTTTCAAAATCATTACAAGCTTATTTTTTGCAAGGATTATTAAGATTAGATAAAAGCTGGAATGGAATAGAACGGGCCAGAACAATAGCTGTTAATAATAATTGATGCCATACCTAGTAGGATGAACAACATTTTATATCTCAAACCTGTAAATATTTGCACTTTAATGAATCTTTTAATGCCACCACACCAGCCAGAATGGGACATAAAAAAACAGCCCAGAATCATAAATTCTGAGTAGGATAAACCAAACAAATTAATTACACAAATGTGGCTTAATAAGACTGATGCAATGAGCTATTTTTTTAAGCCAGGAACAGCAGTCCAGAACCTGTTCAGTGCAGAAAATCCACATTGTGCAAAGCAGTCTGGAACTGCAACTGTCACCCAACCAAATTCACTGATCTCATCTGACTAGATAGAATGGATAGATCAATTGTAAAACCACCCCTAAGAAGAATTTTGTTGGGCTGTCACTATTTTGAGCTGTTTTTCATACTATGGAATCTCTGCCCAGAACAGGTTCTTGCATGTTGTTCCTGGTGATTTTCTGTGATTTGTTCCATCAGCCTCAACTAGTCCCTCGTGTGTGTTGTGAATTTAGTTGGTTTAGCCAAATCAGATGTTACCATTCTAGGCCACGTTCTGTTCTGGATGGCTTGGGGGGCTTAAAGTGTTTCTAAAAACACAATATTTTATAAGTTGGCATATAAAATATTGCTTTTGATGTGAGTCGGCAGTGTCAGTCCTGGGGTAAGTATAGGAGGCCTGAAACAGGTGTTTCCCCTTAGCCCGGGAGGGGGGGGTTTCATATACTGTGGTCCCACAATATAGCGAGAGGCCAGGAGGGTTACTTTACATCCTGTTAGTTTTTGTGTCAATTCTTATGAACAAGTGTCCATTCTGACCTATTCTAATTTATACCTAGTCTCCTCATTATCTACATCCCTACCACAGAATATCCTCTGTCTGAGGGTGTATAAATATCCAGCTTTAGGAGTTCAGGGACAAAACATCCCCTGTTCTTGTTTCTTTAACTTTTAAACAAGCTATGCTGCTTGCTGAAAGCCTGGCTGCTGGTTATTTTGCAAATGGAGCTAAAATGCCCTTGGGATTGATACTGCATGATTGTAGCTGCATCTCCCCCTAACAAAAAAAATCAAGCAATGTTCCCCACTGTTT
>JAHTLZ010003526.1:10114607-10152531 GCA_023846285.1 Phrynocephalus versicolor | reverse complement strand
GACTGTTATCAATGTAAATAAGTACTCTAACCTGTGAAGCTTGTGAAGGCAGTTAACACATTTTGCTTACTGAAACATTTATGGAGTCAATTTCAGCCGCTGGCAGGCAGCTGCAGCTCTTTCCCCTTCTTTTAGAGTGAACTTTTAAAATAAATGTTGCAACTGTTTAAGGCCCTAAATTATTTATGGTAGAAAATGGTAAACTTGAAAATTCTAAATAATGCTTCTTGAAAGCTCTCTCTTGTTAGTTTCAATTCATGTGGCCATTCTGGAACACCTGTCCATCTGCCAATTTTTTAGCCTGAGAGTATAACATTGACATATGCAATATTTTGATTCATGGAATGTCAACTCAGCTAATTTATTTGTATTGATTCTGTCGTTCCAATGACCATAGACAGAAGGAAAAAAATTCTACTAATTATTTTCCCTCTATATCTGTGATTTCATATTATCTTGAGCCAAGTATTTAATAGGTGTTCTAGGTAATTGCAATCTTGGAATAATCTTAGAATCCCAGACCTGGAAGGAACTCTATGGATCATCGAGTTCAGGAGACACAGCAATTAAACTCCCAAACTCTGGCCCCACAAACAGATACCTAAGAAGCTCAGCTAACCAACAGTTTATTTAACAAAGTATTGATAACATTAGAAACACATCTATGTCCACCTGTTGCAGAACGAATAACAAATAATAATGTGGAATTTTAAAGATTCATATATATTTAGCGTGGCACTAGTTTTCATGGGCTAGAACAGTGGTTCGCAACCTGTGGGTCTCCAGATGTTCCTGGACTGCTACTCCCAGAAATCCTGGCCAGCTCAGCTGGTAGTGAGGCCTTCTGGGACTTGTAGTCCAGGAACATCTGGGGACCCACAGGTTGAAAACCACTTGGCTAGAGTATAAAGATAGATATAAAAACATAAGAACAGTTATACTGGATTAGGCCAAAGATGGCAGGCAACAGTGTTTGCAAAGCCTACAACCAGGAAATGTCTGCCGTGTATCATCACAAAGGACTCTAGGAGTAGGTAGAATATATATGTACTATAAATAGTTGGAACTTCACATTAATGTGCACTAGAGATGGGCACAAAATGAAAAATGAAATGCTGTTTTGTCGTTTCTTTATGTAACGAATCATTTTGTTACAAAATGAAACAGTAGAATGCATTTTCTTATGAAATGAAATGAAACACCATTTTCCCTCTCTAGGGACAAAATGATTTGTCCTAGAGGAACCAAAATGGCAGGGGAGCTTCCTCAAGCTCTTCCCTGTAAGCCCCTGAAATTTGGAGAGGTATGTGGTTTAGGGGGCTGAGTTATTAAACTCCAAAGGGGGTCCTCCTAGGAAAAAATCATTCTAATTGAGTCAAAAATTCAGAACTAAGCTGATAATAGTTCCCCCTGCAGGTGAGAGATTAGCAGTTTCCAACTGAATTAGAAATGATTTTTCCCCTAGGGGGACCCCCTTTGGAGTTTAATTATTCAGCCCCCTGAACCCCAAACCTCTCCAAATTTCAGGGGCTTACAGGGAAGAGTCCATTTTGGTGCCTCTAGGACCCAAAGAAACATAGCATTTTATTTTATTTTGTTTCATTGGTTTACAAAACTACTTTAAAATTTATTTATAACAAAATGAAATTACTAAAGAAACGAAATGAAATGAAACAAAACACTATATTTCTGTTTCGTGCCCATCTCTAATGTAGATAGATAGATAGATTTTTTATTTACTAGCTTAGACCAAAGTACCATCTCTAATGTGTACTGTTTTATATTTGCTTAAACTTTTGCATCCACCGTTTTGATGCTTATTTTCCAATTTGGAGAGAATATTTTATAATTTGATTGATTAATTTGGTTTGAACATCTCTAATAAATTTAACATTACTGTACCATATGTTCTGGTCACCACACTGTTTGAGTGATTTTGACACTCTCAAATAACTTAAAAGGTTACTAAGGCAAGACTTACCTTTGCAGGAGACACAATGTTTCTTCTTTAGCCAAACTTGTACTTTTATATGGCAGTGGGCAAAGTGCAGGCCACAAATAGCCATAAAGTTATTTTATGGAGTTTCTTTCCCCAAAAATGAAACAGAAAAACAAGAGGAAATCATAGCTATGAACTCTTGCCAAAAAGTAGCAGCACGACTTCTGAATTGCTTAAATGACTTGACAGTGTTTCTGCAAAAGTATTAAAAGGTAGATTATACATATGTAACCCTTGTAGCCACAGTGTCATTTTTTTGAGGCAGAGAACAAATAGATTTACATTTTCATAATGTCCCTAGGAATCTTTTGAAATGCTGCATTTCATCATTATTATTGGATTACTTCCTCCTTAGCGAGAGACGGTCTGACTACTTGCTATCTCATAGTCTTGCTGATCAGTGTTCTCTAGGGCTCAGAGAATCACAGAGCTACAGTTCTATGACTTTGCTTCTGTTCTTTTTTCTGACTGTTCTCAATTAACCGAGTAAGTTTGAGAGATGGAGTATTTCCCCTCAATTATTAAAAAATAAATTTGTTATTTGTTGGAAGCGGTTTTATTGAATTACAGTAATTTTGATTTTTTAAAACTATAATAGAATTGTGTTATACTATATTGGGCAAAACATAAATTAAAGGTAATTCTGAATTTTTCCGAAACTCCAACACATTTATACTATGCATTATATAATACTGTATTTGGCAATATCCTGTTGGCATACATTTCTGCTGTAGATCTGGTTGACATCATCAACCAGCACTGGCAATTAGAGATGGGCACGACCAGAAAAAAATGACATTTCGAGTTGTCGTTTCTTGGAACAGGTCCGTTTCGGGTCGTTTCCGTTTGTCATGAATTTTTTCAAAAAATTGTTGTTTCCGTTTGTCGTTTGTCGTTTGTCATTTCCAACGCGATTTAGCGCGAACAGCATAGGGGCGTCCTGCAATCAGGGCCGGCGCTAGGTGTTTTTGCGCCCTGGGTGGGGGGCAGGTGGGGGGGAGGTGCGGTCGGGCGGCGGTGGCGGGGGCCCATGGGAGGGCGGTGACAGCGGCAGGGGGCAGGCAAGGGTGGGCAAGCGGGCAGCCGGTGGCCGCAGGTGGGCGAGTGGGCGGGCAGCGGCGCAGGCCGCAGGCGGGTGGTGGCACGGGTGGGCAGGCGAGCAGGCAGTTAGGATATCACTTAAGATAGAGGTTGTTCTTGGCTTGCACCCCAAATGTGTGTGTGTGCAAGCAAATTGAAGTTGGGAAAATAGAAAATAAATGGTAGTATATAACATATTTTTAAAATAAATCCACACCTCCCCCTCCCAATCGAACCTCCCCCTTTACCCAATAAGAAAAAAAAATCCTCACAAACTGCCAGAGGGGAAAAAAGAATATGCGGTCTACTGCTATTCCCTGCAGCAGACAAAGCTGCAGGGAATCAAAGGAATTATTTTCTAAATTCAATTCCCTCCCTGCCTGCCTAACTTAAATCCTAAAGCCTCCAGCCTCCCTCCTCAATCTCCATCGGATCACATGAGCACCAGCAGCCAGCCCTCCTCCCTCAACCACATCCATACACCCGACTGCGACTTCTGGAAGGTGCCTCGGCTTTTTATGCTCTCTGGCACATCCAGAAGTGTCAGTCAAACCCTGGCCATGCCATTCGTGGAATGGTTCAAAAAAATTGCATGGTCCCATCCCATGCCCAGCCCACATGGGCAGGTCTAAAAAAATAATAAATAAAATAAAATAAAATAAAATAAAATAAAATAAAATAAAATAAAATAAAATCAGTGCGACCTTTTACTGCTATAAAAAACTCACTGCTGCTACTATAAAAATTCAGGCATTTAAAATACCTAATTTTCACATGTTTCTGTTGTGCTTTGGTGGGTTTTTGGACCATGATTTAAAAATAAATATTGCGGTCGCCATTTTGGATCCCCCCCCAGCGCATGGCATGGAGACGACAATGATGACCTCCCCCCAGCCTGGTGCAAGCAGCCCAGGACAGGAGAGGGGGGGGGAAGGCCGGGGACCCCCCCCAGAAACCACCTCTCAGGTAGGTGTCCTCAGGCAGGCATATTTTCGCCTGCTTTTTTGGCCGGGAGTCAGGTTTTTTTTTTTTTTTACTTTTTAAAACTTTTTTTCTGTGCTGCTTGGCAATGGCATTGCGCAATTGGCGCAATGCCATGAACGACAACGATAAACCCGACCCAATTTTTCTTTTTTCGGTTCGAGTTCGAGTTCTGACGGCTTAATTATTGTTACCGTTTCCGTTACGTAACGGCAACGATAACAGAAAACGGAAACAACAATTTCACCGAGTCGTGCCCATGTCTACTGGCAATAATTAAACTAGATGAATTGAAAGCTTCCTATTTCCCCATTTCAGGTTCTGAGTTTTCTTTTGCCTTCGGAGCCTTGAGACAGGGGCAGGAAGCCTTAAATAGTCAAAAACTGCCACCATAAAGCGACAAGGTGGCTCATAATTAATAGAGCAATACACAAATAGTCATCCAAAAACTGTTCTAAAACTTTTAAAATTATGCTTTATAAGTACAGTACCTAAGATCTCAGGAAGGGTCAAATGCCCAATATAGTTTTTAAAAAAACAGGATGATGTGTTACACAAGGACAAGACAGAGAGGTTTAACCAAGCCTGGAACCCTAAGTTGCTATCACTCCTTTTGACTTACTTTACTCAGTCCCCCTCTGCCTACTTTTTTAAGCCAGGAAGGTTGGGGATCCAGCAGACACATGGTGGCTTTCATCTGTCCAACAATCCTGTTACACTTGTCCCACCAAGGCTAAGGGTGAGACTTTGATCCAACCACAGAAATTGCCTGGAATCTTCAAGGTAGACATCTGGGATTGGAAGACCCCAGAAGGCAAAATAGAATCCTGTCTTTCTATCCATGGGGCTATATGAGGAGCCTCTCACTGGATTTATATTGTTTTCCCCATGGAGTTCTGTGGCAATTCCCAGGAAACAGTAGGACTGCAGAGGCAATTTCCTTTTTCCTCTGAGCCAAAGCACATGGAATGAAGCAGGCAATGATGGTATAAAGATATCTGTCTTGACTTTTAGTATCTCCTCTCCCAACCACAAATACGCCCTGGGGAATTATAAGTGACTTCTGGGGCTGGAAGTCTTAGAATTCTCAAAGTCTTTTGTAATGTCATTTCCGGCTAACAACAAAAGCTTTAGGTGTGTACGACTGTTGTGACATATGATTGTGTGCCTTGTATCTCTGTAGTACACATGAATGCTTTAATGTAATGTTTAATCATGAATGTACACTTATGGATCGATAAAAGCAAACTTTTTCCATTCCTTAACATTGACTACTGTAAAAAGACCCCCATATACAGTATTTGTTGGTGTTCAACAATTTTAAACAGTAGTTTTACCTCTTTCTTTTATGCTTTGTTGTTGTTCAGTCATTCAGTCGTGTCTGACACTTCGTGACCCCATGGACCAGAGCTCGCCAGGCCTTCCTATCTTCCACTGCTAGTGCTGTGCATATGTCCTTTGATTCCTGAGGTATAATTTTCTACAGGCATTCCCCACCCCCCGAAATGTTTGGGGACCATGTTTCTCTGTTGGATAGAGGCAGGAATTCCTGCTGAGTGTAAATAATTCTTCATCAAAATATATCATTTTGTCAGTAAAATATAAGTAGAGGAGGATGAGTAATTTGGAAAGCATTCTAACTTAAGCTTCAATCCATTTACCTGAAGGAAAATGTATACTCCCAATCTAGATTCATGAAAGAATCTCATCAGGGGTGGCCCCACCATTTTGCATTGGTTCTATAAAGTCCTGTGTGTTCATCTATTGTTCCCATACTATTAGATTATCTTTGACTGGAATGATTATTGCCTTAATTTGTGTTTTTGAACTTCCATTGTTCATACAGTAGGACCCTCGTATCCACTGATTCATTTTCCACTGATTCAGTTATCCACAGTTGACAGAGGGGAAAAAATTAAATAATTCAGCAGCCACAAAGCAAGTTATTGTCACAAACAACACCTGTAAAGCAAGCTACTGTCACAAACAGCAGCCATAAAGCAAGCAACTGTCTCAAAACAACAGTCATAAAACAAGCTACTCTCAGGAAACAGCAGTTTGGGGGTGGGTGGGCAGGCATTCTTTCTTATCCACAGTTTTCATTATCCACGGGAAGGCCTGGAACCAATCCCCAGCAGATACCAGGGTCCTACTGTAATTATGTTGTTATGTGTTTGAAGAACGATAAGGACTAGCATATGCCATGCAATCACAATCTCTTAGGTTGATGTACTGTTACTGTTTTTAACTTTTAATTTTTGTGTAAACCGCCCTGAGTTCCCGCTCGGGAAATAGGAGCGGTATACAAATTTGAAAATAAATAAATAAATAAATAAATATTTTCCTCCTACTTGTTTTTGAAAGATAGGTTGAATCAATTTCTTGAGAAGCTGAGTCTCATTGAGAAAGTTAGATTTGATGAAGTCCAGAGAAGAGAGATCAATTATAATGAAGATAAATAAATTGAAACAAGTCAACAAAAGGCAAGATAGACTCTTATTCAGCAGTTTGGATGGGTCAAATTGAAGCTTTATGGCAGAATGTGTATTTTCTGAGAACTGTCAGAGGATGTTATCTCAGCAGGAAACTAGCATTCACTGTAATGTTATGTACACTGACAAAAAGCTGTGGCAATTTTAACTCCAGCCTGTTGTAAAAGTGGACAGGACTACTATTTCTTATAATTAATTCTAGATTTCTATGAAACTTGGGTGAGGTAATAAGGTCCTTCTCATATTGAGGATAGTGGTAGGGCTGTATCGGCTAGCCAGAAGTGCCATTAATAAAATACTGTCCCTAGATTGTTTATTTTGCTATTTTATTAATAACTGAAGGATTAATTTTATTACCATGGTTAATTATTTGGCATTAGATTTATTCAGATATACAGAACATCTAATTTCTAATTTTTAAGGTTCTAGTTTTTTCTTTTTTTAATATTTAAGGTTCTAGTAGTGCAGCGGTTAAATGTCTGTACTGAAGGTAAAACTGTGCTCACAACCTTGGGTTCAATCCCAGGTAGCAGGCTCAAGGTTCACTCAGCCTTCCATCCTTCCAAGGTCGGTAAAATGAGTACCCCAGCTTGCTGGGGGGGGGGGCAATGTACAGCCTGCATACTATAATTAAAACTTTAAACCGCCCAGAGACTACGTGAAGTGGTATGGGGGGTATATAAGCAGAACACTTTGCTTTTATTTTTCACATTGTATTTCTGTAAGACTAGGTGGTTTGGATTTAAATCAAATACACTGATTTTGTCACTTCTCAAAGATACTCAGTTTAATGTGATTTTTTTCATATTAAAAATGCTGTGACTTTAACATATTTTTCCACAATTCATTTTTTGCACAGTCTTCATGTTAGCTTATCTCTACTAAACTTCCTTCTTTCGTTGACATTCTCATTGTTCAAAGTATGCATTTCAGGAAAAAGGCAAGGAATTATCATCATTGAAGGAAACTATTGGAAGAACAATTTTTCAGTGATATATGAAGCTCCTTAAGAATTTGATCAGTTCAGACCAAAGGTCTTTCTAATCCAATGTTTTGTTTCCTACAGTATCAACCAGATGTTTTCGAAAAGCCCACAAACATCATATGGGCATAATGATTGCTAGATGCTGATTGCCTCTTTTCCCCTTAATTTTCAAGAAGAAATTAAACATCTACAGCAGGCATGTCCAAAGTCAGGCCCGGAGGCCAAATGCGGCCCATTTTCAAATTTTGAGCAGCCCATGGCCTCTTCTCCCCACCGGCTCAGTCGCGCATCCCCCATACTGGATGGAGATGTCAGCTTGCAGATTTAGGGTTTACCGGCCCTCCCTGCGTCCGTCCATCCCCCCAACCACCCGCCCAGCTTACCCACCCCCAGCTCCATTGCTGCAGCATCCTCCCTGCCTCCTTGCATGTCCTAGAGCAGGGGTCCTCAACCTAAGGCCCTGGGGCCGGATGCGGCCCCCAAGGTCCTGAATCCAGCCCCTGGGACCAATTGAAACCCCCCCACCTACCCCCTGTTTTGTGAACAAGCCAGCCTCCGCAGCTGCTTTTTGACTGTGATCCGGCCCCCAGTGGTGTCTGGGTGGTGGTGGACCGGCCCGCTGTTTGAAAACCTTGAGGACCCCTGTCCTAGAGGCTTGCCCAAACTCTGGCCTGGGGGCCAAATGCAGCTGGATGGTTAGCCCCACACACATTTTCACCTCAACAAATTTGGCCCTCCTTGCAAAAAGTTTGGATACCCCCTGATCTACAGTAATACCTTGGTTTAAGAATAACTTGATTTAAAAGCGTTTTGCAAGACAAGCAAAATTTTCATCTAAATTTTGCCTTGATCAACAAGCAATGTCTTGATATGCAAGCACTGAAGCAGGTTGCATTATCATGAGCTAATGGTAGCTCTCTCTTCCTCCTTCCTCCTTCCTCCTGCTGGATTGTGGGTGATTGTCTGGAACGTTTCATCTCAGGCAGCCTCCAAAACAGAGGAATGAGAGGAATAGAGGTCTCTCTTCGGGTTTTGTTTTTCTTTATATTTTTCTTTAATTTGCTTTCAACATTCTTTCTTATTTTTTCAAACAATTTCTAGCCATGGGGCAGCTAGTTAAGTGTGTATAGGGCTACAAATTGCACTTTATGATTGTCACATTAAAAATAGAGAGTAAAATCCAGTTGTTAGTCTCAAGCAGAGCAGATTTCACAGCCAGGTACATAAACCATGGGACTTCTAGCCAAATACTTTTGTGAGTTTTGGCATGTTGTGTGTACAGTATGTGGTCTATGGCAGGCCTACAAAACCCATTGACTGTGGATGGCTGGTAGCCCGCAGGGCTGCCAAAAGTTGCCTTCCAGGTCTCCGCCAGCTTCCCAACCTGCCGCCAGCAGCAGTGTGTTCGGGGGGGACGTCCCTTTTTTCACACCTCAAGTGCCCCACCCTGGCTGGGAAACTTCCACCCTCCACTCCTCTTTCCTGCCGTTCCACATCCTTCAAAAATCTCCCACCGTGGCACACACACACACACCCGGTCTGGGAACCTGGGTTGGTGCGGAGGGGATATGCGGACTCGGAAGGACACTGGCAGCCTCCCAAGGGAGCCGTGAGGCCAAAGGGATGGAATGTGGGCAGAACCTGCATACCTGCCCTTCTCGTCCATCAGAGGGCCTGGAAATGGGGGCTGGCAGAGGTGCTTGACACTCCCCACAAATGAAAGTTACCTCTCCACTTTTCCCATGGGTCTGTCCAGAGAGCGTTGCAGATGGCCAGACGTGCTGGGTCATCGCCTGAGTTCTGCTTGTGGTGCAGGGTGGGTTTGCTGGGTTGAGGGGGAGCTGACATGCAGGGAAACTTTATGAGACCCCTGCCCCCAGTGTGTGTGTTACAGGTGTCAAGGCTTTGGGAAAGGGGAGATCCAGTAACACAGACACAGCAGCGGTGGCTTGGTGGGGTGGGAGGGGCAAAGCGTGTGGCCCCTCCTGGAGCACTGGCTCTAGTGGAAGCAGCCCGCAGGGATGTGCAGAGACCTGGAAAGTAGCCCCTGGGGATGCCCCACGGCTGCAAGTAGACCACGGACCACCCAAAGTTGGAAAGCCCTGGTCTATGGGAGCTCAGAATGAATAGTCTGAGGTTCCTGTTGGAATGTGGCAAGATCTATATTCTAACATTAAAGGGTTAATGCCAGCTGAAGCTCATTTGGAACTGTAAACTTGTGAGTCCTAACTCTTTAATTGGTATGGCTCCTACAAAGGGAATCGTTTCACTTTACTCAGAAGCAGTCAGCTTTTCCAGCATTTAGCTCTTGCTAGCTGCTGCAGCCATGGCTGACCTCACCCTCTCTTCATGCTGATCGTCTGAGTGAGGCAGACTGTGTGTGTTTGTGAATGTTGCCTGAGCTGCCGTTGCCTTATCTAATCTTATTTCATTTGGTATGTTTTGTACGTCCAGTGGTACCCCGACTTAAGAGCAGCTCGACTTAAGAGCAGGAAACTTTTGGCATTTTAACTGCTGCCTTACCAATTTTAGATATGGTCTGCTCGATTTACATTTTTTTTTCATTTTTTCAACATTTTTTCAATTTTTTAGATACGTACCCCAACTTAAGAGTAGTTCGACTTAAGAGCATGCATTCAGAATGAATTAAATTTGTAAGTCGAGCTACCACTGTACTCTCAGTTTTGTTGTTTTATTAGGAATATCCCATTTACCCTTTCCCCTGAGAGATTTAGATAAAGTTTATTTTTATATACTTCATTTTCATCTCAGTGTCTTCAGTCTACAGTTTTTAAACCCAACAGTTCCATTATTTCATATGGGGAATTTTGCTTTGATATAAGAGTGTTTTGGTTTACAAGCATGTTTCTGGAGTGGATTATGCTTGTAAATCAAGGCATTACTATATCTACTAAATCTATTTTAGACATTTATGAATTGTAAAATTGTATTGGAGGTAAAGAAGGTGGATCTGTATTGGAGGTAAAGAAGGTAGATCTGTTTGATTATATGGTGGGAAAATAACTAGTTGCATCATTTATTTTTACTTCTGTTGTTAGAATCATAATGTTGCCTTGTATCTGAGAAGACATCACTGCCAAAACAGGCTAGTTTTGCTATGAGTGCAACATGTCTCAGCTAATTTATCACTTAGCTGTAAGTCAAATGACAGTAATTGGTACAAAATTCCATATGGTGATATTTCAAGCAGTAAAAAGATTAAATGGATGTTTTTCATACTTCTTATAACACACAATTGGTGTGTATAGTGTTTATAGTATTTTCTAGTCTCTGATCTTTATACTTCAAAGAAAAGAAGATTGCAGGGAATAAGAAGGGAAAATAAAAGTCCTGTGAAGTCTGCAAGAAATGCAATTATGCATGGTGTATATACTCCAACACATTCTGTTGCAGAATACTGCTAGGATTAAAGACAGAAGAGAAGGAATAGATTGTAATCAGCATAACATATGATAGTACGTATTTTTCAGGGTACTGATTTTAAAAGTACAGTGGACCCTCCTATAACAAATGGTTTGTATAACATAAAATCTGGACAACATAAAAAATGCAGGCAATAGGCGAAATTTGCTTAACAGAATTGTCTATGGGGCGAATCCGTACAACATAAAAATGGTCACAGCTCACAACAATTAGAGATTACTCTGTTTTCAATGCATTCCTATGGGAAATTTGTATAAAGGAGAATTTGCTTAACATAATTTCATTTGGAATGAGTTAATTCCTTTATACAAGGTACCACTGTGTAATTTAAAGATGTGGTCTTTAGATAGTTTTAAAAACTGCGAATGAATTTTTTTACATGACAGGAAAAAACTTACAGAAGATTAGCAACTTTCTGGATATAGAAACTGCTTTTGAAGCATGTAAAGAAAAATGTAGAAATGTTACATTATGTGATTGGATCAACGAAAGCTATATGATATTACAGTTCTCTTTAAAAGTAAATGAGGAATTCTCATGTGCCCAATTTTCATATTCTAAAAACTCCCAAAGTCCATCAAAGGGTCTAATAAATTTATAAAATACTAAAGTTTAATATTGCAACACCCATATTACTTTGTATGTGCTGTTCTGGTGCCTGAGGGTATCAGGGGGAAATGTGGAGAGGAGATAGAAGGAAAATATTCACACTGAATGCCAATTTTTTGTTGTTCTGTGGTACAAGTGAGAGTTTGTCTTCAGAACCACTAGAGAGAAGTCATTGTGATATAGCTGTCACTGGTCAGCCTTTAGTCAAAGAGAACAGGGGATTCTGGTCTAACATTTTGTGAGCCAAAATAATAGCTTTTTAAACATCATTACATGTTCAAAATAGACATTAAATCTACTTGACTGTAAGTCTAGTGGTTAAATCTGTGGTTGTCGATAAGTGCTTTGATGACTGTTGGCCTCTCCTTCTGCTGCGTTCCAAAACCAGTCATAGATGACAAGGTAGTAAAATACAAATGTGAAAAGAGACTGAAAGGTTTTTTTTTTTAATTTAAAAAAAAATTGCACACCAAATTTAACTGAGGAGGATTGTAACTCTCTGGAAGAGCATACTCTTTGTATCTCTGGTTTATTCCCTGGCATCTCCAAATCAGCCTGAAAAAAATGCTTGAATAACTGATGGGCTGTTTGATGTACTGTACTATCAATATTAGGCAGCCTCCCATGTCCTCAATTTACATTTATGTTTTCATTTGGCTGATGTATAGGGCTGTGAAGTCTGAACCGACGAGTTTTGTCATTTTGCAAAATGGAGGCATAAAATGTGGGCTTAAATCCTGCTGCAGAGTTTGCTACATATTGTAAACTTTAGATATAAATTCTTGTAAATTAAGAAGCCTTTAGGCATTATCTGTTGCAGACCAAGTCATGCGATTCAGTATGTAACAGATATGTTTCACAGAGGAGGGCTTGAGTCATGGGACTCACGATCAAGTCCCACTTAAGTCGCACCAATTACTTGATGAGATTTTTTTTTTCAATGACTCATTTCAACTCATTACTTGGAATCCACCCCTCCCCTTTTTTTTCTAGGGAAAAAGCTTGTTTTTAATAGGGACTTAGACCTGGAGCTTGGAACTCCAGATTTGGTAGCAAAGCTTGGATTTGGCCCTTGGACCTGAAGACTTGCCAGCATCCCTGATATTTATGGAGATTGTTTAATCTATGGCAGTTTGCTTCCAAACTTGATGCCATGTGCATAACTTCCCAACAGTCACAGTAACAGACACACTAACAGCTTATGTCTCTGCATGTATTGCAAGGAAAAATGTTTCCACAACCATATTTCTTGGTACAACTATGTGTTACTTTTCTAAAAGAGCTTGAAGCGGAAATAAAATGGAGGTTCCACCCAGTGTACTAGTGTGGTACAAAAGGAAAGGAAAGGGAGCTTTAATTATTGATTCCTTCTCACTTTCCCTTTTCTTTTCATGGCTAATAGTACTATAAATAATGGAACAGCACTGTTTAACAGAAAGAAGTTAAAAGATAGAGAAAGGGCAACAGTAATTTTGCTCCTCCCACTCTGGGCAGGAAGAGGAAAAAACAGCTTAGAGAGGCTGTTTACAAAACAAATCCGAGACTGTTCATCATTAATTCACGATTGTGTTATAAATGCCTTGCCCCAAGTAACAAAAAGCACCAAAACAATGATGCTTGCAAATAACAAGAGGATAGTTTAAAGTTACAGCAGTCTGCAACATGTTAATAGTGCTTTGTCTGTCTACAATGAATCAGAATCAGAATCAGAATCCTCCTTTTATTGGCCAAGTGTGGTTGGACACACCCGGAATTTGTTTCGGTAAAAAATGCTCTCCATATATAAGAAGGAAATATAGGAATCATATATTCAACAATAAAAACAGTGCAACAACACAATATAACCTATTATTTAAAAGAAGAAGAAAAGAAGAAAAATTAATTATTCAACAGTTTGATAGCACTTGGAAAGAAGCTATCTTTATATCTAGTTGTCCTAGTATGCAATGCCCTAAAACGTCACCCTGAGGGTAACAGTTGAAACAGATTATGTCCAGGATGTGTAGAATCTGTATATATCTTCATCGCCCTGTTTTTAGCTCGTGTGGTATACAATTTCACAATAGATGGCAAAATAGTAGCAATAGTTTTTCCGCAGTTCCAATTATCTGTTGAAGTCTATATCTGTCCTGCTTAGTCGCAGAACTAAACCAGGACAGTTATAGAGAAATTGTTGAACTTGAAATCAATTGTGTTTTACCTCCAAAAACTTGTTATAAGATTAGTTCAAGGGAATGAGGACAACATTCATTCAGAAAGCATTGGAATATAACAGGTAAACTTTATTTATTTATTTATTTATTTATTTATTTATTTATTTATTAAATTTATATACCGCTTCATCTAGCTACATGGCTACTCTGGGCAGTTTACAAACTGAACATAAATCAAACCATAAGCAGTAAAATACAATATAACAAATAAGCACAAGTATATAAATAAAAACACTATAACTAGTAAATAAAATATAATGACAACATAAAACAGGGGCAAGATGAGCTACATATAAAAGCAAATAAGTATGTAATAACAATCATTAGAACAGATTAATATCCAGGGAAAGCCTTTCTAAATAGCCACGTCTTTAGATTCTTCTTAAAGACTGTGAGGGAAGGTGCCAGACAGATCTCAGGAGGGAGTTGGTTCCAGAGCCGAGGGGCCGCCACTGAGAAATCCCAATTTCTCGTCAAAGATTTATGGGCCTCCTTCAGCGACGGCACCCTCAAATGTCCTGCCTGAGATGACTGAGTGTTATGGGCAGTACTTTGCGGCAGGAGCCCTTCTGCCAGATAAAATAACATCATGTGGATGTGCCAATGATTAAATCCCAGACTACAAGTAATAAATATATAATATATTAGAAGATATTTATTAAGTATAAGTATCATAAAACTAACAGTGGCCTAAGGTAATATTTTAAAAGAACTAATTTTTCGAAATTCACTTTTTTATGTTGACTCTGAATAGGAAATCAACGTTACATTAAGGACTAAATCTGCACCAAAAGAATTACAGAAAACAAAAACAAACAGAGTTTGTAACCATTGGCTATTTCTGAGAGTTATAGTGATGCCCCTTTCAGCAGTCTCTATAGTATGTGAAAATTCTCAGCAATCCAGGTGAGATCTGATGAAGCTGCTTGGATGAGTAGCAAAACATTTCGATCTCACAAGAAAAGAAGTCCAGTTGCCATGACTCAACTTTTGGATAGTCTCTATGACAGTGATGGTGAACCTTTTAGAGACCGAGTGCCCAAACTGCAATTTAAAACCCTCTATTTTTTCGCAATGTGCCAATTCAGTAATTTAACCTGAATACAGGTGGCTGTGAATGTTGGGGTGCCCACAGAAAGGGCTCCAAGTGCCACCTTTGGCACCCATGCCATAGGTTCGCCAACACTGCTCTATGATATAGTCATAATGTTTTTTGCAATAGCACTTCCATTTGTAAATCTCTCTAAACATGAATGCATTTATAGTAAAACTGCAAAATCTGTATAATACAGTTATCTCCCACAATGCAGTTAGTTTTCCAGAACTAATGAAAACTTCATTTGTGAAGGAACTGTTCTTCAAGTAAAAAGCAAAGTGGGCTACTTGTATACTGCCCCATAGTGCTTAAAGCATTCTCTGGGCAGTTTACAAGTAATTATGAAGGCTACATTTTGCCCACCCCGCATCAAGCTGGGTACTTAGTTTATCAATCTTGGAAGGATGCAAGGCGGAATCAGCCATAAAATGGCTACCTGGGATTGAACCCTGCATAGTGACCACAGTTTTGGCTGCAGTACAGCAGTTCAACCACTGCACCACAAGGCTTCTGTGGTCTGTTTGTGGCATCTTGAGCCATTTTAAGCAAAAGCCTCTTCAATAAAACATTTTAAAAGCTTTGAAACATTTTGAACACTTATTGGTATTAAAGATTTGTGAGATCATGCTAAAACTAGGGACAAAGATAAGGCATGCAAGAAGGAAAAATTCTTCTAATGGTTTAGATTAGCAAGCAGAAAACTTGATTCTTGTTTTTACATGGATCAAACAGTGAAATTTTACCCAGCTTGGTCTTTTGGTTCAAGGACTTTTCTGCGAGTAGTGATTTTGCTGCATTTTCTGTCTTTGTGCAAGATGAATCAGTTTCCACACTGAATCAAGATTGACTATAAAATGTCTAGTTTAGTGAAAGAACATTTTATATAGTAAAGGAAAATGCACACACAACTCCTGACAAGATTTGATTTGTAGTTTAGGATCTTCAGTTTTGTTGGGTTTAATGTGGTATTTGCTGGCGTGTAAACACATTTGATAAAGAAAATGGGTAAAGCGTTAGTCACTTGAACAAATGTCAAAGGAGTTTCAAGAAAATAATTTATATGTGCATTAAAACGAAGTAGGTATCTAAACACATATGTCTCCTGTAGATGATTCTATCTGGATTTGTCTTTATACATTTTTTCTTTTTTATTGCAGGCCTCCAGGTGGTTTTAAATTCCATTATCAAGGCCATGGTTCCTTTGTTGCACATTGCCCTGCTGGTGCTGTTTGTCATAATTATCTATGCCATCATTGGACTTGAGCTTTTCATGGGGAAGATGCACAAGACTTGTTATATAACAGGAATCTTATCAGGTAAAGGATTTGCTCTACTTAGTAGCACCATTTGATATCAGTAAAAGGTGGGTATCTTGTTTTGATATAACAGCTGCTATCAAAGAAGGCAGTTCTAACAGTCAACTGACATTAGTTCTGCTACCTTAAGTACCTTTATTAGATACCAGATTTCCTCTAGAAGGGAGAAAAAGCAGCCCTATCATGTTAATAAACTAAAGGTGGTTTAACAGTTATAGGTCCTTTCTTCCTTCTGGGTAGAACCCTATAATCATTAGATCCCTATAGCGACAGTAGATCCCTATAGTGAGAGCTGGATAGGTCATTTGTGCAGGTCCACACTATACTCCTGTGTTAAACAACATGGTTCTGAAGGCTGCAGAGAGATTTCCTCATGTCTCCTCTTTACCTTAGATGAGATATCATGTTGTTAGGCTGTGGAACTCGTGTTGTTAGTCTGTGGAAGTCCCTGCCACAAGATGTGGTGATGGCATCTAGCTTGGATGCGTTCAAAATGGAATTGGACAGATTCCTGGAGGAGAGGAGAAGTCCATCACAGGTTACAAACCATGATGGAAATTTGTAATCTCTAGTCTTAAAACCAGGGTACTTCAGAGCAATAGTATCTGGAGACAGAAATCTTGTCTCGTGCTCTCCCAGAGGCATTTGGTGGGGCCACTGTGAGATACAGGAAGCTGGACTAGATGGGCCTTTGGCCTGATCCAGCTTGACTCTTCTTATGTTCTTATGATATAAAGAACCATGGGTTGGGATAGTTAAGAGATTACTTGCTGCCATTTGAACCTGTTTGCCAGTTAAAATAATCTCAAAAGACTCTTCCATGTGTGACATGTATATGTGACAGTAGAGAAGAACTGTCTGGAAGTAGGCTTTTTGAATTCTCATCCCGAATTTTTTATCTTGCACTTTCATTTTTGCAATAAAACCATTAGGAATCATGCAGGCTGTTTCTTGTTTATAATAATGACTATCAAAAGAGGATATCAGGAAGAGCAGGGGTCCTCAAAGTTTTCAAACAGTGGGCCGGTCCACCACCACCCAGACACCATTGGGGGTCGGATCACAGTCCAAAAGCAGCTGCATAGGTTAGCTTGCTCACAAAACAGGGGGTAGGTGGGGGGTTGCAATTGGTCCCAGGGGCCGGATTCAGGACCTTGGGGGACCTCATCCGGCCCCGGGGCCTTAGGTTGAGGACCCCTGAGGAAGAGCATCTCAACTGTTGAGGACAGAAAATGCTGGAACACCGATCCTTATTTACTGCTACTTTTGTTTTCTTGTTGACATTTGTGATATGCGGATGCAGGGTTGGGTCGGGACTGGGGGAGCTCTCTGGGGGCATCTACACTTACCTGAGGCCTGGTGCTACCCTAAAGGGTCTCCAACAGGCTTCCCGGGCCTGTCAGAGTCCCCAGAAGTGGTTTCTGGTGATCCATTAATAACGAAAGCAAATAAGTTACTTAAACTAATTTTAACAATTGTATTTTTCTTTCCTGCTTCCTTTGCTTAAGATACACCTGCAGAAGACGAACCTTCTCCATGTGCGCCTGTCTATGCACATGGGCGGCAGTGTCAGAATGGCACTGACTGTAGACCAGGATGGGAAGGTCCCAAGCATGGCATTACCAACTTCGATAACTTCGCCTTTGCCATGTTAACTGTATTTCAGTGCATCACCATGGAGGGCTGGACAGATGTCCTGTATTGGGTATGTATGTGAAATTAGTCTGTGACAAGTAGGATGCAATACGTTCTTCACTCATGTATATCTCAAATTAATGCTGTACACTAAAATAAAGGACGCTTTATACTGTTACGTACTTCTTCCTTCAGCATTAACCTTCCATTAATGCTTTTGCTGATTCATATATTAAGGACAGTTGCCTTTTGCATGTGAAGTATTATGTATTCCAAATTAATATGGCAGCATAATTTCTTACTAATGTGAGAAGCACATTTCACGATCATTTTACTATTATCAGAAACCATCACCATATTAAGTGATCTGGGGAGTTAAACTGAGGAATCTGCTTCTTACACAGAAGGGTGAAATTTAACAAGCAAAGTCACCCTAATTATAGATTTTTACACTTTTAAAAGTATAATTTTTCAAAACATAAAAAACCAGCACATTTTCTTTCTGAAACAAGACTATGTCTCTATGTTGTATTTGTCATAACAGTGACCAGCATACTAGCACAAGACAAAGCATGGCACAGATGGAGGCAGGCAATAATGTATTAATGCTTGCAGAATTTAAACCATGTTCATTTTAGTGGCTGGTGATGCTGAAGTAGCATTGGCTAGAACTAAACCTTTCATGGGGAAAACTAACTTTCATTCGTTAAACAGTTCCAAAAAGATTATTAAGCTACCTCTCTAAGCAACCTGTCCTTGTGAATAAAATGTTTTTACAGTGAAGAAATGTGGTGTGTTGTTAAAAACCCATAACTTGCACAGCAAGCAGTGCTGGTGATTTTGGATGGGCAGCTGTTTTATGATTTGTCCTGCATCTTGAGTAATATAGAAAGCAATTTTATAAAGCTTTCTTGCTTTCCTGACACAGGTGTTGTATCATCAAGTAGCCTTACAGTGGGAAAAGTGCTTTATTAAACTTTGCAAAGGGCACACCAAGTTTCAGAGGTAAAGCCTATAACTAGGATATCATGCAAAGACAACAACAGCAACAACTAACTAACTAACTAACTAACTAACTAACTAACTAACTAACTAACTAACTAAGACATAGATGTTTTGGCACCTTTAAGACCACCTGCTATATCTTAATGTGAGCTTTTGTCAATAAGTCCACTTCTGCAGACCATAGTCTAAAACTGTAACTAGGAGATGGGCTTAACCTTATGTTTGAATCCATTCTCATCACTGTATTTAAAACATAAAAATTATGTTTTTAAAATTTTAAAATTATGCTTTAAAATTATGTATTTAAAACATAATTGACATTTTTATTGGGGATGGATACTGAGAGAAATATCTTAAAATTAAGATTAAAATATAGGTTTATTTTTATGCTTTTGTTTTGTGGGAGGGGCAGTTTTGTTTGTGCTTTTGAGCTGGCCCTGGTGTGGAGTGGATGAAAGATACTAAAAGCCCAAGGGAACAAGGTAGCAAGCTTGCAGATCTGATACGGGAGGTTTAGATGTACTGACCTGTAAAACTCCTTTCTATCCTCCAACATACTTGAAATTGCACTCGTGAGCTTCCAGGAAAAAAGCTTTAAACTGAAGCTCACGGTTGCCTTGGAAACTCCTGTCAGGAAATCAAACTGGGGAGGAAACCAGGCAATAGATATAATTTACTTTGCTGTCAGCCTTGACGTGTTTTGTGAGCTTTTCCCCTCTGCAGCCCATTGAGGAGGATGTGATGAGGAACACCATGATATAACAAAACAAAAAGTTATAAGAACCATCTCCCCACAATTTTCACCACCTGTGTTTGTGCTTTCTTAAGTGTGCATATAGCCTTGAATTAGCATGGCCTTTCTACACAAGGGAATGATCTCTTTTATAGAATTCAGTGTGCTCACTATCCATATATTATTCTTCCCCCAAAGAATGTATGCTTTGTTTTGGTTGGTTTGAACGAGGAAAACTATAATCATAGCAGATTGGGGAAAGCGTGTGGAATATAACAAAGATTAAAGCCAAGGAAGAAGATATAAGATAAGAAGAAGAATATAAGAGGATATAAGATATTATATAAGAGGATATGCTGCCTAGATGCCCTAAGCACATCCAATCTCGCCTGATTTCGGAAGCTAAGCAGGGTCAGCTCTGGTTAGTACTTGGATGGGAGACCACCAGGGAATACCAGGTGCTGTAGGAACTGGCAAACCACTCTAGTATTGCTGCCAAGAAAACTCCATGGACATGGAGTCACGAAGAGTCTGTCACTACTGTAACGACACAACACTAAGAGGATATATAATATAAAATAAATAAATAAGAACACCAGTCATCCCTTATTAATTCCAAGTATTTATCTGACAACAACAACAAGAAGACACTCTTGAGTGTCCATATTTTGTGCTAGTGAGAAGTCATAGTCCTAAGGCAACTGCAGTGACAACCAGGGGGAATTAAAAAACTTCAACTGTTCATTTATATTGTTCTAATTTAGTTTAATCTCTTCAGCTTTTTTTAAATTAAGGCACAGTTTTTAAAAAGTGGCCACATGAACATAGAGCACTTTTACACGACCCCTAAGATCTGCTGGCCACTTAAATTCAGATCAGAGATCTTGGGGGTTTGTCGCTCTTCCTGTGTTCCCACCCCCTCCGCACTCCCTTGCTCCTGTCTGTGTGAGGGGAGGGAGAAAAAAAGGGAGAAAAAATGCAGGCTCACCTAAAGTCTCTTAAAGGGGCGGGGGCAAAAAAAAAGACAAGGAGAGGAGAGCCCGGCACTCACTGCTTTACATCCGCATCAGAAATTTTTCAGCTCCGGAGACCAGGTACTTGAAAAGTGCACTGGGATGTGCTTAGGTGGGCATGGTCGTACTTAATTTTTTTAAAAAATCCGGAGCTGGTGGGAAAACATTTTTAAGCTCCGGATCTGGAAGCCCTTTGCCTTGGATTTTAGGGGTCGTGTAAAAGCGCCCATAGACTATTCAGGACAACTTAATAGCCAGGTGTCCAGGTTCCCCATCCCCAGCCTCGAGATAACTAATATTGCATCTTCTGTAGCAGAATTAGAAATAGATTGGCTATTGGTAACTCCAAAGGGGGAAATTCCTGATCTTCACTATGATCACCCCACCTGTGATATATATAATGTAAAATCCATTTGACAGCCTCTGGTTTCTGCTTGCCTTGCACAATGAGATTTGGGAGGAGGGAGGAGGATCCTTAGAGCTATTCCAGGCTTAAAAAAGAAATACCCCAGTTTACCCAATTGATGTTTTCTTCTTACACAAGCCAGTGCAATGAACTGAGAATTTCCTGAGAGTGTCCTGCTTGGGAAGAATGGATTTAGCATTCCTGCTCTTCTCTTTGTTTTCTGATTCCATTCTTTATCTTTTTTTCTCACTCTTTTCTTAACTGATGCAATCCAGCATTCCTCACACAATTTTTCCAGCTGTGCAAAATGGGATTATTCTTTTAAGAAATGTTCAGAAGAGATGTTCGCACACAAATACGCATAGCTGCCATGAGTGGTACAGGAAAGGAGGCATGGCTTTTTGCATACAAAAAGTTCTGTATTTTTCTACCCATCATGTCCTTTTAGGAAATGTTGGAACACTTGGAATGTTTGCCTGAAATCCTGCAGGCTTTTGTCCGAGTTGATGATTCTGGGTTACATGAATCAATGCCAAAATATTTCCTGTATTGTAAAATTATAAAGTGGGTGCATGATTGATACTTGTCACTAGTATATCTGGTAGTATATTTTGCACATCCCTACATCTTAGTTCTCTCCCCACCACCACCAATTGTTACAGTATTTTTTCATGTATAAGACTATACTTTTTTCTAAAGTTGTTAGACTAAAATTGAGAGTCATCATACAAGGAAGTAAGCCGAGGAGAGAACCATGAGATTGTGAAACTGTAATTTTGGGTTGGGAAAGTAGAGTTTGTCTTATAGACTGAAAAATGCAATGTATATGGGGCAATTTCTAAGAAGTGTCAAGTTCTTGGGTGGCCTATAGATTAATTACTGCATTGTTATGAAAGAAATGAGGAAAAAATTATCTGGTCTTTGCATGAAGTAGGGGTTGGAAAGCATAAGAAAATGTATGGCAGAGAACATGTCTTGAGTAGCCAAATTATGTCTTGCCTTCTCATTCTTCTCTTACGTTGTTTGTTGTCAGAGTATATCTTGTTATGAATGCTAACGAAAGTAGACCAGATTGGTCAAGGCTGTAAAGCAGCAGTGAACCAATCGGTCATTTGTTTTCAATCATGTATAGCCAGTATAGACTTAGCTTTAGATTAGCCTAGTCAGGCTTCAGCAAACATTGGATATACCCACTTTTAGCCAGCAAAAGCACAGTAAAGTCAAATGGTGACATGGCAATGAACTGGAATTAGATAAAGTTAGTAGGATTGCAACTTCCTCAGGAAGTCATGCACAATCTGCTGTCTGTCCTTTTCAGGAATCTTGCATCTTTCTAAGTTGAAAAATATTTATTTATTTAAAATATTTTAACCCCACCTTTGTCCTCAAAAGGACCCACATCCAGTTTGGCCTTCAAGAAGTGTTGTAAATTAGCCAACAAATCTTTTTTGTTTTTTTAAAAATAATCAAACATATAAGTGTACATATAAAAACAAACCAGAAAGGAGAAGCTAATGAAATTCTAAATTTAAATCAATGTCTAACATTTGGAGACTCTGTACCCTGAATTATATGTTGATGTTTACAGTTTACAGGCAATATGTTATTCTTTCTAGAGTGAATTCCCAATGACCTTAAAAGATTAAAATATGTTTAAATAACCAAGGTTACAAGACAGAGTCAGAGATGTGGTAATTTTGTACAGCTGGCAATAAAACAATAATCAGCTCTCCTGTGTAAAAAGGCTTTTAGCCTATAGCTATCTTATTTTTAAAAAATCCATTTGGTGAAAGCAATCTTTCCATTAAAAAAATAAAGGAAATACTGGCCAGGGTGACTCCCAAGGAAAACACACAGTGATCAAAGCCATTTCTAAGCCCTTGAGGGAATTGTGCAGGTCACACACACAATTAACACTAAAATAAAACTTATTGATTTAATGGCAAGGAGTTAACATAGGTTAAAAAGTACTGTCTGAAATCCTGTTGTGCTACTGTGAAAAAGACACTGACTAGAGTTGGGCATGAAGCGTGATGAAGCCCTTCATGCTGAATCTCTAGTGTGCACGATAGGTGCCATGATTCCTCTCTCCCCTCTCCCATGGCTGGGAGCCCCACTCACTCTCAGAGTTACTGTTAATAATATTATCTTTCCAAGCTCCATTTCTGAAGTGTTTAAATTATTTTGTGATAGTCCTATATCTGATAGTTTTATATCTGTTTTTTAGTGATGTAATTGTGATTGTTGTAAACTGCCCGGATTTCCTTTGGAAGACAGGGGGTATAGAAATAAATAAATAAATAGTCCAGAGTAGCTATTTGCCTGTCCCAAAACCAACTGATTCTTGCACAAACAGTTAGATGCTAGGATTGTTCTAAATGTCAGACCACACTTTCAAGTGAGGATTTTTATCCTGATCCAGGATAACTTTCCTTCCTAGTTGCACCCCAAGCCATGTTTCAGTACTCCAGTACTTCTTGAATTAGCTATAATTAACTGAAGGGAGGTATGTAGAGCTCAGACAAACATAAATTGCATTCTAGCCAAAGTTTTAGATCTGTAAGCATTTAAATGCATGTTTTATTTCCCTCTAGGTTCTCAGGTAGATATTATACATAACATATGAAATATTGTATATGGTAGTTCAACTGTTTATGCAGTAGTTGACTGAAAGCATAAAATTTTAAATCAAACAAAGGTTCCCAAACAATGAAAGCATATATAACCTGTGGAATAAAATTATATAAATTCATCCAGTATTTGTAAATGCACATTGTGTAAAAAGCAGTTTCACAATGGTATCCTATCAGTTTAGCAGGTGCATCTTTCTATTTCTTAGAAATTTTAGATTGAGAAGAATACTGGGAATTTTCTGTTAGAAATCTCCTTTCCAATGATTCTACCTCTTACTCCTGGAATGATTGTTCCAAGATTTCCTGGTGAAAAAGAATTGTTTTTGAGTAATCCTGTAGATAAAACATCATAAGCATAAGTACAAAAGCACAGTATAGAGTTCATAATAATGTGATTTTTTTTAAAAAAAATCTGGACATCAGTTTATATATTTCTTTTCATCAGAAAGTTATCCTTGAAGTGTTTTACATTACATAAAGAGGTGCTTTATCAAACCACACATTGTTTTAATAATCTAATCATCTTTAGAAGCATGTGCACCTATTGCTAATTTTGTTCCTGGACTGAATACTTAGCATTGGGGACAAGTGGGCTAAGAGGTAATCTTAAATAAAAAGATGACACAGCAAGCAAATGGTAGTTGGGAGAAAAAGCAAACAGAACAAGATTGCTTTGAAGGTGTTGCTGGTCAAAACTATGTGAAGAACCAAATGTGAATACTGCTTTAAGTGTGGCACTTATTTGGAGGTAAATGCCTGCTCTTAACCCTTTAGGTTTTTTTCTGTATAGATAGAACATTAAGGAAATCTAACATGTGAATAGTAGTTTGGAGATACTTTAGATTAGGGAGCAACATTCTAATTTTAAGATAGACTGTTTATATTCTACATTTTGTTAAATTTTTTTTGAGTATGAATGGTTTAAGGCACTATTGAAGCATTTATTATTTAAATGCTAGTAGTTGTAAAAGATCTAGCATTCATCAGCTATCCCAAGAGTTTAACTAGAAGCAGCAGACAATGATAAATTTAGACATAGGATTAATCAGATCACAAATTATATAATCTCACTGTCCAGGCAACAAAAAAGCAGGAAAGGAGCTAAACCACAGAGGCGTAGCCCTATCATCAGATGTAAGTAAGGTTTCAGAGACAGGCAGGAACTGCCAAAGTGACATAGGAATGTCAGAACTGCTATCATGGGAAGTGCTTTCCTTGCTTTGAGTGGACTTGAGAACTTCCCCAAGCAAGATCTCTATATAGAATTTAAGATGTTTCTTGGGAATTACTAACTGAGCAAAAAAGATTCTGAGAATTGATTCCTAGATAGCTTTAGTTTCTTTGTCCAAAATGGACACAAAACCAGCATGATTTTGTTGGGGGGGGGGGGTTGGATTTGATGGTCTTTTAAGCCCCTTCAGACTTTACTACAGCATTCTATGATTCTACAAAATTTACACTTGAACTGAAAGTAACCCTGCTCCCAAGTACATTTCAGTCATGTTAACAAAAGCAGGTAGGAAGAAGTAGATACATTCCACAGCATTATGATCTCAACACACAAGTGCATAATTTGGAAATCTCATTCCCAAAAATCTCAGAAGATAGGTCTAGAATATTGGACTTTTGCTAGATAAAACCTCATCCCCTGGACTGCAAGGAATTCAAACCCATCCATCCTGAATGTTCACTGGAAGGACAGATTTTGAAGCTGAGGCTCCAGTACTTTGGCCACCTCATGAGGAGAGAGGGCTCTTTGAAAAAGTCCCTGATGTTGGGAAAGATTTAAGGCAAAAGGAACATAAGAAAATAAGAAGAGCCATGCTGGATCAGGCCAAAGGCCCATCTAGTCCAGCTTCCTGTATCTCAACAGTGGCCAATCTGTCCAGTCCTCTTTTGAAGGCATCCAGGATAGATGGGGGGGGCAGAGAGAGAGTCTGGTGTGCTCTGGTCCATGGGATCACGAAGAGTCAGATGCGACCTAACAACTGAAGAAGAAGAAGAAGAAGAAGAAGAAGAAGAAGAAGAAGAAGATGATGATGATGATGATGATGATCTTAATAGCAAGCAGCTGATCCAAGCTGGGTTTTCATTAGTTAGAGTAAGATATTTGAAAAGAGATACACATTTAGTTACCTTGTATTCTGTACCTTGAAGAATATACATATTCTTTGGGTGCAGAGTTTGTATTCTGTCTACACAGAACATGCACAGACTTGCTAGTAGAATATTAATTCTTCTGTATTTTGGCTTTCCCAGAGAAGGTTGACTACCCAGTGAAAAGCAGTTTTCAGTGTTCACTGAAATGATTGTATTTGTAATAGATAGAAAACACCATAAATACTGACTTAAATCTAGTATAGGAAGTTGCATTCAATTAGGTCAATTAAATCAGTGAGGTTTGGCGAGTCAGCTCCTTCACAGTTCCATTGATTTAAATAGGCCAACTCTAGTTGCAACTGACTATATGCAAAAGTAAGCTATAACTAAAGCAGACCCATTTAAAGTGTTAGAATTTATGGTGGACTTGATTCACCAAATCATCACTGATTCAGTGGTCTAATCAAATGTATCCTTTCACACTATGTAGAAGGGCTTCAGTGACTAAATATGTTTCCTATAACAGAAATCCTTTTTGTGTACAAACCACTGGTTTGCTACAAGTTTAGGTACAAGAACACGAGAATTTTGAAATTATTTATGTCATCTCTAGAAAACCTGTGAAGCTATGGGATAATATGGTCACAGACACAAACAGATTAATGGATTAAATGTATTCATATTCCATATTCCTTCTATTGCATTGTGCACCTTCAGAACATACTGTGGGACCTAAATAAATGCTTGATTGCTTTTTCCTTGTATTTGAGGGTGGAAGGTTAGGGAAATGTATTAGGTATTGACTTACCTAAAAGCTTTCATTGGAAACAATTCTGCTTTTTTTGACCTGAATTAGTTCTCTCAGTATAGGTTCCATAGCAGCATATACATTTTAATGGGTAATGTTGCACATTTTGGAGCAAATGTTGTTGCATTTGCCATTCAAAGATCTAAGCAATCACTGATTACTCAGGTTGACTCTGATATCAGAAAAAGTTCCCAAAAAGATTGTGAATGAATTAGTTTTGAAGCACTTGGATAATAACTTAGTTATTACTAACAGCAGGCATGGATTTCTTGAAAACAAGTCATGGTAGACTGATGTAATCTCTCTGTGTTGATTAAGTTGCAAGCTTGGAAAAATCAAAGAAATGTTGTGGATCTGGTGTGCCTTGATTTTAGCAAACTTTTGAGTGGGTCCTCTGTTACATTGTTGTGACTAGGCTAGTAAAATGTGTGATAACCTCTACAAGATTAGGTGAATCTCATCTGGTTGATGGGCCATGTTAAAAAAAACTGTTCCCATTCATCAACCTGATTTGAAATGATAAGTGGGGCTTTGCAGGGTTTATGCTGAACAACTTCAACATATGTTGTTCAGCATAAACTGGGTTGTTTTTTAGGTGGTCATTTTTCCAGTCTGTGCCCATCTCTTGGTATATCATAGAAGACATAATATGCTTTTTCTGTAAGGTAGTACTCGAATGGATGGATTCAAATTACAAGACGATTTTGATTAAACATCAGGAAGAACTACCTGATAGGAAGAACAGGTCAACAGTGGCATGGGTTAACTCCAATAGCAATAGAATCTCTTTCATTCGAAATTACTCATAGTCCTTGCATTCATTACTGGTATGCTGAAAAGATTCAAGTGTTTGCTATGAAAAATATTAGAAGCGATCTTAGCAATTTATAATCAGAGCAAGTTTTACAGTAGGAACTTTCTCCCTGAAAATCTAGATAATTTCTTTTTTGTTCCATTTCTACATCAGGGCACCTTGTGGGTGAAGTCCCAGCATAGCCAAACATCAAGACAGTAATGCTCTCAACCTAACAACAGTCTTGGTAACATAACAAGAAAGAGCTTAGGTTCTATTTCCTGAGACCATGAGTTGAGTTCTTGAGACACTGATGAGAAATAAAACGCTGAACCTTGTTAGGTTCAGTTCCACTCAGAATGGTTCAAGTACAATTTTCTACAACAAGTTTTTCATTGGTAGCTGAAAGTGACTGTGAATATGAAAAGGAGCAATTTAAAAAACATACTGCCAGAGTTAAGGGTCCAGTCAATCAATTTGTTACAATGAGTCTGGCAAGCACCTCTTAAAAGGCAATTAGGAAATGATAGACTATGGCTGAGATTCCATTGGGATAGCTTCTGCCATGTAAACCAGAGGATGTATCAAATGACAGGCAGGGTATTTAAATTAATTAAATACTTCCTAACCTTCTTTGGGATGGGTGGTTCTCATCCCAAGGGAGCTGATTGGAGTCTTTTTGCTCCAAACATAGATTTAAGGTGGTTCATCCAAGTTAATGTTTTATCAGTAATCATTTTGCCTGCAAATCTTCTTTGCTCTATACCAGTAGTACTTCGTGGTCCACATACTTCAACTGAGGCTGTACCCCTGAGAAGTACCAGATTGTGAAAAGAGCAGGAAGGTGCTCAGTCCTAAAATTTTAGGAGCAACAAGCCAGCTACTCTCATCCTGAATGATACATTTCTTGTTCTAAAGTCCTGGATTTATATTTCAGTAATTATTTGCAATTCTTTACCATGTTTCCTTCTGCCCATGCATAATTTATGACATTTTGTAGATTCTATTTCTTTAATTCAGATAGCTGAGATTCATGTTTTCAACATGGCCATGGCTTATTTAGTTACATTGTTATTTATGACATTCAGAATATTGAAATGTGAAGAAGTTGTAATGTATCAATTAGTTCAACCACATATTAAAATTAAAAAGGTCAATATTTCCATTCTTCTACCCCCCCCCCCTCCATTTATTGGCCATACAAGTACATAGTGTGAAAATACCATGTTGGTAGGCCATATGTAGCTAATCAGCAGCCATCTACTTTTTCTTAAACAATCAAAAGGTTATCTTTGTGATTTGGGGGAGGGGAATTTTCCTTTATACTTACAAGTCAGTAAACGCTTGTAAGAAGTTCCTATAGTCTTCAATTGGTTTTACTTTTAGGTATCTGTTTTCCGCTCTTTGTCCTTCAACAAAGCTAAAAGTAGGTAAAAAGTATAACATGTCCCTGCATATATTTCAGCAAAAAGCCATTTTTGGAAAACCTTCTGTCTTCTTTGCCTAATCAGTTCTGCTTTCTGTCTCTATCATCTAACTATCCTCCATCTTTCCAGATGCAGGACGCTATGGGCTATGAGTTACCTTGGGCGTACTTTGTCAGTCTGGTCATCTTTGGATCGTTTTTCGTTCTTAATCTGGTTCTTGGTGTGTTAAGCGGGTAAGCTGTTAGTTTTGGTATTAGTTTTGTCCCTCGTACAGCAGCAGGGCAAGGCTCCATAATTAGGGTCTTTCACATCACCACAAAAAAAAGTTTGTCACAAATAAATTCATAGATTGTATTCATGGTTCTGTAATGGTTTTCCAGTCAATAATATATCCATTTTGCCAAATGCATTACAATATAATAGTACTCTGAAAATAAAAGTGATTTGTGAATGGATGCTAGCTATCTAGACTAGGCAACATAGAGTATTTGTTTCATGCTTGTCTAAACCAAACAGCTGGACCAAATTGTGGTGACTCATGTTCCCTTCAGATGGAGCCTTGCAATGCTCAGAACAGAATCTTCTTCACTAATTATCGTTCCACTCTTCCAGGTCAATGATGCCATAGAAAGGGAGTGGCCCCGGATCTATTTTGTTACTCTAATCATCATAGGGTCATTTTTTGTACTTAACTTGGTTCTCGGTGTACTTAGTGGGTAAGCAGTACCAGGAAAAATATTTTGATTGTTCTTTTATATTTACACAGGCTTCTGAATCAATGTTTCCATTCTTTTTCTTGGGTCATATATATGGGGTCTGATCCAACATATTCCCATTATCAGTTTTTAATGTCAATAGACTTTGCTCAACTCTACAAAGAGGAAGATGGAAAATGAAATTCAAAAGGAGTTATTTTGCATGAAAAAGCCCACAGAATTGGGTTGGGATGTGTCTGGCAGAAGCCAGCACCGGTGGGCCTGAAAAGGTGCCTACCTTGAATTTATATTGTGGCACATCAAACTGCACTTCTAAAATGATCTGAGAAACGGAGGGATAATACATGTACAAAAAATAAGACTGAATATAATGGAATGGTATAACTAAATATAACCAGCTGATCTGGCTATGTCTCAGTCTTTTCCTTTTGAATTAATGCCTTCTTCATTTAAGCTTCATTTAACTATGAAAAGGGAAGTGTGTTGAGTTCCCTGGAATAACAATATTTTATTAGAAACCTGGAGACAGAACATGCCTGGATGTTCAAAGATCCCATGCTTCCATGTTTATATTTTGCTATTTGAAAGTTCGCTGTTACAGTAGCAGTGTAGAAGTCCTTTTTGAAACCAGTCAGTAGATGACAGGGGGTGTCAGTCATAAAGAGGAGAAATTATCTTAGGAGCCCATTCCAACTCAGGCTTCCTGTACAAAGATACTGTACACTATATGCAAATATACAAAAAGACCCCTAATGTATGTTGGTACCATGTGGCAGAATTCATCAAGTGTGTTTTCTGGATGTGCACTTCTAGTTGTGTCTAATTTGCATTAGCACAGTAGTAACTCATATTTTGCATATAGTCTTAGGTTCTGTCCCTGGATATCCAGTTAAAAGAGTTGCAGTTAACAGTATGGGAAGAATATTTGCCTTAGTTGTTAGAGAGACACTGGTTTGATAATACAAACTTAGTTTCTAAAGTCTTGTCCTGGTGTTGGGCATGAATCCTGCTTTAGAAATTTGTTCAATTATATTTAGACATTGCTGTGTTTTGTTTTGCCTTTTTAAAATCTGCCTAACAACATACGGTAAATATAATCTTGGTGACATTATTTCCAATTGACATTTGGAAGAAATATGTATGCAACAGCTTCCTAGATAGGCTACCTAGATAGATGCCGAACAAATATGTAACATAAAATCTTTCTGCTGCTTGTTGGTGCTCTATTGATAAAACACTGTTCACAACGTGTGATCAGTGTTTTGTGCCCTAATATTCATATAACCCTTAGCAGGAGAAAAGCATCATGACTCTTGATCAGATTTCTCGCCATACATCTGTTACATGTGCAACAAAG
This sequence comes from Phrynocephalus versicolor, assembly GCA_023846285.1. Taxonomy (NCBI): domain Eukaryota; kingdom Metazoa; phylum Chordata; class Lepidosauria; order Squamata; family Agamidae; genus Phrynocephalus; species Phrynocephalus versicolor. The sequence goes on along the minus strand of JAHTLZ010003526.1, from coordinate 10,121,690 downwards.
CTGTGGTTTTTAGAACATTTTCCTACACTTGTTCTATTTATTATTTATTCATCTACTTTATGGATATCTTTCCCTTATAATTGGCTATTGAACTGCAAGAAGCCCTAAACCTGGAAGAATTGATTAAGTACAGCTTCTTGCAGTGCTTAATTTTAAATTATTTAAAAATGGAAGAACAATCTCGCATGGTGACAGATGATAGTGTTTTCTTGGACCATGCAGTAGTTTTGAGTATTTGCCTTCAGTGTAGGAAACTGTATTCTAAGGTTCTTACAGCTGGATTCATTCAAACAAATTTGAAGAATTAGAATTGCCCTTCAAATGTTAACCTGCTTAAAGCACTGTACACAGAACAAGAACAATATGAGGATTCTTTTCCTTTTGAGTTTCAAAAGTAAATTGAAAAGGAGTGTGGGAAGGTGATATGAACAACTTTAAAAAACAGCAGTGTAAAAACAGAGGAACCATACTGAGGCTGAAATCCCATTGCTTTGTTACCCATGCAGAATGCCAAACGTGTAATATTCTGTTTTTTTTTCCTAGCTAGCAGTTAATTAACAAGTCCTTGCTAGGATTTTGAGCAAGCCGTCCACCCAAGCGGAGAATCCCAACTCTGACTTGTTAATTGCCAACTAGGGTTGACTGAATCTTAAGCCTTTTGCCTTCCAAAGCAACAGGATTTCAACCTATATTCACCACATCATTTGAAATTAACACAGGCAGTTCGCTTCTAGTGGGCAATTTTCACTGCAATTCAAGGTTATCATCTCCTCCTTTTCCCTCTCCCATTCTATCCCTTGTATCCCTTTGCTCTTCCCAGGGAGTTTTCTAAAGAGAGAGAGAAGGCAAAAGCCCGAGGAGACTTTCAGAAGTTGAGGGAGAAGCAACAGCTAGAGGAGGACCTGAAGGGTTACCTAGATTGGATAACTCAAGCAGAAGACATTGACCCAGAAAATGAAGATGAAGGCATGGATGAGGAGAAGCCTCGAAATAGTAAGTAACTTTTCCCTGTTGCCTTTTGAGCTTATAGCCTTGGATAAATACTTTAAAATTATATACGGTATGGACATATTATTAGTAAACACTGAACAGGAGTTTCAGGGGTGGCACAGTGTGGTACTGAAATGAAATCTGTCACTAACCTTCACTGGTAATGTTTCTCTATTGCTATATAAAAATGGGACAGGAAAGGGATATGACATGATCAGTATTGATTCCAAGGATGCTTTACTTGTCCACAGTGTCCACTCTCTGCAACTAACCAGGAAAGGGACTTTGGTGTCCTGGTGGACAGGTCAATGATGGTGTCAACCCAGTGTGCCGCAGCAGTGGGAAAAAAAGGAAACTCAATGCTAGGGATCATTAGGAAGGGTATAGAAAATAAGTCGGCAAGTGTCATTTTGCCTCTTTATAAATCTATGGTGAGGCACCATTGGGAGTACTGTGTACAGTTCTGGTCACCATACCTCCAGAAGGATATTATGGAAATGGGAAAAGTGCAGAGGAGGGCAACCAGAATGATTAGGGGACTGAACACCTTCCTTACCATCTGAAGCTGCAACGGCTGGGCCTCTTCACTCTTGAATGGCAGTGCCTAAGAGGTGACCTGATTGAAGATTATAAAATCATACAAGGTGTGGACAAAGTAGATAAGGAAAATCTATTTTCCCTATCACACTGCACTAGAACTACGGGGCACTCCATGAAACTTTTGGGTGCTAGATCTCAAACAAATAAGAGAAAGTACTTTTTCTTCCAGAGCATCACTGGTCTCTGGAACTCTCTGCCAGAAGAAGTGGTGACAGCTGTCAGCCTGGACAACTTTAAGAAAACATTAGACAAGTTCATGAGAACAAGGGTAACAATGGCTATCATTATGGATGCCTAAGGACAATAGGCAGGATATCTCTCAATACCATTTGTGGGGAATCATAAGCAGATGAAGACATCTACTTTGGAATACCCTCAAGCAAATAGTGAGCCACTGTGTGAGACAGAATGCTGGACTGGATGGGCTGTGGCCTGTTCCAGCAAGGCTGTTCTTATACAGTGTTTAAGACTATAATTTTGTCAATATTGTTAAATTAAAATGGTCGTCTTATACTCAGAAGTAAGCTGAAGAGAGAACCTCACAGTTGTGAAATTGTAATTATGGGTTGGGAAAGTGGGTGTGTCTTATGGAAAATATGTTATTTGTTAGCTCTTAGTAATAAAAAAAGTTTCCTCCTTAATTTATCTCAATTTCCATCACATATTTCATACAACTTAATAAGTTAAGGTATCCATTGAATACAGGGTCTCTTTGTTAGAAGTCTGTTTACTATACCTTTGCTTTGCTTCTTGATCCTGGACTCCCATGACAGCCTGTCTGTTCCATTCAAACCTCAGCCTGGTAGAACCTTGCCCTTGGGATCAATCTGCCTAAGACCAAGGCAGATTGAACACTTCCTCTGCTCCTCCATGGCAGGTAGGGCAAGTGAATTCTTGTTACTCTGCTAGACCATCTCTGATGTGCTACATTGCTTAGATTATTTTAAGAGAGGGGAACAAAACACCAAAATGGTGTTTTGTTTCATTTTTCATTTTTAAAATTGTTTTTGGTATGTTTAAAATGAAACATTTTTAAAAAATCTTTTCGTTTTTCATTTGCCTTTTTCATTTTTTTCATTTTTTTAAACTTGCCCCAGCTAGCTGGCCCGTGGCCAGGTCGGCATGTTTTTTTAAAAAAAATTCTTGTGCTGACCAGCTGGCCCGCAGGCTGGGTCAGCGTATTTTTTTAATTTAATTTTTTTATTTTTTATCCCCCACCTGATCGTGACCAATCAGATGGGGGGGCAGGCTTTTGAAACTTTTTTCCCACCGAAGCCCCACGCTACAGCTGATTGGCAGTGGCTTCGGCAAGGAAAAAAAAGCCTGTGGTTTCCCCCACATTGGGGGAGCAGAACCACCAGCTTTTCCCCATAGGAATGCATTGCTTCAAGGAGAAGGAGAAGACTATCTGGTCCTAGTGTTTCGTTTCCAGGGCTTCAAAGTCTAGAGTGATTTTTGTTTTGGTAGCTCCTCTGGATTTTTCTTTTCATTTGGATGATGGAAGGCAAACCTCCTGTCATATTCCTAATACATCCTCCAGATATATGACATATCGGGTGGGTCCATGGATCTTCTTGACATGTTTCAGTTCCAATCAAGTAGGGAGTGTCCTAGTACAAATACTCTTCTCTTCCTCCTTGAGTTCAGTGACTCTTCTTGGCTGATCCTTTCTTATGTCTTCCCAGGGCCCTCATAGAATTGTAAAATAGTGAAGTTGGAAGAAGCCTATAAGGCCCCAGCCTGAGCAGGAATACAAATCAAAGGATATCTGTCAGGTGGTTGTCCAAATTTCTCTTGAATGCCTCCAGTGTTGGAGCACTCACCACCATCTCTTGGTTCCATTGCCCTACTACTCTATCACTTAGGAAGTTATTCTGATATTCAGCCAAAGGCTGGGTCCTCGTAATCTGAGCCCGTTGTTGCCTGTTCTGCACTCGAGAGCAGATCCTGCCCCTCTATATGTCTTCCTCTGAATGCTGTTTGCCAGTTTCTTCTTCAAGAATTTAAAGGCAGTTTTACAGCTTCTCTGGTGAAGAGTATCATCTCCTTTTGTTGATGTTCCTGTGACTGGTTTCCATGGTGTTTCATCCACTCTGCTTTTTTCTCTCCTCAGCATTTTCCTCCTCTTCTTTTTGTCTTGCTGTTCTTCTACCTCCAGTGCCTCTCTTGGCTGCTGCTGCTCAAGAGCTCTGTCTGTCTACACTTCTTCTCCTGCAGCCTTAATTGTGACCACCCACTGCTTGAGATCTTTCACTTTTCATCCCAGCACTGCAACCAGTTTTCATTTGATGCATTCATACACTCTGTTGTTCTCATGCAAGTAGACAAATGCTGGAAACATCACTGCTGAAGTGTCTCTTCCTTCAATAGTTACTGTCACCTTTTTTATTTTCTTCTTTTTGTCTATTTTCTTGTGTATGTCGTCTTTCTTGCCTGCCTTGAAGGATGCAGGGAAAGCCCACTCCTATAGAAACCTCTGGCTTTGTCTCATTGCTCTCATCTTCTCTTTTATCTCTTCCTCCACTAGACCCTTTCTTTATTACCTTCCTTTATTACCTGTCAAACTACTGTTAGCTTTCTCTGTTTGTTTCCTCCCTGGGGTCTGTCTCAATTTTTATTCCTCTGCTGTTTTCTTGTTAGGAGTCAGCAAACAGAAAAGGACATTGATCGTTATTGTAGCTGTTTGAAAATATAAGCATAAAAAAACCACAGTATAAATTGTAAAACAATAGATCTGATTCTGAATGGAAAGTGCATGTAAAGAGGAACAATAGAAAAATATGCATAAGTGTTTTTTTGCACTCAGAAAAAAATGAGTAACAAGAAAAAGGGAGATACTGTAGACCTGATTCTCAAGCCAACATCACTCTCATCTCCTTTTGTTTTCTTGTTATTATCAACTTTGGGTGTACTGGTTTATTTCTATTTTATATTCCTCTAACTCAGGCCTGCCCAAAGTCCGACCCGGGGTCCAAATCCGGCCCGTCAGGCCATTCTGAATGGCCCGCGGCTGGCTGGCCCGCCCCTCCCTCCCCCTCCTTCACCCCATGTTTTTTTAAAGAAAGTGGGTGGGGCTTGCAGTGGGGTGGCAGGGTTGGGGAGCAACCGGCCCCTGACACATTCTCAGCCACCAAATCTGGCCCTCCTTACAAAACGTTTGGGCACCCCTGCTCTAACTTCAAGATTGACTCCCCCCCCCCCCTTTTTTTTTTTTTTTTTTTGGGAAATCAAGTGAAGAGAATGAAAGGGCAGGAAGTGGTGCTTTTGTTTTTAACTTCTATTTTGCTTCATGATCACAGGTTTCTTTCAGCCTGCGGGAGAGAGAAAGGGAAATAGGGAAGCAATAAAAATGATGGAATTATGAATTAACATAAGTGACTGCTGTCTCACTCATTCAATTCTCTTCTTCCCAGTCATGGAAGCAACCAGAAAATGCTGGGCAAATATAATTGGTTTAGTTCTGAAATGAATAGTACTGGGAATTAAACGTATCTTATTATCCTTTCGCTGGAAGACCAGTTCCCTAATCCAATATTAGATTGATTTAAACGGTAAAACTAATGTTCAAGTAAAGAATACACAGCCTTACTTTCTTAAGCAGTAAGACAGAGCAACATAACATTTTCTTTGATACTGGTAATTAAGTGGATTTTTTTAATGGCTCTAATCTTACCTTCCCTGCATATGTGTGAAATAAATTTACTGCCACAGATCTGTGTTTCCTATTATACTTCAGTCAGACTCGGCCTTAACACAGTTGCTAGAATTTGTGGCTGCTCTTTCCTTTATTAGCAGATCATCATTTTCTATATTGGCTGAGAAAGATTAATGTAGGCACTGCTGCACTTTCCCAATTGGGCTCCCAAAATCCATTTTGGTGTGTGTCTTGGCTGTAATTCTCTATTATTATTTTTTGTGAAATAGCTAAAAGAGGTCCCAAATTATCCTAGCATTCTTTCCATCCAGCTGAATGCCTTGAGATCAAAATGCAACAGGAAAACACACACATTTAAACTGCTTAAATTACACAGTGAGGCTGCTCATTTGATCTGTGGAAACAAACTGTTCAATGCGGGCAGGCTTTGTATATAGCAGGCATGTCCAATCTTCAGCCCTCCTGATGTTTTGGACCACAACTCCCAGAACTCTAAGCTTAGATTGTCAATGGCAAAGGACTGTGGGAGTTGCTGTCCAAAACATCTGGAGGGCTGAAGTCTGGGCATGCCTGGTATATAGCCTATCTGCTTCTGGGCAAGCGGCATAACCTACAAAAGCTCTCCAGGGGCCAATCCAGAGAGGTATATAGACTGCTGTTTGGTTCGCTATTAGTATCGTTTCATGCAAACCAAGTTACAGTGTTCCCACGTATTTCTACCTAGATCAGTCTATCCTGCTGTTGCACCCCTTTCCCGTGAAGGGCTCCTGTTTTGTTTTGTTTTTATGTTCAGCATGCTCCCATGTCTATCCTGTGGGGATTGCTAGTTAGCTGTGTACGGCATTTACTGAGGAGACCACCCCCACACTACCCACACATAATCAAGCACCTGCAATAAGTTTTCAAGAAAAATAAGTTCTCCACAGAATATTTGCTTTGGGAGAAAGTTATTTGATTTCCTGTTGACACGGCCAGCCCACTGAAGTTTTCATTGTTTCAGTATTGTAAAAAATGCTTGTCATCTAAGTTTGGTTCCAGGTCTTCAGTGTCAGGGACTTTATCCTGTAATTTGATATTGAGAATTTTATAAAGTTGGGTAAGATGAGATTGATTGGATCTTTCTTGCACACTATTGATAGATGGTCTAGGCCTCTGCTGTGTAAAGCAGAAACGTTCAGAAAGATTGATTCCACATCACTTCCACATAGAGGTCTGAAGTCTTCCAAAGGCAGTGTTAGCTTTAGAGAGTTGTGAGGTCACTTGAGAATATAATAGGAGTTAGTGCTGGTTTGATACACAAATTTAACCATTGGAGAAAAAGGGTGCTCATGCTTTCAGAACTGGTTCCTTGGATCAGGCTGGTACATCACTACAGTCCTATCACTATTGATCTTATAGCCAAAATGGTTAGAAGCAGAGGAGATTAGAGAGTTCCTTGTATATTCAGAAAAACAGTTGCATTAAGAATGCGATCATCAGCAAAAAAAAGAGCTCATGTACTGCAGAATGAGACTTGAGTTATCATCTGCAAATAATGTAGACTGAACATTCATCAGTGCAATACTGAAGGTCGACATCAGAGTTTTCTTTCTTATAAGCGTCCCAAATAATTGCAGAATGCAAAAGACTGAAAAAAGTTGAAGCAAAAATACAGTGTTGTTTTACACATTTTAGAAAAGGAAACTGATTAGAGAGGATGGTGTCATCTAATACCGCATGTATGCTTGCATAGCATAATAGAGTTTTTGAACAGTGTGTGTGAATTTCTTGATACATCCATATTTCTTCATGATTTTCCATAGAAACTTCTCTGCATAGTGTGTCAAAACCTTTAGTTG